>VDFB02000017.1:443862164-444057792 GCA_007258455.2 Sequoia sempervirens | reverse complement strand
GACCTCCTAAAACTCCTTTTAGACCTCATAAAAATCCTTTAATTATTGGACCTCCTAAACTTCATGGCCATATCTTAAGCTTTGCAAAACAACTTACTAGTAATCATGTGATGAACCAACCAAGTTGTCATATTGTTGCTCACACATATAATGCTAGGAATAATAAGCAACCAAAACAAAATCCAACATCCATTCCATTACCTCAACCATATCTCCTAGCCGCACCTAACATTTTGTATCATAGTGGTAATTAATTTGATCTTGTTGAACAACTTTATAACACTCCTACTAAGATATCCTTGTGGGATTTGATTCAGACATCACCTATTTATCATGGTATGCTTCAAAATGCTTTGAAATTTGTTTTATCCCTCATAGTGTGCAACCAACCAATGTAGCAACCTTAATTAAGGGTATGAATTCAGGTAATGTAGATATTGTCTTTCATCAAAATGAATTACCCCCTTGGAAAGGAAAAAATAAAATGATGCTTTGATGATATTGACTAGTATTAACAAGATTTGGATTAGGCGTACCTTTATTGATAATGGTTAAGGGATTAATTTTTGTAGTGTTAACGTTTTGGATAGGATTAGAGAAAACAAGACTAAAATTCAACTAGATGGGTTGTCTATCTATGGCTTTGATAATATGGGAAGACAACCACTAGGTGTAATAATATTATTTGTCAAAGTTGATAAGGTTGTATTGAAAACTCCCATCCATGTCAATGCCCCATGATATTTCATATAATCTTCTTTTGGATAGACCATAGATTCATGAAATGAAAGGAGTGCCTTCAATACTTTATCATTTAATGAAATACACATGCCACAATAAGGTTTTCATGATAAAATTTGATCCTAAGTTTGAAAATTATTTACAAATTGAAATAGGAATGACAAATCCTCTTAGCACATTGACACCAAGTACAAAAGGGGAACCTTTATAAATTAATGATGATCCTGATTGTCTTTCATTAGTGACAAATTTATTGGATGATGATTAGTGATTGTTAGATTTCACACCTACATTCATGGGGGAATATAAGATTACACAATCAAAATTGAGAAAAGAAAAAGAAGTCGCAATGGTATCAACACAATCTATCATTGAATCATCCATAACTACTAGCAAGGAGGAAAACACAAATTACACATCCACCTATGATGAAACTGATTATGAGAAACCACCTTGTTTGAAAGAAATGAAAGCCATTTATGGAAGAGGTTATAAAATTTTAAAACAATTGGGTTATAATGGAAAAGGATGTGGTATAAAAGAACAAAGTATTTGTGTCCCCATAGAGCCTAACATGCAAGAAAAAGCAAGAGGTCTTGGCTATTGAATAGTTTTAGTTGTTGCTCCTTGCCATATGCTAGTTGCAATATCATAACATACTCACTACCTTGCATGGGGGTATAAACTTGGCTTTATACAATCATATTTCATCTCACAAGGAGCATCATCATCCATTTTTGTTCATCTTTGTCCCTACGCTTGGGGGAAAGGAGTTATGTAGCCTTGTGTTAGGTGTGTTCCTTCTAGAAAGGGATCCCTCTTTATCTCCTCAAAATGTTAGTGTAGCAAGTACACTAACATTTTAAGGGGGGAAATATAGTCCCCCACTCATTGTTTGTATAAGAAACGATCCCTTCTTAGTGATGATGGCATGAATCTCCTAGGAAGTGTGACCTTGTCAATCAAAGTGTGGCCTTCTTGATCTATGTGAGTGTCTCCTTTTGGGTGATATTGGGATTGATTTCCTCTAAGTGTGTGACCTTTCTTGGCATATTACTTTCCCCTTGGTGGTAATGTTATGGCTAGTATTCTCTAAGGTGTGAGTCTTCTATTCCATGATTAGTCCTCTCTTGGTGGTGATTTCATGTGTGATATTCCATAAGGTGTGACCTTCAATGTATTGACGAAAGACCCTTTGTTGTTTTGTAAATCACCTTTTGTGGTGGTGTTTTTATAACACCCCTTGAGGTTTTGGCCTCATCTTGTCATTGTTTATGTGCCTCCTTAGGCAAGTTCATGCCCCCTTGAGATGAGTTTTATTCATCCCTTATGACATTAAACTTTGTGCACCCCCTGAGGTGAGTTTTGTTCATCCCTCATGATGTTAAACTTTGTGCACCTCCAAAGGTGAGTTTTATGCGCTCCCTAAAGCGAGATTTTACAAGATAGTTCATGGATTCAACATAATGGAGCTTATTGGGTCATGAACTTGAGCACCCCTCTTTTTAACATGGCCACCTAACATAACACAACTTGCTTGCCAATGGAGCTATTTGTTTCATGAGTGTCTAGAATAGTGCATCTTGCTAGCCTTGTGAAACCGATCATATTGCATGGATACCTAGCATAACATAACTTGCTAGCTAGTAGATCTGTGTGGCCCATGAGTGATTTGGCATTAAAAAACTTGCTAATCCTCATTGGAGCATTCATTTATTCGATGGATGACGTTTGGTATTTGAGACAATTTAAGACTGAGGTCTCTTTGCCTTACTGACTCGAATCCATTTAGTACTAACCTTGTGTTTTAGTGTCTTTTGTGTGTGTATTCTTCATGTTTAAATTGTTTTTGCATTGTGTTTGTGTTCATTTTGTTATCATATATATGTTATGTCATGTGTTTTTTTCATGTATGTTTATCCATGTTGTCTTGCTACATATCATACATGTGTGCGATCCTTTGTTCTTATGTTGGTTTTGTAGACACTAAAAAATGTCTTAAATGATATCATACACTTGAATCAGGTATACTAACATCATTTTCTCTTGAAACTCATCCTCTTTTTTCTTAATTAATTGAATTATCCTAGCTAATTAATTAATTGTATCATTTTCATCTATTAACTTAATTCACCCCCTTTCACGCTAACATTTCATCTCATTAAATTAAATAAATCAAACTATTTAATTTAATTCCCCAAGTCATCTTATTTAATTAAATAACCCTAAGTTATTTAATTAAATGTCATTTCACCTTTCCCACTTTCATTAAATCATTTAATTTAATGAAAATCCCTTTATTCCTCTAAAATCCCTTAATTGTATGGTTAAGACTTATTTAATTAACAATTAATCTAATTTTCCTCCAAAAGGGGAATATTCCCATGGAATATTCCTTACCCCCTTTTTGCATAATTAAAGCTTTGTTTTAATTTGCAAAATATCTTTTTTCCTCACTCATGAGAATATTCCAAAGAATATTCTCTCTCCTCCAATCATTTGA
Source organism: Sequoia sempervirens (assembly GCA_007258455.2). Taxonomy (NCBI): domain Eukaryota; kingdom Viridiplantae; phylum Streptophyta; class Pinopsida; order Cupressales; family Cupressaceae; genus Sequoia; species Sequoia sempervirens. The sequence goes on along the minus strand of VDFB02000017.1, from coordinate 444,054,548 downwards.
AAAAGGGATATTCTCACTTGGCTTCTTGAGCAACCTAAACTTGTGACTTCTTGAGAAAGTTACTTTGTGACCTATGTGTGTAGGTCAAAAGTGTGTTTTTTTGGACAATATGGGAACCCTTGATTAAACTATCAACTTTCATTCTCACCCGTTGATAATAATCCATGATCCATGCATCTTCTTTGTTTCATCCTTGACCATTGATTGATCTTTTTTATCTCAACCCTTCATTTCTCATTTGCTCTCCTATAAATAGAACACTATTTGGAGACAAATGGATCCATCTTTCAATTGCAAACTTATGTTGTTGAATTCTCTCACACTCACACTCATACTTTACTCACATTTAGCATATTTTAGTTCATTTTTAGTTGCATATTAGTTTTAAGCTTACATTAATGGCTTCCATGCATCCATCTTAGCTTGTTTATAAATTAGGGTTTGAATCTTTTAGCTTAAATATCACTTAGATTAGATTAGATTTTGCATACTTAAATCATTTTTAGCGTAAAATCATGTTAATTTAGCTTGCATCATGTTCAATTTAGCATAAATCATGTTTCAATCCACAAATCACAACAGTTTCATCAATTCTCTTGAATAGAATTGATTGAAATAGGATCACTGATCATGGGATTGGGAAAGGGTCATCGTTTCACATCAACACGACACCAATTCCAAAATGGGATAAGTTTCAAATGGGTTAGAGTATGCATTTAATTGTTTTCATAGTTTGTAGTGTTCAATTTAAATAAATGTTTTAGTTTAACTTTCAATTTGAATTATCTTGTTTAATATTGAGTATTAGTGGTTATGTTATGCTTCAATTAATCATGGATCAAGCGTAATCGGCCTCATACTAATATCCTTAATCAACATTTTGATGCTAGGAGGGAAAATCATCAATTTGATCAATTTCTATCTCGAATTTTGTTCGTTTTGACTTTTGCAGGAAATAGGGATGCCCAACTCAATTTCAATGACACCTTTGTAGGGCCTCGCCATAGAGCAACATTATTTCCATTTCAAACAATGACGCCTATTAAATGCATCAACATTGATTAAACAGATAGTGACGCTAATATAATATAGAGGTATCAAAGATTTACAAATGGCGGCGCCTGATCAAATTGCGATGCTATTGTGTTCTCTATTTTTTCTGCAGAGCGATGCCCTTATTCACCAGAGTGACACTATTGCAAATAGCAATGCCCAATTTGGGTAAGAAATTTTACGATCATTTTTTCAGCACGTGCTTTAATTTTCTCAATTCATCAGATTACTAACACACTTCTAACATAATTTTGGTTGTTAGACTAACAAGGTTTTGTAGGTTGGACAACATGGAGCTAAAGTGAAGAAAGCATTTTCATCTTAAAATTTTGTGATTGTAACAAGTGTTTGACATTTTGGGGCAATTATAACCCACTTTCTTATATTTTTTACTTTCTGCTCTAGGACCTCACTAAATTTCATTTGGGTTTAAAATGAACGCTCAATCAACACTAAAATTGAGCCCTCATTTCATCATCTTCTTTTGGGTTTAAAATTGAACAAGGCAACTTAACATTTTGTTTGGTGTATAAAATGAAGTCATCTTAGCTTTAGGGGTTGAAATTAATGAGTGTTTTTTGTCTTTTTATTTACATCTTTGTTATTGAATGTGTATGCAATTGTCTCGAGCCATTCGACAACCTTGAGAAACAAAAAAATTCCTTAACACTTTGTATAATCACCTACATCTTTCAATTTGGATTAAAACTGAACCCCTTGCTAGTGTAGGGAAAAGGCGTGGCATGTGTTCTCTCATTTTTCATATGAACAGGGATGATCAAACTACAAACGTACTTACTTGCTATTGTTTATCTTTAGAGGGCCTACCTCCCCACTTATAAAGGAGGGAACGACCCAAGCGGTAACGAGCTAAAGCCAAGTTCTTCAAAACTGCTATATAAATGTGTGGTTGCGATGAAAATTGCGATCAATGGGAAGTGGTATGTGATAGCTCTCCCCTAGTATATTTATGATGCAAAAATCCCTTGTTCTAAGGGTTGGGATACCTCTTGAGGGAGTTTATCATAGTATCCCCTAAACCCGATGCCCTTACTAGAAACCTTTGTGTAGAAGCCAAAATCCTTAAATACTTGTTGGTGCAAGAACAATCATTTTGAAGTTGCCCCACATTTTTACTACTCATTATTGAAATAGAAAAATCCTTAGGATCTTAGGATCTTCAGGATTTTGAGATTTGGTGGTCCCAAGAAATGTGTGCCATGGAGGGGAGCTAGTGTCTCCAAATCTCTAACTGTTCACAATGTCTTAGTGTTTGGAGAAATCTGAGTCGGGACTCAACAAGTATGGCCATTTCAAACCTAGGATTGTAAAAATGATTGTGAGTTAGTTTAATACATTGCTTGGTTCCAAAATGTTATAAACAAACATTTAGTATCTTCCTCAAATTTTCAAACACTTTAGCTCAAATATGGATATCTTTTCAAAAAGACTTGATATTACTGCTTGTCCTAAGGATTCTATCCTTAGAGATTTCTAAATATCTTGACTTATATCTCAATCCATATTTTCTAAAAAAAACATAGGAAATTATGGCTTCAACCTCATGATTCTCACAAAATGGACATTGTGAAAGTTATGATGTTTTGGATATAAACATTTAGTTTGAAAAACTTAATCAAGACAAGTGATTGTGGTAAAATAAATTCACTTAAGCAAGATAAATTGACAATTGAATCCCACATGAATATTTGGAGATCGATTGCTCCCATTGAACAACCTAATCTTGTAGGTGCTATCATTCAACCAAACTTTGAACTCATTAATGGAGAACAAACCAATCTCATTAATAGTTTGAGAAGCTTCACTTTTGAAACAAAAGAAACACCTACCCAGTGGAGAAACACAACAACCATTTTAGACAAAAAAGAGGAATAAGCTATGGAAGGCCCACATTACCACCACCCACGAGGAAATAAATATCTTCCTTTCTTCCATAAAATTGAACTTTTTCTAAATGATATCACGCAAAGTTAGGATCCCTAAAGTAAGGTCTCTAGGTCATCATTTCAGACATAGGCATCTTAGTCCAAAAGCTCTAAAGAAACACCATTGGGAATTTCATGAAACTAGAACTAGGTTGGTATACAACTTCTATAAATGTGCTTCAAGGCACAATCCAAACTTGTATTCCTTCTATTACTATCAGAATCCTAGTTTTTTCCAACGTTTCCAATTTCTCACATAATCATGATCTTGAACTCCCCTAAATGATCTATCACACAATCAAAACCCATAGGGGAAGATCTACATGTCGCCATTACAAACATAGGTATCATAATTCCAAGTTTGGTAGGAAGTGGGCCTTAATACTTTATCGCAATCGCAACCTCTTGTTAAGAAACCATTATGCTCGATCTAGGAGGAACCAAACATATTTACATACCCACATCTATCCTCTCATTTAGGCCAACATTAGTCTTTAGGATTTGAAAACTTTAGAGGTCTAGCATGTTTCTTACTACCTTGGTCTTGTCAAACAAATGTTCATTCTAAGTCAACATTGGGTCAAACATCTCACCCACCCCTTCATCAAAATTCATCCTTCATCTCACCAAACTTTGCAAAAATTCAGAATACACCAACACTTTGTGACTTAAACATATATCAAACCAACCCCTATCTTGGCTATTTTGTATGTGAAATATATCCTTTTCCATGCATTTAGACAAGTTAGTTATTATCCTTGAACTAGTTCATCTTGAAGGTCACGAGTCTACCGTAAATATTTACAAATTCATCAACATCCTTTATCCCAACATCAAAAATTCAAACTTAAGTCAAAAGCGTTGTTCCAAAACATTTGCAAACATCACTCCCCACATCACCCATCTTTTCATCCCCCATTATCATCATTGCTCCCAAAAGACTTAGAGCATCCCTTTTTACCTAGATTTGAGTCCACTAGAGAGTTCAAACATCACAAATCACAACATAACTCTCCCATAAAGAAGAAGGTGACACAAAATATATGGTAAAGACAAGATCACAAAACAATAGAATCATGTAGAAAACCAAAGTTACATTTACCTCAAGTGATCCAAATCTTTTAGAATTTGATCTGAGAAGTCAAGTTACACCATTGCAACAACCTTCATCACCATCAATACCATATGAGATAGAAGATATCAAAAAAAATCCACTTGAACTCACTAGGGAAGAACTCAATGAACGTCAAGCCTTTGAAAATGTAGCTCTTATATCCCCATCATTTGTTGCACAAAATTTGACACAAGGCTCTGCAACTCCATCACTAGGGATACATAAAACCTACATTCCTAGTATTGCAACAAGCCTCCAAGGATTTTGGCCATTCTCTTTCCTTTGAAAGTGGCACACTTGTGGGTACACTTGAAACCAATCCTCCATCTCACAGGGCCACTTGGAAACCTACCTTTGGTGCTCCTCCCATCCCTGAAGATCCTAAAAAGCCATACACACCTCTTGACTTTCATTACTCCACCACAACTTCCACATATTGAGGAAATTCCTCTTCATCCATACTTATGAGTACCACAAGTGTGCCTACCATCATGCAAAGCAGTGTGGATCAAGTATCTCAAAATAGTGCACAAGGGCATGTCAGTACTATACCACAGAGTCAACCCTTAAAGCAAAAAGGGACATCCTTACCTAATCCTCCAATTGGTTCATCAATACCATTGGTTTTGCAAAACACATCCATCCCATCCATTATCAACCCATCTCGAAGCAATCCCTTGGTAACAAATCCTCTCAACGCAAGTAATACATTATCTACATCCCTAACATAAGGGAATCCTCAAGACATGGGACAAGGAAACCTTTTTAATTAATGGACTCAAGGTCCTAGTGTGTCGTTTCCATCACATAATCCCATGGAACATCCTCATTCTTTCCCACAGTCCCCTTTACTATGCAAAATCAAACAGGATCTCAAACATACATTCCTCCACCTCAATCCACTATCTTACAAGGAATTTTTAACCAAGGGAATCCCCAACATTTCATTACCATTCCATTACCAACTCAAAACATCAATATCCATAATCCTTCATTGATGTCCCAACAACCACCTGATCCCACATTGCAAGCACACACCTTAGCCTTACAACAAGCACAACAAGCTTATCATCAAGCCCTAGCGGCACAACAACAACAATGACGACAAGCAACCCTAACGACACAACAACAACAACAAGAAGTAGCCCTTGTAGCACAACAACAACAACAAGAAGCCCTAGCAACACAACAACAACAAGGATTTTTAGCACAACAACAACAACAACAAGCCTTAGCAGCACAACAACAACATCAAGCCCATCAAGCAACTTTAGTAGCACAACAACAAGAGAGATAACAACAAGCCCTAGTGGTGCAACAATGAAAACAAGCCTTACTACCTCAATAGTATTCCCAACAACAACAACATGGTTCCTCATATAATCCTCAATCTCACATCATCAATCCAAATGTGTTAGGAACATATACATCAATACCCCAATCACCTTCATAGAATCCTACACCACCATACACCCCATACAATACATCATTATATCAAAATCCCACATACAACTCATCCATCATCCCACCATATGTTCCTCCACCAAACTTGCAAGATGATCTAGCATTGCAATTTAAGGTGCTATCACAAGAAATATAGGACCTTCGCATGGGCAAGGAAAAGAATGCATACACAGAACTTGTGTCCATATCCATTTGAACGAAACATTGCAATGGTACCATTCCCTCCTGGTTTTGAAATCCCCAAATTTGATAAATATAAAGGGAGAGGAAGCCTTGTGGACCATATCAAAGAGTCTAACGTCATGTGCGTGGAGGTGGCTTACAATGATTCATATTTAATGTGCCTCTTCCCTCGAAGTTTAACAAGTCCTGCTATGGATTGGTTTTCTCATTTTCCTCTTGGTATCAAAAAATTTCAAGAAATTACTGATAAATTTATCAATCATTTCTCCTTCAATCTTGACATGGATGTCAGTCTAGAGGAATTGTACACCCTCAGACAAAAAAAAGGGGAAACTTTTGCTAATTTATTGCAATAGTGGAGACAGAGAGGTAGTAAAAGCAAGTGGCCTCTTCTTGATGAACAACAAGTGGGAATCATCATAGAAAATCTAGATCCAAATATGTCATTCCACTTGAAAATGCATTGTATCACATCTTATGACGAGCTTGTCCCTAGAGCCTTTAACATCGAGAGAGCGCTAATCTCATGGGGAAATACTCAAGCTTACAAAGACAACCACCCACCAACTAGTTAAAACAAAAAGCCTCATGTCTAGGCTAAGAACAAGAACATAGCAAATGATGGCGTGGTAGATGCTAAGGTAGTCCTAAGTACTCCTAGACCAAACAACAATCAAGTTGCTAACATCCAACCAACCGTGCAACAAACAACACCTCCTCAGGACAATTAGATCAACAACACCAACATGCAACAAAGGCAAACCCCTAACAAGAACAACTATCCCAAATACAAGTACACACAGTTATCCAAACCCATCGAAACTATCATAAAAAAATTGGTAGAGTGAAATCTGATCACACTTCCTAACTTTAAAAAGTACCAAGAACCACAAGAGAAACCATCCTAGTACAATGAGGACCTTTGTGACTTTCACAAGATCAAAGGATACAAAACAACAAACTACATGAGGCTCAAAAGCATTATCCAAGACCTCATATAGAATGATACCATATTTGTTGAGGTACTAGCTTGGAACCAGGATCTTAAGATATATAAGAACCCCATGCCAGATCATAACAAAGCAAACAACATTGGGAAAGCTAAGGATTACACAAACGTGCAGCATACCTATTCCAATGCAGTTGCTTCCTATGATAGCATCATCACTATCGTCACCATCAAAGGGAATAGTGTAGAGTGTAGAGTCACCACACGACGTGGTAAAGTCACCATCCAAGGAGTTCCACCCCAATCTAGGGCACAACCTACTCAGCCATCAATAAGTACCAAAAATTACAATCTCTTAGGACAGCTTAAGAAGACCCTTGCACAAATATCAATGCTAGAACTGTTGAGGCTATCACCCACGCATAGGGAAAACTTAGAGAAATCTTTATCAGTCATCCATTCCCAAGGATATTGATACCGATCAGTTTCAAGCTATGGTAAGCCATATCGCTAATCATCTTCTCACCTTCTCTGAGCACAACCTATTGTCACAACCATCTCATAATCGTGCTTTACACCTTGAGGTTTTTATTCATAAGAACAAGGTCAAAAGAGTCTTAGTAGATGGAGGTGTTGGATTGAACATTTGCTCCCTTTAGTTGATAAAAAATATGGGCTATTCAGAGGATACTATTAAGAGGACAAAGAGTTCCACCATCAGGGCATATGATGACCAAGAACGGGTATCACAATGTATCATTGCACTTCCCATCCAAGTGGGCCCTCTCATCACAAAAAATACATGCCAAGTGTTAGACTTGGATCTTCCTTACAACATAATACTTGGTCAACCCTGGATCCATGCTCTAAAATTTGTAGCCTCAACTTATCATCAATGTGTGAAGTTTCCTTTCAAGGGAAAAGAGATTTACTATACATGGAAATCCTGAGAATTTTTACTACTGCAAAATTCTTGAAGCCAAGTTTTATAAAATCCCCCAAATACCTAAGAATGATGAAGGGCCTACACCTTCTACCTCATTTGTTGACCCATCATCCCTCGCATCTACTTCTGAAACAAAGGCACCTATTGTGTAGAACATACCTAATATCAAAGCAGTGATCCAAGATGATGGTTGTGGGAACTACAAGCTAATGAAGAACACCTTTGTCTTAGGAGAGCTACCTACTTCTCCTCAATCTCATGGGAAACCTGCATCTAATAGAAAAGAGCCCAAAACTATCAAGATGATAGCTACTACCTTCACCAAGTGGGGGGATTTGAATCAAGAAGATGTCAATGAGGACAATATCTCTAAACTCCTCTATCAAGATGAACGATCTGTCCCTGCTCTTCCTATCGAAGATGATAAAAAAGGCTTGCATCTCATGAATGGAATGGGATATAACAAGAATGAGAAGCTAGGATAGAATGATAATGGTTTACTAGAACCCATCATTCCTGAGAAACGACTAAAGAATCTCGACCTAAGTTGTACTACTAGCAAGGTCACCCTTATTGGAAAAGGTACTTCCGCTAAACGAGTTGAGGCTTCCTCTTGGTTACCTCCATCATGTGATACAACCTTAGATGACTTTCCCCTTGATGTTACTGACTTGTTTGAAAACAACTCCCTCTTCATGATATCTATTGGGTATCTGCACAAAGCTGTCACACTTTCGACCAACTTATTAGCACAAGTGAATTTAAGTATAATTTTGGTCAATATGATCTTGTAAGATTCATTCTAGCTAATTTATATATGTCCACAAATTTTCCAACTAAAATTGTTAGATAAATGCATATTTAGCACCACTTTGAGTCCAATTTACAAAAAAAGTAAAAGTATTTGAAAAACTTGATGTTCAACAATCTCTACTCATGTAAAAAATATTTTTTTAAAAATATAAAAATACCCTTTTGTAGATCCATAAGTTTAGTTTTAAAAAATGTATATATTTAATAGTTTAATTATTTTTATTTTTATTTTTATTTTTACTAAATGTAGGTTATCAACACAAAACATTAGTTTGTTACCACGCCATGGAAAATAATAAAACTTATTAGAAAAAAAAATGAAAAAAATATGATGCCCTAGACACAAGAATCTATATCAAGATGGTATAATTTTTTCTATTTTAGATAAATAGTTAATATGAAAGTTGACATCGACTGGAAACAACTAAGTTTTAATACACGTGCATTTTAATATTTATTTAAAAATATATATTTATCAATATTGGAAAAAATATATCCATGCCCTAAAGTTTCAAGTTACAAATACACACATAAAAATTGAAGGAAAAATAAATTACTATATAAAGATTGACGTCTCATGTAACTTCATTTTTCAGAATTTTATCAGCAATGAGATTATAGTGTTAATTTATAAAAAAATATATTCAAATAATTTTTTAATTTTTTCAAAAAAATACAAAGATAAAATATAATAAAAAATAAATATTTTATTAGTTCACATCATTTCAAAATTCAAAACATATATATCACTTTTTAGTGATTCAAGTTTAAAATTTGCATCAATGTTGGTCGGTTCCTTTATAAAAGTGTGCCATAGCTTTGTACTTTTACCCTATTACATCCTTTGCTCTGAGCAATCAACCAATTGAAATACGCCTAGTCTACCCACAACTCATTGACATGGACCAACAAGGACCACCAATTCTTGATTTATTTGAAAACAATGAAGTGATCTCAGAATTCATGGGACTCCGTGACAACTTACCATGGGAAAATCACAAAGCAAGTTTGGACATAGAGCTAGATACAAAAGCATACTATGGGGAGACAATTGAATCCTTTAGTCACAAAATGGATGAAATGCAACTAACATGCATATCTTTAAGTGAAAATCACATTGTGGCACTTTCTAATCCTAAAAAGTAAAAACAAAGGACACATCTAATGGTGAAAGCCTCTCTGAGGCACCCAAGGATGAGGGATTCAATATCACCCTTAGTGCAATGCATCTGGAGAAGTTAGCAGTACTAGCGAAAAAGGCCACACCAATCAATGTGGGTACCAAAGAAGCACCTAAGATCACTTTCTATGTCAAACCCTTGTTGGACGAAGAACAAAAGGACCTGGTGGCATTCCTGAAAGAGCACAAAGCTAAATTTGCATGGTCGTACACAGATATTCTAGGCCTCAACCCAAAAGTGGTTGTGCATCACTTAGCAATCTATCCTAAAGCTAAGACAATCAAGCAAAAATTAAGGAAGATGCACCCTTAGATAGCACTCTTGGTCAAACTTGAGTTGCAAAATCTTCTTAACATTGGATTTATCCAATCGATAGATTATCCTGAGTGGGTTTTAAACCTGGTACCAATCTCAAAACCCACCAGGGGCATCAAAATATGCACTGATTTCAGGGACTTAAACAAGGCATGTCTGAAGGATGATTTCCCTCTTCCTAATATCCACCTCATTGTAGACTTAATAGCTGGGCATGAAATGCTATCACTCATGGATGGTTTTTCAGGTTACAATCAAATAATCTTCACCAAGGAAGATAAACACAAAATGGTGTTCACTTGTCAATGGGGAACCTATTGTTGGAATGTGATGCCATTTGGGATAAATAATGCAGGAGTAACCTATCAAAGGGAAATGACCCTCATCTTCCATGACATGATCCACAAAACAGTCGAAGATTATGTGGATGATATTTTGGAAAAATCAAAGAAAAGAAGTGAGCACATACAAGTCTTAGGACCCATCTTTAACAGGCTGGAAGAGTACAAAGTAAGGCTAAATCCAAAAAAGTGTGTCTTTGGGGTCACATAAGGGAAAATTCTTAGCTTTATAGTCTCACAAAGAAGGATAGAAATTGATCCAACAAAGGTAAAAGCCATCCTAGACATGGAACCACCACAAACACTAAAGCAAATGAGAGGGTTACAAGGAAGATTGCAATCCATTAGGAGGTTCATAGTGCAACTATCAGATAAAATTCACCATTTTTCGCATCTTCTCCATAAAGGGATAACCTACAAGTGGGATGAGAAGTGCGAAAAATATTTCCAACAGATCAAAGCCTATCTACTAACACCTCTAGTGCTCATGCCACCAATACCGAACAAACCACTGATCCTGTATATCTCAACAACATCAACAACACTAGGAGCTCTATTGGCACAACATGATGAAAACGAAAAGGAAAGAGCTATCTACTACATTATTAGTACTTTGGTGGGCTATGAAATGAACTATTCACCCATTGAGAAAGCATGCCTAGAAGTAGTTTTTGCTTCACAAAAGTCAAGAACTACATGTCACATCAAATCAAACTTATTGCCAAAATTGACCCATTGAAATAATTGTTATCCAAAGCAACTCTCACAAGACGAATGGCCAAATGGGTGATGATCTCAACGAAGTTTGACATAGAGTATCTAGAGCGCAAGGCAATCAAAGGAAAAGTGATCATAGACCAACTAGTAGAAGCACCTATCTATGATGAGAACCCTCTGATATTTGAGTTCCCTGATGAATCAGTGTTCCTTATCAATCTCACAGCTCAGTGGAAGATGCACTTTGATGGATCATTCACCTAGCATGGATCAGGAGCAATTATTCTTTTCATCACCCCTCAAGGTGATTGCATCCCAGAGTTGTACCAACTATCATTTCCTTGTAGTAACAACATTGTTGAGTGCGAAGCCCTAATCATAGGTCTAAGGATATCAGTTCAATGCTAGATACAAGAGATGAAAGTTTATGGAGACTCACAGCTGGTTATCAACCAAGTCAACGATGACTATCAAACTAAGGATGAAGAGATCACTCCTTGCAAAATGATGGTGGAAAATCTCCAGGACCTTTTTACAGACATAAATTTTGAGCAAATTCCTCGCATGAATAATAGAGCAACAAACGCCATGGAACCAATTGGATCACTGCTAGATATTCCAAACAACGCCCTCCAATGTGAATTCTTGGTAGAACAAATTCTCGTACCAACTTTTGAGATCAATGAATTAGAATTCACGTGTGTCATTGTTGGTCCTAGATCCTTGTGGTACCATGACATATTTATCTATCTTAGCAGAGGAACCCTCCCATTTGATATCACCTCAAACCTTAAAAAGACCTTTGTTAATAAGGCATATCGATTTGTGATCCTAGGTGATACCCTTTACCGTCAAAGAATCAAGGGGACATTGCTATGATGTTGTAACCAAGAGGAAGCCTTGACCACTTTAACAGAGGTACACGATGGCATATGTGGGTCCCATTATAGCAGTATGATGTTAGCTAAGAAACTATTGAGGATGGGGTACTATTGACCAACCATGGAAAGAGAAGCTCATTAGTACATGCGGAAGTGTGTCCAATGTCAACAGTATGGGGATTTGATTCATGCTACGGCTCAAGATTTGCGACCCATGATCACACCCTGGCCTTTCTCGTAGTGGGGACTCTCATAGGCAAAATAACCCCAACCTCATCCAATGGCCACAAGTTTATCATAACAACCACTGAGTCCTTTACTAAGTGGGTTGAAGCCATTCCTATGACCTACATAACAAGGAAACATATTGAAAATTTTATCTTGAACTATCTAATTTTTCATTTTGGTGTTCCATAAACTCTCATCTCAGATAATGGAACTCCCTTTAATAATCAGGATGTAAAAGAGCTATGCCAACGATTCAACATCCAACAATGATTTTCTACCCTATATTATCCCTAGGGCAATGGTCAAGTTGAGTCTATGAACAAAACCATCTTGAAAATCCTGAAGAAAATGATCAATGAAGCTACCCGTGACTAGCATTTGCAACTAAATCCCTCTTTGTGGTCTTATCGAACCAATATCCACACATCAACAGGTGCAAATCCTTTCTCCCTAGTCTATGGATCTGAAGCTATCCTGCCTATTGAGGTTGAGCTCCCATCATTATGAGTGTCACTACAAAACCTGATCATCGATGAAGAATATAAAGTATCTTGGCTGAGTGAGTTAGAATTCCTCGACGAATGTCATTTTGATGCCCTCAATCACTTGCAAGTATATCAAAACCAACTGAAACAAAGCTATAACAAGAGGATCAAATGTCAGTCTTTCCAAGAAGGGGATCTTGTCCTAAAACAAAATTAGAAGAACCTTCAAGATCAAGACAACAAAGGGAAGTTTGAGCCTAACTGGTTGGGTCCCTTCGTCATCACAACAAGCTATGGATCAGGACCATACCAACTGTTGATGCCTGAAGGTGAACCTTTGCAGGAACCAATTAACAAATTGCATCTTAAAAGGTTTTATGCTTAATCTTGAAGGGTGCAAATCTAAAAATACAAAAAATAAAAAAATGATCAAAATCCAAAAAAAATGAGAAAAAGGATTGAAAAAGTAAAGAAAAACAATCGTCCTCTAGTGAAAACCACTTCGGTGGCACTTTGGGCAAGTACCTTGGTGAAAACCAAGCAAATAGGTGCCTCACATAAATAAAAAGCACCTCCATCTATTCTTTGGCTCTTTATCCTATCATTCTTTGCATCACTATCCATTGCATCCTTCATCCTATCCATCCATCGCCTATACATGTCCTTATTATAGCTTGATGTTGTGAAGTATTGTAATCCCTTTAGTACTCCTTGGCATATTCCAAAGGCCAGTTTGTCCTGCCTGTATCAAAGCAGTCTAACATGTCATGCTAAGGGAAATTTGTTATGGATCGTATTAGGTTCTTATATATCTTAAGGTTATCATGAATATCTCATCAAAAACATCAAAAACATTCATAAAATCTCATCAGAAAATCAAAAAAATCCAAATCCTGTATAGCTAAAATCCAAAAACATTCAAAAAATTATAAAGGAAAAATCCAAAACATCCAAAACACATCAAAATCCCTAAAAATTTCGAACATCAAAAATCCAAAATAGTGCCATGTTGAACTACGTCGTCTTTGAGCTTGAACGTAGGCAAGGCCATCATTAATGTGCCCCCAAGACACCCTAGGTCAGTCCTTTAGGAGTCCATCATAATAAACTAGCATTCCATCAACTGTTCATATCTTCATCTTTAATAAGTCAAGTCATTCGAACTACGTGGTCTCTGCGTGTATAACATAGACACGACTTATCTTTGATAAGCCCCCAAGACCCCTAGGATACGTCTTTAGGTTAGGTTCTTGGTTGAAACTTAGAAAATCCCTAAACATCCAAATATTCTGAAAACCCCTAAACCTTCAAATATCGAGAAAACCCCTAAACATCAGAATAACTTAGAAAATACCTAAACATCCAAATCTTTGAAAATCCAAAACATGCAAATATTCTGAAAAAATACAAAAACATTCAAATATTAGAAAACACAAAAACATTGGAAAATATTCAAAAGACCTAAACAACCTCAAATATCTTAGAAACATTCACATAAACTTTCGAAAAGACTAAAAACATCCTCAAAACATTTTCAAAACACCAAAAAGCTTGAAATATTTCTAGATAATCCAAAACCATCCACCCCATCTCACTTTCACCCGCAATAAACCTTCACCCATAATAAATTGAGCGTTAGCTTCAACCTTTGGTAAAACAAATAGAAAACAAGTATAGCAAGTCATAAAGTGAGAACACAAGTTTCAAAATCTAAAGTCTAAATCATAGGTAAATGAGTCAGTGAAGTTTATATAGATAAACATGTCCTAGGATGTATCCTTCCTATGATGGACATCAGTATCAAAAATCACCTTAGCTAAATTAAACTGGCAAGAGATATAGATAACACTGACTGTTTGTCTTTGATCTTTTCCTTATGATTTATCTTAATGACCCATTCCGAGGACCTCTCAATGAGGTCTATCTAAAAATATTTAGGGAGAAAGGAATGATGAATCAATCATTATCTTTTGTTTATTGTGCTTGTGGATACTCTTCTAAAATAATCTTGGCACATACTTGCTTAGTTGTATGTAAGGAAGTTATTTGGAGTAGGTTGTTGACTATTGTGTATGCTTTGGTCCAATGTATTCTAGGCTTCTAACTTACATTCCAATGAGGTTTCCGTATGCCAAGGTGTGAACAAGAATTATCCTATTTGTTTGTCGAGTCAAAGTCCATTACACTAGATACAACATCATCCTAGTTATTAATACATTGATGCATTGTGTCTATGTGTTATATCAAACAATAAGGAATGACAAAAAATCGCAATCCTAAAATATGAGCAAATCATCATCTTGCATTCATCATCATCACACATTTCTCATCACCATCTCTAATAAAGTCTCAGCGGATCATAGACTTGTTGGATCTTTTGAAGCAATCATCAAAGTCAACGATCAATCATTCTTGTTTCTTCTATCTTCTCTCTGTGCTAACCTGGTATCATGACAGTCAACAAAAACATCACTAATGCATCCATCTTCAATCCACAAATCATCAGCATAATCATAGCATATCATATCATACATCTTGCATCATCATTATCATTTAAGTTGTGATGAATACTATAGATTTGTTACTCTAAGCATCTTAAATAATTGCATATATCATTAACATGTATCACATATCATATCACAAGCATAAACATATGTATTATCCATCCATACAACCATATGTATACATGATCATCTCATCATAAAACTACATACAAAAATACACAAAAGGAAATACATCCATACCATTTGCATAAGCATAGCATAATCATATCATATCCATCATATCACATGGCATATCATGAAAAGATACTGAAAAACAATATAGCATTGCATCTATTACATCTCATATCATTGCATATCACATAAGCATGCATAAATAAAATGCATCCATACAATCATAAACATGAGATAAAATGAACACATCATAACGAATCCATATTCGTATTATATGTATATCAAAAATGAAAGTCATGGTACACTATCTGAATTATTGTATGTATATCGATCATAAATACAATATCCACAAGGCTATAAAAAAGGAGCCCATGAATGTATTGTTACCCATTTTTTGCCTATGGGCTCACTCAGGCAGGGTAACTCGTGCTTTCAAGGGTTCTCGAAGACAAAATAAAGGAACACTTGCATCAGGATCACTTTTTCTAACTTTTTTGCTTCTAAGATGTAGGGGAGAATGATGTTTTAATTCGTCACATGGATTAAATGTGGCTCCCAAGAGGGTTGAGCCCAACATGTAGGTCTTCATCTTGGGGGTGGGTTTCATTTTATGTTTTGCCTTGTCTTTTCCCTCTTTCCTTTTGCTTTCTTCTTGCCTTTTCCTCGTTCTGCCGGGGCGGAACCTGGTCGGGAACCAAACTTGGAACTTTTCTAAAATTTCGGTTCTTGTTTCCGTTCCAGTTCTGACCCCACTTCCGCCATTTTTGTCTTTATCAGGCCCTTTTTTCTTTGTTTTCCGTCAGAGCCGGGGTCGGGCCAAACCAAACTTGGAACTTTTGCCGGCCCTTTTTCTTCCTTCCTTGTATTTTGTCGAGGGATGTTTTTTCCCATTTTTTCTTTCCTCCTCCTTTCCTTCGTTGACTTTTGAGTTTTGGCGGAAGCGGGTTCAGAATGGAATTCGAACTTGAAACTTGATGAAAGTTTCAGGTCCGGATTTGGTCCCGGTCCCGGTTCCGCCAGGATTCATCTGTCTTCGCTTTCGCCCCCTTTCTTGCCCCGGTCCCGGTTCCGGTTTGGTCTTGGCCCCGCCCCCGCCAGTTTTGAAAAAATCTTAGTGTAAAGGAGTGCCTTCGACAAGAGATGAGGACATCGACATGAGGTCTTGTCGACCCGATGGGGTCTTGCCGATGGCTTTTTGCGAGATCGGTATAACTCTGGCTACTCGCCATGAGATCTTGCCGACCGTCGGGTGTCTTGCCAAGTGAAATTTTCATCGCTATGACTTCATCCGCCTACTATGACCTCTCCCCAACAGGCCAATGTCTCGCTGACAACAAAGGGTATTCTATAAGATGTCTCGGCGAGGTGAGGTGGTCTCAGTGATAGAAGCATGAATCAATATGAAGAAAAGAGATCGCTATGAGGTCTTGCCAATAGCGATCACCTTGCCCACGGAAATGAGCATCGGTCTAACTTCTGCAGCTCAGTGAGAAGTCTCACCGACAATCCTAAGTTATGCCGATAGCTACTATATGACATGCTCACATAAAGGAAAAAAAGATTCGCCTCTCGCCAACATGTGATCCTTCTAAAACAACCTTTGACCACCTTCGAATCCACCTGGTACAAACTCGACCAATCAGAGGGTGCTAGGGTGAATCACAGGCAGTTTGACTGTTCGGCTCCCCTTTGTGAACAAGATCGACAGAGCATGATGACATCGCTCTACCCTGAGATCGAGGGTGATCAGTCAGTAATGGCGCTGAATCTAATGGATAGATTCGATACCGCTTCTCGAAGGGGAGGTAGCCGTGAGTCACTATAGCAGCTGAAGATGACAGCTGGAGGAGCAAGGAGGCATTAATGACCATGTCACAGAGCATTCAAGGAAAATTTGATGAAATCTTAATGGCGGACTTGAAGGTTGCAAGATAATAATGACAGTTGTAACAGATCTAAAGGCCATGCCCATGGATGAGCTTTCACCAACATGAGCAGGGGATGCGTATTGAATGCTTCATTGACTTCATTCCAAAGTCGTCTAGGGACGACATGTCCAGGTGCAGACTCATTTTTGAAACCCTAATGCAGAGGGCCGACCTTTGGTTGTATATATGGCATTTTTTCCTTTTTGAAAAGCAGTTCTTAGTTAGGAGACTGCCAAGAGCACTATTCGGACTTTGTAACTCATTATTTTTATGAATACTACAGATCTGTAACACAGACACTCCTTATTTTCTCAATAGAAAGTTATTTCCTTCACGGTTTTTCTTTGTTGTTTAGTAACTGGTTGTGAGTTACATGATTAAATTCTATGTGATCCCTTTATTTGATCAAATTCCTTCAGTGTTGAATGCAAAGGATATTATGTCACAAATCTAGTTTATGTTAGTGATCTCTTTCTTTTGCATATTATATCTGTGAAAACATCTTGTTTTCCTTGTGTTAAGCATTAGAATAGTTGGAACCTTACATAGACTCGTTTTTTGTAAACATAAATCTTTGTATTGTGAAATTGTTTAGCTCTATTGAGATTTTCTGTGAGTTTCCTGTAGTATTGTCATATGTTTATCTTTGGTGTATCACCTGTTAGTGATAGGTTTTGGATTCAAGTACATCTTTCTTACTCTTTTCCTTTATCATTCTTTAGTCTTTCCCAAGATATCTTAAGGGGAACCAGCCCATAATCTGGAGGTTCACTTCATTCCCAGGTCACCCACAACCTTGAAGTGTTCCCATGTGTCAATAGGTTGCTACAGTTGATAGCTTAGCAAGGGTGCAAACTTTATTTGACAATAGTTTTTTGGCACGCCCGGTGGGACGTAGAGCTGTTTTCAGTCTCAAATCAAAATTATCATACTGCTGTTTGGTATGTGCAGCAAAAATTGCAGTCTTAAGAGATGAAATTTAGCATACTTGGTGACTCTGAGCTCAGGTTTAGCAGTTCCAGTGCATTACTGCTCATGAGAAGAGTGCAGACTAGGAGTAATTCATCTATTTTTGAGTATTTGCAGTTGTCCCTGCCTAGAAGGAGGGGAAGAGAAATTCAAAAGGCTTAGAAGATAGTTGTTTATTTCAAGAGGTCTAAGTCGCATCCTGCTGTTGGAGGACATACTGCTGTTCCTATTGTTGTTACTAAGAGCATCCCAGCAACAATGATTCCAGCAGTGAGAAACCAACCATTTGTTGCTTTTAACCAAGGCAGCCCACTGAATCTAACTCAACATGATGACATTCCAGTTGCTGCCTTAAGAGGTTTGCCATATTTTTTTGGGGAGGATCATACCACCCCAACAGAGCATATAAAAGATGTCGCCAACCTGTGTGTTGTTCATCATGTGACTGAAGAAAATGTTGCACTCAGATTGTTGGCGACGTCCTTCAAGGAAAAAGCCTTACAGTGGTTCAGAGGCCTACCTGTCAACTCTATCGCCACATGGGATGAGTTAGGCAGCCAGTTGTGCAAGTTTTTTGAAGGTAAATCAGACCACTTGTTGTTGGTAGAGCAGCTGTCTACGATCAAAAGAGCTCCACATGAAGATATGTCTGATTTCAATCACCATTTCCAAAGGACGTGGGATAGAATCCCACAAATGGTAAGACCTACTGCTAATCATGCATTCTTATACTATTTAAGAGCTTTAAATAGCGATATTTCTGTGATGATTCAATCAATGGGAGGTGATACACTTCCTGCTGCATATGGTGTAGCTGTTAGAGCTGAAAACAGCCTCATACAGGCTGGTAAAATTGCCCCAAGACCACCTATGCCAATATTTCCTGCTCTTCAGCCTCCGAACCCTATACAAGTTCCTCCTTTGGCTGTTATCCCAAGTGCACCAGCATTACTAGCACCTGATACCCAGCCTAATGGTCAATCAAACGCATTTCCAGTTTAGTTTAATGAACTGCAAGAGATTAAAGGTCTTCTGACAACCTTTGGCAATGAGATGGTTAATCTAAGAAAACAACAAAATCAAGGTTTTAAGTCGTATCAGCCCTCATTTCAGTCTAATTACCAGCAAAGTCAGACCAACAGACCATCTTATCAGCCCTATAACTAGGGGAAAAAGTCCATTTCTAACCCAAGGCCATATCAAGCTTATGACTCTAATGCTGCAAGCACTTCCAAAGAACTTGCACCGGTCCAAAACAATTTAGTCCACGATTATGAGTGGTGCTTCCCGTGTAATCAAACCAATAATCAAAGTACCTATGTAAATGGGATGCTTAACCAAGCCTTGATGGTTCAGAACAATAATGTGCCTGTGACAACTGAAGTACAATAGCAAGAGCAACAGACACATGAGTCTACATTCCTAAACTAGCAAGGGGAAGAATTTTATGGAGTGGTCCACGCTAATTCTTCAATTGCAGACAATATACGCAGCAAGAAGAGGGCAATAGATGAGGGACATCAACCTAATACAGTTCAAACTCAATCGAAACAATGGTCAGACCAAGATCAAAGTGCCCCTGACTCATCAAAAGCTGACCAGATCCAGATGCTACAAAGGGGCCAGCCTTTGGTAGTCAACCAACAGTCTGATTTGTCATCCCAGGCTCCTTTAGTGAAAGGTAGTGTTATCCCCCCTAAAAGTCAAGTTAAACCTGCTACATCTTTCAATATACTTGAGCATATGAAGAAAATTAATGTACCCATGTCAATATGGGATTCTCTGAGTATTCTGGGTCAAAAGGAGCTACTTCAATCCGCCTTATTAGGTTTAAGTGTCTCAGATGAGCCTAGTGTAGAAAAGGAGAAGGTTGCATTGGCTAACATTACAATCGGTAATAAAGAACAACAAGCTGCTAAGGCCAAGCCACCCCCTTTTATCTGTCATTAATCATAGGAGATCATCTGGTTCACAATTGTATGATTGACTTAGAGGCTAGTAGTTCAGTTATGCCCAAACAAATTGTCAATAAGTTGGGAATTGAATATGAGCCACTAGAAAAGGGGGTAGTGCAATTGGATGGTACTACTGTGAACACAGTAGGGGTCATTAAAAATTTGAGCTTAACTCTACATGCCTGTCCCAATTTTGCAATACCACAGGATATATACATTATTAAGTTGCCCCCGTACTTTGCCCTTTGTTTATCCAGGGGTTTTACGGCCAAGATAGGTGGTTACCTATCCTCTGATTGGTCTCACATGTTGTTTAGAACTATATATGGCACTAGAGCTACTATTAAATCTGAACCCATAGCTAAGGTTCTTGTTGAACCTTACAATCCTTCCCCTTTTAATGCCAACTTGATTACGAATGAACAAGTGGGGCAGCCTGCGGTTCAAGAGGCCGAGATTCACATAGAAAGAACATCAGATGTTCTTCCTAAAGAGTGGGCACCTCAAGCTCATGAGGCGGATACAGGAAAGCAGTTGGAGGAGGTTGACATCGGTGTTTATATGATGCACGAGACTGACTCTTTTGTGCCTAATATTGAGAAGAGTAAGGAACAACATGGTGAAGAACATGGAAATGATTTATGGGAGCTATATTTTGATGGCTCAAGAAGTAGAGTAGGTACTGGTGGCAGATGTATGCTAGTATCACTAGAAGAATAGAAGTACTATCAAGCTTTCAGATTATGTTTTAGCTGCTCTAGCAATGATGCTGAATATGAAGTTCTAATCCAAGGTTTGGAATGGGCAAGACAGAGAGATATCCATTGTCTAAAAGTTTATGGTGACAACAAGTTGGTCGTCAATCAGGTGAGAAAGTTGAATGCTGTTAAAAATGATATGCTCAGGTCTTATAGGAATAGGGTATGGGACCTCTTAGAGGGATTTGAGGCATTTAATCTGATTTCCATTCCTAGAGCTCAAAATAAACATGTTGATAGATTAGCTGTTGTGGGAGCCGAACACAATATTCCAAAGGAGATTTGCAGTGATAAAGCTAACCAGCATATCAAGATTGTAGTTAGGCCTACCGTGCCTGATAACGATATGCACTAGAAAGTATTTGATAGTGACCAGCAGATTGTCAATTTTTTAAGAGAAGAAGCCGAATTCTCACATACCAATTAGGAAAAATTACAACACCAGTACAGTGACCAGATTATTCAGCTAAAAAACAACAAATTGCCTAAGGGCCTGGTCACTTTAGAATCTGTTTTTAATACTGATGATGAAGCTAGAAAGCCCAAGGGGAGTATTCAAGTTTAGCAAGATCACTATGAAGAGGTTGAAGTCTTCAAAGAAAGGCTTCTTAAGTTAGGCAAGGTATGTACAACTGAAAAGAAGCATGTTTTTATTCAGCTTTGTCAAGAATTTAATGATATCTTTGCCTAGCAATACAGTGATTTAAAAGGATTTAATCCCCAGCTTGCTCAACATACTATTGAACTTGAGCCTAATGTCAAACCGGTCAGGCAAAAGCAGAGGCCCTTGAATCCTAAGTTAGAACCTTTGATGAAAAAGGAGCTAGATAAGTTGATTGAAAGCAACATCATTTTCCCCATCAAGCATACCTCATGGGTTTCAAACCTAGTGCCAGTGAGAAAGAAAAATGGTGAAATAAGACTTTGTGTAGATTTTCGTGATTTAAATAGGGCCTCCTTAAAAGACCGTCATCCTCTACCTTCCATGGAGCAGATACTTTAGGTAGTTTCAGGGTCCAAAAGGTTTTCCTTATTAGATGGCTATTCTGGTTACAACCAGATATTGGTGAAGAGGGAAGATCAGTACAAAACAACCTTCACCACAAAATGGGGAACCATGGCCTACCTAAAAATGCCCTTTGGTTTATCTAATGCTGGGGAAACCTTTCAAAAGGCCATGGATATGGCCTTTCAGGGTTTAATGTACAAGATAGCCTTAGTCTATCTTGATGATATCATTGCTTTTTCTAAGGAGGCTAAGGATCATCTGAAGCATTTGAGGCGGATTTTTGAAAAGTGTAGGGAATTTGGGATATCACTTAACCCCAAAAAATGTGTGTTTGCTATTCATGAAGGAAGATTGCTCGGTTATGTGGTATCTGAACAAGGGATTACTATTGACCCTGAGAGAATAAGTGCTATCTTAGCTCTTCCTTTACCAGCGCATAAAAAGGGTCTGTAGAGTTTTATTGGTAGGATTAACTTTGTTAGGAGGTTTATCCTTGACATTGCTGATTTATTAAGTCCACTAACTCACATGTTGAGAAAGAATGTACCTTTCAGCTGGACTAAGGATGGAAAAAGAAGTTTTGAGCTTATAAAAGAAGCATTGGCAACCACACCTACACTTCTGAATCCTGACTTTTCTAAGGATTTCATTTTATATGCCTATGGAAATATTGATTCGCTTTCAGCTATACTCGTGCAGTGAAATAATGAAGGATTTGAACAGCCCCTAGCGTTCTTCAATCAGGGACTCAAAGATTACGAGCTCAAGTACACTTTTGTAGAAAGACATGTTCTTGTTGTCATAAGAAGCTTAAAGAATTTTAGGCACATGCTCTCCAATAACAGGATTATACTAATGGTTGCTCATCCTATTGTGAAGGAATTTTTGTTAAACAAAGATTTGAGTGATAGAAGAGTTGGTTGGGTCACCAAGGTGATGGAGTATGACCTTGAAATAAAGGTTACCAAACTAATCAGGGGGAGAGGTCTCTGCGAACAACTTACTGAGGACAACAACAACAGTATAACGGAGGAGGACAGTTCTGTTTTAGCACTCCAAGATGGACAACAAACTTCCATACCTGCTCCTACTGGTTAGATCATAGAAATGACGCATTTTTTATTGACTGGTGAGTGCCCTCCCGATCTGACTAGGTCTAGAAGAAGGTATTATCGGCTGCAGTCCATACCTTATGTTCTTTTAAAAGGTTTGTTGTTTAGAAGAGATTTTCATGGTGTCCTGTTAAGGTGTATTGAAGCTGATTAGGTTGATAGAGTATTGCATGAATTCCATCAAGGATCGGTTGGCAGACACTTTTCTCCGAGAGCCATGGCTCTTAAAATAATGAAAGGAGGCTATTACTAGCCTACCTTATTCAAAGATGCTCATGCATGGGTAAGAAGGTGCAAAGAGTGTGCTATCTTCGCTGGAAAAGAGAGGTTAGCAACCCTCCCATTGAAACCAGTTCAGGTTGATTAGCCCTTTATGAAATGGGGTTTGGATTTTATTGAAGTTATAAACTCACCATCAAGTGCAGGCCACAAATGGATACTCACAGCCACTGATTATTTTTCAAAATGGACTAAAGCTGTGGCTCTCAAAGAAGCTAATGAATCTGTTGTCTTGAATTTCTACGAAGAGCTAGTTTCC
Organism: Sequoia sempervirens; assembly: GCA_007258455.2. Taxonomy (NCBI): domain Eukaryota; kingdom Viridiplantae; phylum Streptophyta; class Pinopsida; order Cupressales; family Cupressaceae; genus Sequoia; species Sequoia sempervirens. Next base: position 444,030,988 of record VDFB02000017.1, on the reverse strand, counting down.
AGATTTGGTATCCCAGATTCTATTGTGTCAGACAATGCCCTTGCTTTTGTGAGTGTTAAAATTTCTGAATGGGCTATCAAAAATGGCATATATCTGAGCACATCTTCTAATTATTATCTGTAGGGGAATGGACAAGCTGAGTCCACCAACAAGAACCTCCTAAGGATCATTAAGAGAACTATGGAGGACAATCAAAAGGCCTGGCACACCAAGTTAAAATCAACCTTATGGGCTGATAGGATTACGTCAAAAAGATCTACAGGACTTTCTCCATACATGTTAGTATATGGAAAAGAGGCGAGGCTGCCCATTTCAATTGAACTCCTAGCCCTCGATCTGGTAAATCAGGTTGATATAATTGAAGAGGAGCCTATGACAGCAAGGTTGGCTCAGTTAATTGAACTTGAAGAACTCAGAGCTGAAGCAGCGAAAAGGATTGAGCAATATTAGGCTCAAGTGAAAAAGTCATTCGATAAAAATTTAGCTCCCAGAGTGTTCCAAGAAGGTGACATAGTGCTAAAGTGGGATGAATTTAAAAGTAGGCTTGGAAGGCACTCCAAATTTGATGCACTTTGAACTGGCCCATATATCATTACCGAGGAGAAACAACATAATGCTTTCCAGCTATCCAAGTTGGATGGTGTAGTGGAACCAATCCCAGTGAATGGTTTTCACCTCAAACATTGCTTCTGAGGTATGGTCCTAAATCTATACATAGCTGTTAAATTTCTAGAAGATAGATGTTCTTCATTCCCTAAGTGTTGTCCCAACACGGTAACTAGTTTCACTTCAGTTTCGCCTGTCTTCAATAAAGTTTCGACGGCCTGCTATGTCTTATGAGTCTCAAATGAGTTACAGCCATGCACAGGGCTGCTCCAGGTTTGTTCCTTTGTTTTCCCATGACTCCATGCCCAATGGAAAGGCCTAGGCTACTGGTCTTCATGTTTAGCAGGAAAACATCCAGCAAAGGTCGCAAGAAATGTTACCCATTTTTCACCTATGGGCTCACTCAGGCAGGGTAACCCGTGCTTTCAAGGGTTCTCGAAGACCAAATAAAGGAACACTTGCATCAGGATCACTTTTTCTAACTTTTTTGCTTTTGAGATGCAGGGGAGAATGATGTTTTAATTCGACACGTGGATTAAATGTGGCTCCCAAGAGGGTTGAGCCCAGCGTGCAGGTCTTCAGCTTGGGGGTGGGTTTCATTTTATGTTTTTCCTTGTCTTTTCCCTCTTTCCTTTTGCTTTCTTCTTGCCTTTTCCTCGTTCTGTCGGGGACGGAACCAGGTCGGGAACCAAACTTGGAACTTTTCTAAAATTTTGGTTCTTGTTTCTGTCCCTATTCCGACCCCACTTTCGCCATTTTTGTCTTTGTTGGGCCCCTTTTTCTTTATTTTCCATCGGAGTCGGGGTCGGGCTGAACCAAACTTGGAACTTTCGCCGGCCCTTTTTCTTCCTTCCTTGTATTTTGTCGAGGGATGCTTTTTCCCATTTTTTCTTTTCTCCTTTCCTTCGTCGTCTTTTGAGTTTTGGCAAAAGCGTGTTCGGAACGAAATCCGAACTTGAAACTTGATGAAAGTTTCAGGTCCGAATTTGGTCTCGGTCCCAGTTCTGCCGGGATTCATCTGTCTTCGCTTTCGCCCCCTTTCTTCCCTCGATCCCGATTTCGGTTTTGTCTTGGCCTCACCCCCGCCAGTTTTGAAAAAATCTTAGTGTAAAGGAGTGCCTTCGCCAGGAGATGAGGACATCGACATGAGGTCTCGCCGACCCGATGGGGTCTTGCCGATGGCTTTTTGCAAGATCGGTATAACTCTGGCTGCTCGCCATGAGATCTTTCCAACTATCGGGTGTCTTGCCAAGTGAAAATGTCATCACTATGACTTCATCCTCCCGCTATGACCTCTCCCCGAAAGGCCAATTGCTCGCCTACAACAAAGGGTATTCTATAAGATGTCTTGATGAGGTGAGGTGGTCTCAGTGACAGAAGCAAGAATCGATATGAAGAAAAGAGATCGCTATGAGGTCTTGCCGATAGCGATCACCTTGCCCACGAAAATGAGCATCGGTCTAACTTCCGCAACTCGGTGAGAAGTCTCGCCGATAGTCCTAAGTTACGCCGATAGCTACTGTATGACATGCTCACATCAAAGAAATGTGATTCACCTCTTGCCGATGTGTGATCCTTCTAAAACAACCTTTGACCACCTTGGAATCCACCTAGTACAAACTCGACCAATCAGAGGGTGCTAGGGCGAATCACGGGCAATTTGACTATTCGGCTCCCCTCTGTGAACAAGATCGACGGAGCATGACGACATCGCTCTACCCTGAGATCGAGGGTGATCAGTCAGTAATGGCACTAAATCTAATGGATAGATCTAATACTGCTTCTTGAAGGGGAGGTAGCCGTGAGTCACTATAGCAACTGGAGATGATGGCTGGAGGAGCAAGGAGGCATTAATGACCATGTCGCAGAGCATTCAAGGCGAATCTAATGAAATCTTAATGGCGGACTCGAAGGCTGCAAGATAATAACAACAGTTGTAACAGATCTGAAGGCCATGCCCATGGATGAGCTTTCACCAACATGAGCAGGGGATGCGCATTGAATGCTTCATTGACTTCATTCCAAAGCCGTCTAGGGCCGACGTGTCCAAGAACCAACTCATTTTTGAAACCCTAATGTAGAGGGCCAACCTTTGGTTGTATATATGGCATTTTCGCCTTTTTGAAAAGCAGTTCTTAGTTAGGAGACTGTCGAGAGCACTATTCAAACTTTGTAACTCATTATTTTTATGAATACTACAGATCTGTAACATAGACACTCCTTATTTTCTCAATAGAAAGTTATTTCCTTCACAGTTTTTCTTTGTTGTTTAGTAATTGGTTGTGAGTTACATGATTAAATTCTATGTGATCCCTTTATTTGATCAAATTCCTTCAGTACTGAATGCAAAGGATATTATGTCACAAATCTAGTTTATGTTAGTGATCTCTTTCTTTTGCATATTATATCTATGAAAACATCTTGTTTTCCTTGTGTTAAGCATTAGAACAGTTGGAACCTTACATAGACTCATCTTTTGTAAACATAAATCTCTATATTGTGAGATTGTTTAGCTCTATTGAGATTTTCTGTGAGTTTCCTGCAGTATTGTCATATGTTTATCTTTGGTGTATCACTTGTTAGTGATAGGTTTTGGATTCAAGTACATCTTTCTTACTCTTTTCCTTTATCATTCTTTAGTTTTTCCCAAGATATCTTAAGGGGAACCAACCTATAATTTGGAGGTTCACTTCATTCCCAGGTCACCCACAACCTCGAAGTGTTCCCATGTGTCAATAGGTTGCTACAGTTGATAGATTAGCAAGGGTGCAAACTTTATTTGACAACATGTATATCTATGTCAAAGAATGGGGCAACAAAATCAAAATGTGTATGTACACTCGAGCTAGCCTTGATGGTTGTTCCCCTCTTTGGCTTGTCTCTTTGGCTGATCCTTAGCCCTGGGTCGTGCATCACTCCTCTGTGAATAATCAGGTTATTTGAGTAGTTGTGGGACATCCCTGTGATAGTGCATTCTATAATAGGTTGCCTCTGTCGCAACCTCTCTGTACAACCTGACAGATATAGTCCTGCCTTGTGTAGCTACTGTGAGGGCCTCCAATTGTTGTTATCACCCGAACTCTTAATCCCTCTCCGAAGTCACAACCTGTACTTGCTACCTAGCATGGTCTCTCTCTACCGTGATGGCCACCACTTGTTGTCTAGCTTGGCCCTTCTTGACAATGATCGCCAAAATCTATTGGCGGGCCTAATCCCGCTCACCTGTAATCGTCTGCACTTGTTGCTATAGTTGTTGTATCTGTATGTCTTGGGGATCTGATGGTGGTGGTTATGTTGGTTGATGTTGTCTTGGCTACTATTGTTCTAGCTGTTGTTGTACGAGAGGTTGTTGTACAACTAGTGGTTCCCCTAGAATCTTCCCTTCTTAGCCATCCTGGACACCCTTTCCTCTGCCCCTGCCTGCTCCTCTCCCTCTGGGTCTCCCTTGTGGAGGAGCACCTGTTAGATCTGTCAATCTCTAAGAGGGTGTAAACCATGCATCATAAGCAGGTGTCATTTGCGTGACTGCCCAACCTTGGTCATATGCCCATAGTTGTGCCACCAATTGTCGAAAAGCCTTGACCACCTTTAGAGCTGGGATAATGGGTCCCCAAGTGGGAACCTCTCGAGCAGATGTCACAAAAATAGCTTTGTATGCATCATTTGGCCTATCTTGCTGCTCATCAAACTATCATGCCACCCTATCTAGTAGATATCTCTCTATGATGGTGTGCTCTTGACCCTGCATGTACTGAGTCTATCTCGTAAAGAACAACTATTGAGCATCATCATACCACACTGACATCTGTAGCTAGGGTTTCCATTTGAACACTGTCATATCATTGAGTACCCTCCACCAGTACATGAGCCCAATATTCCTAGTATGTCGTAACGTGATGGCACCTCTATATCACCAAACAACAAGATCATCTAGCTCAACATCAACCATATGTACGATTGGTGAAAGCACAACAATATGCTCCCAAGCCCAAATGTGAAGCAAGGTCACCCCTGCACCAATTGCTCTATCGTCACAGTAGACAAAGTCATGCATATCATGATATAACGAGGCTAGCATCACTGACCCAAATGTAAACAATGTCCTCCTATGGAGCATCTTGTGCCATGCTAAGCCCCATCTTGGGTTGAACCCTCTACACCGTCGACTAGGAGCGACCAAACTTGAAATGATAGTTGTGATAATCAATCAAAATGTGGGAACGTGACCTTTGTAAGCCTCGAGGTCAATCTATGAAGTGACTAGAATGATGGCCTCCACCTCCATCACCTCATGACATGCAGCGTATCTAGCACCGACATTGTAAATCACATGCTCGCCATGTATTAGCAAATGCAGAATCCACCATACATCCTCTAATGTCATAGTCACCTTGCCAATGGGAAGGTGAAATGATGAAGTCTCACTGTGCCATCTCTTGCACAACACGGTCATCATAGCTAAGTGTGTCCAGACGGTGGGCATGTTCACAATGTACCATCAGTCAATCTCTCCCAGGTGCTCCTGGTACAACTCGGATAAACCACCTAGTCTCTCCAAAACTGTGTGTTGATGCTTATGTGACATCAAGAGTGGAATGACCTACTACACTCATGAAGCGCGCGACGTCAAAATAATTTTTTTTTTTGACTTAGTTTAGAATTTTTAGCTCCAAAATGACAATAGCATCGCTATATTTCAAATTTCAAATTGTGATGCCCGAAGGCATTTCAAATTGTAAATCACAAATCGCATCACTATAAACATATGCGTCACAATTTAAATTTTGGAAACCCTAACCCTAATTTTCAAATCGAAATGTGCATCGCCATACACATATGCGTCGCAATTTAAAATTGAAAACCCTAGTTTTAAATTGCAAACTGCATCACCATATACATATGCATCACTAAAAATCATTTTAGCATCACCGATTCTCAAATGGGCATCTCTATATAGCGAGGCCACCAAAGTTTAAATTCTAAAGTGCAATAAGTGCATCAAAAAGTCAAATTTCAAATCAAGTTTTGAGTTACATATCGGTGGTCTTGAGCTTGGAATCCACTGATACTCTCAAACTTGATCACAAATGTGTCGAGGGAGCTCTCATCGCGCCATTTTGTTAGAGGGTCAGAGCTCAAAACAACAAGAATTCTCTAAGGTGTAAATTCACAAATGAGTTGAAAGTGACCCTTCTTGGCTTATTTATGCTAGAAAATTAGGGTTTTTTGCCCTAGTTTCATCTTAAAGCTAGGGTTTATCATCATTTTCACCAATTTTACAAAATTGGAGCTTATTTTACATAGTTTTTTGCATTTTTGGCATAATTCTTGCATCTTAGAGCCTTTCTGGACCCTTGTGGCAGCTTTCACCTTTATCGAGAAATCAACCCAAAATTCAAAATTTTTGCTTGATTTCTTGAGGGGGCAGGGAACCAACTTAATCCTTCTTTTGCGACATCTAAAATATCATTTATTCATTTATTTAAGCAGTAGTTTTAATTCAAATAGCATCAATCTTTGAATTGAAGCAGCAGGTACCTCGCTTCAAAGAGGGACAAAATGTAGACATTGAAAAATGTCCTAAATGATACCATACACTCAAATTAGGCATACTAACATCATTTCCTCTTGAAACTCATCCTCTTTTCGCTTAATTAATTGAATTAGCCTAGCTAATTAATTAATTGCATCATTTTCGTCTATTAACCTAATTCACCCCCTTCACACTAACATTTCATCTCATTAAATTAAATAAATCAAACTATTTAATTTAATTCCCTAAGTCATCTTATTTAATTAAATAACCCTAAGTTATTTAATTAAATGTCATTCCACCTGTCCCCCTTTCATTAAATCAATTAATTTAATGAAAATCCCTTTATTCCTCTAAAATCCCTTAATTGTATGATTAAACCTTGTTTAATTAATAATTAATCTAATTTTCCTCCAAAAGAGAAATATTCCTTACACCCTTTTTGCATAATTAAAAATTTGTTTTAATTTGCAAAATATCTTTTTTCCTCACCCATGAGAATATTCCAAAGAATATTCTCTCTCCTCCAATCATTTGAAAAAGGGATATTCTCACTTGGATTTTTAAGCAAGCTAAACTTGTGACTTCTTGAGCAAGTTACCTTGTGACTTGTGTGTGTAGGTCAAATGTGTGTTTGTTTGGAACAAATGGAAACCCTTGATTAAAATCTCATCTTGCATTCTCACCCATTGATGAGAATCCATGATCCATGCCTCTTCTTTCTTTCATCCTTGATTGTTGATTGATATTTTTGATCTCAACCCTTCATTTCTCATTTGCTCTCCTATAAATAGAACACTATTTGGAGACAAATGGATCCATCTTTCAATTGCAAACTTATGCTGTTGAATTCAGTCACACTCACACTCATACTTTACTCACATTTAGCATATTTTAGTTAATTTTTAGTTGCATATTAGTTTTAAGCTTCCATTAATGGCTTCCATGCATCCATCTTAGCTTGTTTATAAATTAGGGTTTGAATCTTTTAGCTTAAATATCACTTAGATTAGCTTAGCTTTTGCATACTTAGATCATTTTTAGCATAAAATCATGTTAATTTGGCTTGCACCATGTTCAATTTAGAATAAATCATATTTTCATCCACAAATCACAATCGTTTCATCGATTCTCTTCAATAGAATCGATTGAAACAGGCTCATTGATCACGGGATTGGGAAAAGGTCATCATTTCACATCAACACGACACCAATTCCAAAACAGGATAAGTTTCAAATGGGTTAGAGTAGGCATTTAACTGTTTTCATAGTTTGTAGTGTTCAATTTAAATAAATGTTTTAGTTTAACCTTCAATTTGAATGATCTTGTTTAAGATTTAGTATTAGTGGCTACGTTATGCTTCGATTCATCATGGATCAAGCATAATCAGCCCCATACTAATATCCTCGGTTGACAGGTTTACCATGGGATCTTGGATTCTAGGGGCTTGTGCACTCCCCCTAGATCCTTCATCATCTTATCTCCAATATTTGGACAATCGGACCCCTCTTGACATACATTTTTGTACTTTAGTGTGAGTTTGAGCGTAATTTCATACTCTCAATAAAGTGAGTGCTAAATGTAGCATCGTAAAATATCACCTTTTACAATTTCACACTATATTCCCCCCCCTAAATTATTGAGCCTAACTAAGCACCTAATCTCCTAAATTATGCATTCCTAAGCCCATTTGTACCATTTTTTAAGAAATTGCAAGCATTGAACAAATGCATCCAATTGAGATTTTTCCCCTAACACTTAATGTCCTGGAAAATAGGGCCAGGACCCATATGCTATAGGGTGTATGGGTCCCACTATTTTACCAGGGACCAATTTTGGATATGTGATGCAAAGAAAAACAACTTCCTCCTTTCCCAATTACCCAAATCAAAACAACTCTCCAAATATATTCAACTTCTTTTCTTTTCAATTTTTTTACTCACTAATTAATATTACTACTAGGAATTCTTGTCTAATCTACAACTCATAACATTCCATTTCTATTCCCAACTAATTTTGACAATTTCATTTGTCAAATTATTTAGTTTTTAAAATTTTAAATTAAATATATAGTTCAATTTACTTCTCATTCTAGGCAACTCATTTTACAATCTGCCAGTCACTAGCATTCCATAAATAAATTTTTTTATTTAAATTCTCTTCAACTCACCCCTTTGTTTGTAGACACTCCAAATTGTTGTTCACCATTCTCCTTGGCATCCACTATGCCTCTCTTCCAATCATGCTCTTGTATCCTCTATGGTGCCTATCTCTTCTCCATTTCTAATGCCTTTTCTATCTTCTGTAATATATGTGCAACCCCTCCTCTATCTACCATGCTTCCCCCTCTTTTTATTTGTTGTTTGCATTTAACAAAAAAATGTTGTTAACATGGGTGGAACAACCCCCTTTCTCTCCTTTTCCCTATCTTCCCTCTTTCCACACAGTCACCTCTTCTCTACTCAATATTTTTGTTTTCTCTTTTTTTTAATCTTTCCTTCTTTTGTTTGTGACCTTTCCTATTCTTCCCCAATTTGTTTTTTTTCTCTTCATTTTATTTATTTTTTAGTCTTCCTCTATGCAACTTTCTACTATGCCCAATGTCTCCATAGAAAATAAATAGATTTAATTTCCAAAGATTGCCAAAATCTAGGCACTCACTGAAATTAATCAATAAAATTGAAAAATATAGGAAAGATATATTTGGTGAGCTGATTACGTAAACATTTTACTCAATTGATGGAATCGAGTGTCGACAGACGCAAAACTCAAAGTACTTCGTTTCATTCAAAAAATTTCCAAAACATGTGTTATGACCCCCTCAAGTCCTCTACAAAAGGATTTCGCTCCAACTTTCATAAATTTTGAAAACTTAATTTTTTTGTAACTCGACGACACACTTTCAGCATTAACAACACAAATTTTTGGCTTTAATTTCTCCCAAACGGTGAAAGATATTACTTTGATTATTTTTGCATATTCGACATAGTACCTCAAAGAATGCCTATGCAAAAGTATTCTAATCTAGCTCTTACAGATTTTTGGGAATAAATTTCACAAAACTGTGAACCGATGAAAATTTAATTCTTGCAATTCTTTGCTAACTTTGAAGTTTTGTGATGTTGAGAGATGCCAAAGAACACCAAACAAAAATAAAACTGAAAACTAAACCTAAAAATTATTTTTGGGTGATGTAGATAGCTTGTTTACCCAAGATGCTCCTACATCAATATGTTAGTATCGATATTTTAACATTTGAAATTCAACTTGCAAATGTCGACTATTGACATTTAATTTTCGGTAAATTAGAGAAATGTCTATACATACCTAGTCTTTTCACGATTTGAAACTAGAAGGAAAATTTATGATCAAGAGAACTGTTAAGCAAGTCAAGATCATCATTTCAGAGCTTTGTTGTAGCAATTCAAGATCCTAACATCATGTCAAGTCTTATGTGACTTCATATGTGTTTATGTTATCATTGTTTATGAAGGCTTATCCTTGTTGTATGTATCCAAGCAATTTGAGCAATCAAACAAGAAAGATCCAAGGCTATGAAGTGTTGTGCATGACTTCAGTCCTTCAAGGAAGCCTTTGAAGGTTGGTGAGTTGTAGCACTTTGTTGATTAATCATTCCTTCTTATCATTTATACTTTGTATCATTGACATTGCCATTGTGGAAGTGGAAACACTAACACGGGGTTTGACCATGACAAGCCCTTAAATGGCATAGGATTTCCTCTCTTTGTGAATGTATAGATTTCAAGTTTGAAGAGGATTGAATGAAGCTTGAAGAAAAATTGTTCATTGTTACATTTGAAGCCCTACATCTTGTCAACTCGCTAGAACTTACCTACAAAATTATTCGACAGTGATTTGACAAATCTGTAAGCAAAAATGAAGACCTCAAATTTGATATTAGTGGACTACAAAAAGTTGAGCGGAACACCCCTACAAGGACTGGGATGCCCTCGAGTGCCTATTTCCTCCTATAGTAGTTGAAACCAATTTTTTTGGGCAGATACACAGTCCTCTACATTTCCTAGATATGCCTTCAATTCACTCTTTCAAATTATCAGTTGTCTGATTCTTACAATTTTCATATTAGGGAATATATTCTAATTAGGTTGATGAAAGCAAATCAATTCCAATCCATTCCAAGACTCAATAAGATGCAGATCCAGGTCTGATTGGCTCACCTTCATGGTTGAAAGTCAGTCTAAACACATTGTTGATCTCCATCTTAATGAAACCCTAGAAATAGGCCTTGAATCCTATTGTTCTAAACATTTAGACTTAGGATAACCTTTTTCTATGTTTCAGTTTGATAGCTTGATGGATTGTTTATATCTCCACTTTAAAATAAAGGTGTGGTTAGGCTAGTTCTCCATTCTATCCAAAAACTATTTTGATTGACCTCATTAAATATTTTTTTATTTGAAGTGCTAGGATTTTGGCTCCCCACTTTAAATGCTTTAGTTGAAGGTTGTGTTTGGCATGATATTTACTTATTGAAAACTTTTAAATCCTTGTACGATATCTTTTTTCATGAAAAATTATTCATTGGAAATGTTGTAATTGGTGCATTTTTTGTTTTCACATTCGTACAATGATATTGACTTATCAATAGATTTTAAATCCCTTGTATGATATCTTCTATCATGAACAATTGTCCATTGGCAATGATTGTAAGGAGTGCATCTTTTTTTCTCACATTCATGCAAGTATTTTGCATGTTCTAACCATTGAATTATTTTTATTTTATTTATTTATATGCACTTTTTTCTTGTGGATATCTCTCCAACATCTCTTTGGTTCATGTTTCCCCAAGTAGATTGGGTTTTTACTTCTAGTTCTTGTATGTTTTTTTGGTTTTCCTTTGTTATTTCTTCTAGTTTACTTAACATCCTCTCTATCCCCTTGCACTCTTCATCATACCATGTGTTTGTTGGGAAACTATTTATTTTCTTCTTTTTTTTTAATGTATTTTGTACGTGTTTAGGGATTCTTGAATAGTGTGCTTACTAATTTAGAATCTCACTTTTACTAAGATTTATAGAAATAATCGATCCATCCTTTCTACCTTCTTCTTATTGCTTGCTAATTAATGCTACTCTAAAATCTTGTGATTTTCCTTAGTCAAGAGGATACTTCCCTTGAGTGCAGTTTTACTTTGGGTGGCTCAATTGTGCTTGTCATGTTGATTGTCCCCTTGTAATTAAAATTTTATAGAAATTGGACTGTGATTTGATTTAAGCTCCATGAGAGAGTCTTCTACTTATAGCTCCTATTCTAGATATACCATTTGTGAGCATATAACATAGTTGATTATAATTTTCTAATTATAGGTTTTGCATGTGTATTTTCCTAATTTCTCCCATTTACTCATCCCATTACATATGAGCATGTTGTGAATGTTGCATAAGCCTAACAACTCTTCTCCAAAGTGAGTGATGACTCCCTATGCATCTTCTTAGACTCTATCAGATTACTAATTCTCTTCTTCTGCAATTCAAAGAAGGTTCTTGTTTAGATATTTATTATTTCCTATTATGTTAGATTGTTTACCGATTGCACTTGTATTAAAATCCTATACTAATAGAATCCCCCAAGATTTTATAGGTTGAAATATCCATTTTCAAGGACATATGGATCTTCATTATGTTATTCATGTTATTTTCTAATTCTTATCTATATATATTATTTATTTTCATCATGCTATTTTATGATTCTTATCTATATATAATTTATTTTCATGTTTTTTTTTATTGTGATACTTCTACCCCATGACTATTTTATCAAAAAAAATTATGCACCCATCACCTTTTCCATTTTTCACTTCTTTATTTCATATTGTTTTCTTCTTGTATCCTTCAAATTTTGGTGTTTTCACCCATCATTCTCATGTGTTTTTATCAAATGTACAACCCCTTCTCCAAGGGCAACCCCTACAAATCCAACTTACCAACATAAGATGCTCCCAAATGGGCCATAATTCCTATTTTCTTTAGGTTTGATGAGTTGTGATATAGGATTTCTTATTGTTTAGGTGTGTCCACCTTTCTTTATTTTTTGCTACCCTCAATTTTCCCAACACTTTATTTATCTATTAGAGCTATTAAAAGTCAATTCTTCAACTAGATAGTAATTCAAGTCTAGATCAATATGCCTGTATTGCTTAATACTCTTATTTTATCATTATAGTTTTCCATGCGAATTGAATGTGCCTATCCATTTTGTCCTCCCTCTATTTTCCAATTTTATTTGCTTACTTGATCTAGCCTCTCCATTATAGCTAATATAAGAGAAAATAATTTGTTAGGTTGCTATTATCTTCCCCTTGATGATTATATTTGATCACTTATTGAGTTGTTCCCTTTCTTCTACCACTTGAATTTTTACATGCTTCTCTATCCACTACTTATGCTTGCCCATTAGTTCTTGTACTATTTGTGTCCATGAATTATCCTCTTCTAATATGTTCTAAATCTCACATTTTCACTCTTCCATATTATGGAGTGCTTCTTGTACTTCTCTCAAATCTGTTGCATACTTAGCTTCTCATCCTCTATCTTGACTTTTGTTATAGAGTGGATGGTTTTCTTGAAAGTATGACACTCAAGCTACCCAAAATTTATGAATTTATTTATCTTTGCAAATTGATCCTTGAGCATGTTGTTGCATTTTTCTATTTTTATTTTTTTTTGAAATTTATCATTTCTTCCATTTTAGTGTCTTTTATTTTATCTCTTACTTCCATCTTTTATATTATCTCTTCCAAGATCATTAACTCTAACACATAGAGCTTTAGTGACCAAATGAGGGATTTTTGTGTGCATTTAAATCTCCCCACCACCATAGAATCCCTCTTAATAACCTCCATCCCTAGTGTGTTGTGCTTTCTTGATTCTGACTATGGATTTTCTAATATTACTCAATTTTGGTATTTTCATTGATTATTTTTTAATTATGAGCTTGTTTTATCTTCTTTTCTATTAACTTTTTTTTTATGCTTCTCCATTTCCAATGCTCCTTTCCAATCTTCTCAACATCTTAATATCCCCTAACACCATTTTTGGTTGACATATATTAGTTTTTCTACCGCTTTTAAAATTGCTACACCAATTAGTAATGCTAATGTGTTGTTATCTAGAAACCTTGCCATATGTGAATATACATGTTTTTATGCTTTGTTCATATCATATGTTTCCATATTTCCTTCCCATGAATAAATAAAAAACCATGTAGGGACCATTTTTTGTTATACTATTTAGAATTAAAGACAATTCTAACCAACCTAGAACTTTATAAAGTAGTACTTGTTATTCGCCTAGCTATGATTGTATCAATTATTTCATATATGGTCTATATTTTTTTTCATAAGGATAGCCTCCTCCATTACAAAAAAATATTTTTAACCCCAAATACCCCCTTAAGTTTCACGACTCTCAAAAGATTACATAGATCATTTAACAATGGTTTGGTAGGTTTATAGTTTGCAATGAAGTTTAAATGAACTTTACATTTGTAATAACTCATGTATAAAGAAGTGAAATCAAATAGACTATAAATAGAGTATTACACTTGCTTGGGGTCCTTACTATTTTTGTTTTTTTGGACCTTTATATGTCTTTGGTCTTGCATGCTTGTTGTTGAAGCCTTTTCTTTTTTGGGAACTCTTATCCCAAATTCAGTTGTTTTATCTTGTTGGAACCCACTTTCCACTTCGTTGAGATTGTCCCCACCTTTCACTTGCCTACAGTCATAGACTACTAAAGTGACCTCTAGGCTCTAGACAAGACCCTCATATAATACCCTTAAATATGCTTTATTTTGTTGTGTTGTTACAACAATAGTTTCTATATACAACAATCCCACACCTTGCTACCTTCAATTAAAGAGCATGTTGTGAGTGCAAATATAAAGATCAACTGAACCAAAAGACAATGCTCTTTAGGATGAAGCTAGAAAGGAAAGAAGTAAGGGTTTAGTCATCATGCATGAGAAAGATAATAACATAAAAATAGATAATAATATAATGTAGATAAAATGAAATGAATTTAGCAAGAACAAGGCTTATGAGTTTACTATAACAACTCATATACCACTTATCCTTTCTAATGTGATTACCTTAAGTGTCAAGAAAAATAGAATTTAGGGAGATTAGTAAGTAAACACACAAATGCCCCATTTACACTTCATGTTCATCTTAGATAACTCTAAACTTTGGGTCTTCCAATTGAATATACTTATATATTTGTTGGAAAACATAATCTCCTTTATGAAAAATTCTAAGAACTAAATCTTGATTCAAGGGGGTGATTTTTATTGTTCAATGATAGTATAAAATTTGCTCTCAACCATCCCAAAATGTCACTAGGTGAATCTACACCAATTTCTTCTTTAGATAGTGAGCAAAACATCTTTGGCTAGAAAATTTTCTCCCTAAATCTCTCTAGATCTAAACATTCTTTTTCAAAATAATTTGACCAATATTTAAAAAATATGTTCACAATAATTCAAGCAATCTTTTAAAAATTATTTTCCCAATTTAATCAATATTTAAAAATGTATTCATAATAATTCAACTAAATATAATTTTTAAACCAAAAGGAAGATACAAAAAAATAATAATACTTCAACTTAATTATTTTCTATCTTCTCAAGAGCTTAACTCAATATTTTTTATATTGCTCAAAGTCTATGGGATTGATTAGCCCTTTTTGAGAATCCACAAATGGGAAGTTTCATTCCCACCCATAAAATACCTTAAACACAACACCATGAGTACTCAAATTACATGTTATAAAAAAAAAATCCTGAGTAGGATTGGCAAGTGGTGAGAGGGAGGAAGGGTATACACATGCATTTCATAATAGTGACCTTTAAGGATAAAACTATAATAATAAGGAATACATGCATGCTAAGAGACTCAAACTATTACCTCATTGAATATTGAACGTTTTTACAACTAGAAGAGAGAAATAAGGAATGGGAAAAGATGAAGTCATAATGAATGATGGAAGATAGGTGTACTTGAGAAATGATAAATCCAATATCACAACTCAACAAGCTTGGAAAAAATAGGGAGTGAATTTCTCAAGAGCTTATTATGATCATAAGTTATAACTATAATGATTATCATTAGAAATTGGGACTCAGGTTAGGCCCATAGCTAGAGATAGAGATGTAATCATTTTGATGGAAACACATGAGCATTATGGGTGTAAGACACTAGAATTTGAAGGTTACATAAAGGAAACAACATGGAATAAAGAAACAAAAAATGGAAAGGGGCGTGGGGGTATAATGGTGTTAATAAAAGAAGCATTGAATATAAGTATTGAAATATAAAAATAAGATGAAAGTAACCAATACATATTGAGACAAAAATAACCAATACACATTGAGACAAGAATAATAGAAATGACACAAATAATCTAGTATAGTTGCATGCAAGAATTCCAAGTTGTATAAGAAATATAATCTAGACCATGAAGGCCTATACTCACTTTTAAAGAAGGAAATTTCAACCTACAGTAATCTTGGGTAGTTTCTATTAGTAGGTAACTTTAATACGAGACAACACATAAACAAGTCAACATTGTAGGAAGTAATAAATATCTAGATATAAGTCCTCTTTGGATGGTGGAAGAAGAAAATTAGCAATGGGTTAAAGTTTCAAAATATGCACAAGGGACAATCATGCACATAACTTGATCATATGTAATGCTATGAGAAAGATAGGAAAAGTTATGAAAATATACATGCAAAACTATAATGAGTAGAGTGTGATTAACTATGCTACATGCTCATGAAGTTGTATATCTAGAATAGAAGAGCTAGTAGTAAAATATTCTCTTGTGGAGATTGAATCAAATTACAACCTATTTTTTATAAAATTCCAATTACAATGAAATAAATAACATGATAAGAATAATTGGATCAACCAAAGTAAACCTATATTCAAAGGAAGCATCCTCTTGAGAGAGGAACATCAACAAGCCTTCAAGGTAGATTTGAATAGAAAATAGCAAAAAGAGGAAGGAAAGGGAGCTCCTAACATTCTTATAGATTCTACTAAGAGTAGAAGATAATACACACCATTCAAGAAGCCCTAAACACATGTAAAAATACCCATAGGAAGAACAATGGAAAATTAAAAAGTTATGAGAAATTATTGAGAACTAAAAAGGATAATACATAGGAACTAAAAGAAAAGAGTTAATTTAGTTAGGAAAACATGTACCAAATATATTTTGGAGGGAGCTTCATAATGAAAATATGCAAACATAGAACAACATAACAAGTCAATGGTTAAAGTATGTAAAAATAGTTGTATGAGTGTGAAAATGCAAAAGACGCACTTCTTATAGTCACTATTAGTGAAGAAATTTTCATGACCAAAGCATCATGTAAGGGATTGAAAAGTTTGCAATAGATAAAGCTTGAGATATAAACTACCTACAAGTAAAGCATCTATAATCGGGGTTGAAATATGATCACCTCAAATTAAAGAAATTTTCAATGAGGTTATTTAAAATGGTTTCCCAACTAAGTGGACAACTAGCTTAACCATCCTATTGTTTAGAAGTGGAGATGCAAATAATCCCTCAAATTACTAAACTATCATGGTGAGTCCTCCCTTTTCAAAGGAATTTGGGATCATGATAGAACATATGTTCAATAGTTTGGTAGAGGAATATATAAAGAGAGTAATAGAGCAAGAAAATATTAGACCTAAACACTCAACCTTTGATCATTGTTTGGTAATTAAACACCTAGTTGAAAAGGTTTGGGATAAAAAAGAATGCTTATTGTTGATTTGTAGAATTTAAGAAATTATTTGACATAGTGCTAAAGAGCATTTTTTGGAGTAGAATAGAAGAACTAGGAGTCCCAAAGCATTATAGGATAGTAATTCACAAATTATATTAAGTTAAGGCTAAAATAAAAATGTAAATAGGGTTGTTCAAAGGTTTCAAGGGTGATATAGGTGTTAAACAAGGCTACCATCTATCTTTGAATTTATTTGGACTAAACATCAACATGTTGAGGCATTGAGAAAACAAAATTGGAGGGAATGGGGTCCACTTGGCCAAGTATATAGTTTATATTGATAATCTAATTCTAATGGCAAAGATAATCCAAGATTTAAGAGATCATTTATTAGCCCTAGAGCTCTTTTGTAAAGAAGCATGTGTGCAATTTAATGTACAAACAAAACCACAATTTTGGTTTTCTCATTGAAAAGGAAGAAAAAAACATGTTGGCTTTCAATTTGAAGGATAGTCTCTTGGAGTGATGTTAGAATACAAGTATCTTGGCCTTGATTTTCATGGTAAATTAGTTAGGACACATGTAGAATGAAAATAATACAAGGAGGTTGGATAGCTCTTTGTGCACTTGAAAACAAATATAAGAATATTGAGTAATTGGATTGTAAGATCATGAAGGTTCTATTTGGGTTACTTGTCACACTAGTTGTGTTGTATGGATGCAAAGTATGGGTTAGTGGGACATTGAGTTTGAAATGGAGGCAAATAGAATGGATACAAAAGCATCTAATCATAAACACTTTTAGAATTGAGGCTTCTATACCTGCAAAGTTATCCTTGTAGAGGCATGTACTTTTCCTTTAGAGGCAACTATTATGACTAGATTATAAAGTTACTTGAAGGAAAAGAAAATATGAAGATCAACAAGTGGCCCAGGGTTGTAAGAGATGAAGAGTTGCATAGAACAAATAACACATGGATGAAATAGAACCACAAATGAATGTGTATTTGGGATATTAGCTTAAACAAATGTTCAAGCCTAATAAACAAATTAAAAACTATGATGTTCAAGCCTAATAAACAAATTAAAAACTATGTAAATGAAAAGTTTAAAGCAATGATGTGGAGGAAAAAACAAGAAGGGAACAACAACACTATATTATATAGTTCAACCCGATTTATGATTATTTAAAAAAACATATATAAACATTGAAATGAAAAGGAGGTAAAATATCTTCATTATTCACATAAGGACTAGCTCTCATAGACTTAAATGCAAGATAGACAAAATAGATGACACCTAAAGAAAAGTGGAAAAAAAAACTTATATTTTTTACACCACAAAAATAATAGAAATAAGAAAACATTTCATCCTTAAATATCCAATGTACACAAACATTAAAGACAAATATAAAAAACACTAAAAATTAATTCTATAATAAAATTATTTACAAAATAAATAATCCTTTTAAAAATGCAACTGCCCTGTAAGTTTTCTAACCAATAATGCCATAAACCATTGGACCTAATTAAAAACATTATTTCATATACTCAACTCGATTTTTTGGTTGCAATAATGGCCAATTAATTTGAAGATGTAATACATACGCTCCACAGTCTTTTCATATAGCGAGGTGTGCCAAAGGGCCAAATCATGAAAGTTTCTATGAAACGTATATTTATGTAAGGAGTAGTTCTAAATATTAGAAATCGATAGCCTCTCTAGGACATATGGTTCCTTACAACATTTAAACTGAATCCTTGCAAAACCTTATCTGTAATTGTTTTGTGAAGTAGCAGAAACTAAGCATGCAGCAGAAGACGATAGTTTCCACTCTTCCTTCATCTGGAGGAGGTTACAGTTATTCATGCAAACTTAACTCACATACAAGAGCTCCATGCCAATGGCAATGCTTGTCATCTCCGTCGATTGTCCAGAAATTTAAGTGGTCACAAACGAACAGCAATTTTATCATCAAGTGCGTAAGAAGAGCTGTTAGAAAAGCTGGCAGAAAATACCCATCGGAGCGTAGGGAGCTCAAACAAAAACTTAAACAAAAAGAAGCCGAGCTTAGTGTGGATGGTAAAAACAGAGACGATGGTTACTGGAGGTTCTTCAAAGTGCCAGTCCCTGTGGACAAGGATCCAGGCAAAGATTATATTGGAGTTTCTGATGCTCTCATGGAGGGCATTGCTCGTTACATTAAATTTCCCGTAAGTATTCTCGAAAACATCAGCGACATGATTTTCTGTTTGTTTGAATTCATGCTTTTGTATTTGGTGATTCAGATTTTTTGTGGGATAGAATTTGAGGTAATCCGAGTTTCGAATTTTGGGTAGACTTTGGATTGATTTCAACAGCTTGCGTTGCCTTCATTTTAAATTTGGAGATTTGAACCCGTGTTCGACTATAAAAATTTGGATGCTTTATTACTCGAGTTCATCCATTTGACACTTTATTATCCATGTAAAAATTTTGATTTTAGTAAAAATATGTTTTGTTTGCAGCAATCACTATATAAATCTGTCCTATAATCAAAGGCAATTTGGTTATGTGCATCAAATACGCATAATTTTTTTTTCCCTAAAGAAAAGACTTTTCTCATGCTGTGACGGCAAGAAAAGGAGACGCAAGTGTAGAGAATGGGGCAATAAACTGTCAAAGTATTGGAGAACGCCACAAAACTTGTCTTAGTCACATTGGAAGCCCTTGGTCAAACTTGAATGGCTTTTGGCGCATCAATTCTTAATTCTCTCCCAACCTCAGTCCAAATAGGCTAGTGATTGCTTTGCAAATTTACACTTCTTAATAGTGAGTGCCAATTGAGTCTTCCTGAAAGTTTCTAAAACTTACTGCAAATGTTTATGATGTTCCTTCCACATTTTACTAACTTAAATATCATGCAAGTACTCTATCCCACATGTATCTATGGATGGCCTTAATTCATCATTCATCAATCTCATAATTTTTTTTTGTGTACTGCTTAAACAAAAACATAAGGACTAAATATTTATACATACCAAATACAAGGACTAAATATCTATGTTCCATCCATCACCCATGCTTGATGGTAGCCCGATTTGAATTTTAGCTTTATAAAATCCTCGACATGTTATAGCTGATCAAACAAGTCATATGTCCTTGTAAGAGGATACCTATTTCTAATAGGAATTGTGTTTAATGCCCTATGACCTATAATCAGTGGATATACTCCATGTTCCATATATCTTTGGAACCATTACAATTGGAGATCAATCATGACGAGCTTGGGTGAACAACTCGTTCTTACAAATTGAGTTGTTAATCAGCTTCACTAGATTCCAAAAGAAATTGTTTATAGAGATCAATATTGGATGATTGCATGATATGTCTATCTCTAAGTGTACATTACACGGGAGACGGCTGTAAATACAGGCTAAAAATCTTACAGTGGTATTTCCTATTTCTAGCTGTCTATGTAACCTTGCTAGCTGTTCCAGCTCTGTACCTAAGTTTAATTCATTTATACATGTTTTTTAACGGGTATCCAGCTGTCAGCTGCTTTTGATTTATTTCTCTACTTTTACAGGTAATTCAGGTGCCACCTTTTGATTTATTTCTATCTATCCACTGTGCATGGATATGATAAATAACAATATTTAAATTTCTAATTATAATAGATGCCTTATCATTTCTTCTATGCTTAGAGAAAATTGTCATTAATTTGTACATTAGATTAGAAAATTTCTTTTGAAAAGTTGACTAAGAAAACTATGTGGGATTTCTCAGGAATCCTCCCCAATTTCTATATGAGATTGGGAACTTCTTGGAAAAAGTTGACTAAAAGTCACATGAGATTTCTCCGGAAATTGAGGGTGTCATAGTCTTCATGGGCCCTTTGGTGCTGTTTACTGACTGCAGCTATTGATGTAGTTTCCAACACTAATCCTTCGTGTGTCCATCTATATCACAATACTCACAGTAATGTTTTGAGCCTTTACTCTTACACATAGTAGTTAGTGGTTACCTTTGTGTGAAGATTACTTGTGTACTCATGTTCTTTTGGTTATATGGGTAATCCTCAACAAGTTGTTCTATAATTTGGCTGATTTTGCAAAATATTTTCTTAGAGCAATCAGCCTTGGTGTGGTCTTCTGTCTTGTATTTAGTACACCACGGCTCCTATTATTTCTTTGTGTCATCCTTAAACTTTCTCATAATTTGGGGTGGTAATCTTTAGGGAGCTTGCACTGACCTTGGTTCAGCATTATCGTTGCTATTTGAGTCATCATTTTTGCCCCTTTTTCTTGAGTATGTGGATGTTTTCTTCTTTCTATTGATATCCATTACATGGTTAAGTATATTTAACTAGGATGGTGGAACCACCTTCATCTTCTTCCACTATAGAATTGCAAGTCTCTTAATGAACTGTTGCATTTTTAAGCAATTCTTTGTGCCTTTTACTATAAGATGGTAAAGTTTCATGTGGGTGTTGTAGATCTTTATGACAATTTCATTATTATCTTTGAGGATTTTAAAATCTTGTTAGAATGCTTTTGAGAGTTAATCCCATGAGACCTCACCATTTGATGGTGTGTTAGTAAACTAGTCTAGGACTCTAGAGCCATCCCTTTGATCATGGCTAGATGACCAAAGCTAGTGGTATTCATTTGTCTGCCCATATGTAAGCTGGATGGTAATTCATTTTGTGCAATTCCATATTGTGTCTTTTGACCAATCACTATTAAACTTTGGTGCTTTTATCTCTTCCAATTTATGCTTAGCAGATCAACTATGGTTATTACTTTAGTGTTATATATTTTTTTGTTTGGGATTGATACAACTCTTAAGTTTGATCCTTTTCCTTAGGATGGTTTGTTTGGAACATTCCTTATTTCTCTTTACACTGGTTGAGATGTTTGGAATCTCAACCGTTCCTTCAACTTGAGTGATCTATAGGATGCTTTGGTTGTTGTTAGGTGCCTCTCTTTCCTTGCTCCTCTAACTTTTCCTATTGCTTTCCTTGGTGTTTTTGGTTCACTTTCATCCATTAGTTTTTAACTTTAACTACTGTTGATACTTTAGGCTTGACTTTTACTTCTACTTTGAACTTGCCTCTTAGATGGATTTTTGGAATAGGCTACCTCTCATTTTCTCTGTCTTCTTTCTTGATCTTCTACCAATCTTTTAGATTGATTGATTTCGTGGTCTAGTGCTTGATCATGTTGTCTTCTTCTTTGACATAGGCTCAATGTTGTTCATTCCTTCTTGTACAATGCGGTTCTTTTGATTGTTCCTCTTCTTCCCTATGATACCTCCTTGGATTTTTGTAGAACATTTTGTGTAGCACATTAATCTTGCAAGCTTATGTAGCATCTAACAAGGAGTCTGTGTAGGTTATCCAATTGCCGGTTGACTTCTTCAAAAGTTTCCAAGTTATCGTAGATTGAATTTGTAGGCACTTGTTCGCTCACATAGTCTTCTTTGACTTGTTCTGGTATCAAAAGGACCCACAAATATTTGAAGTCTCAATTTAATCTTCTTTGTGTTGCTTTGTCTTGATTATACTTCAACTTGTTGATCCATTCAATCTTGGTTATGTTGTCAACCTGGTAATGTGTCATAAATTCATAATTAATGGTTATTATCAATCAAGTTTCACTTCGACTCAGCTACATTTTGAATTGACTTTGTGCAAGTAATGATAATATAAATGTTTATGGTAAATTTTCTATTACTGAATTATGCCAATTAGAATCACATATTGAATATGCTAAACAAAATTACATACCGTGATTGCAACACATAGAAAGGAGATAATGTTATCTTCTTTTCTATATTTAGGTATTTTTTACAAAGATACATCTCCACTACATGATAGTGATCAAAATAGATGCTAGTATTTTAATTTGCACCTTTGAGTACAACACATAATGGAACATATGTGTGGTAGAATTTCTCTTTAAACTAGAAGAGGAAGCTCCTTGTAAACAAAAACTAACCTAAAATCCTATTTTGAACACTATGTACTTGCTATTCACAATTTGTACTTGTGTGTTTCTGGGGTAATTTATGCATATCAAACAAAAAATGCATCTTCTTTAAGTTTGCAATACTAGCAAACTTGCAAAATATATATTTTTTCGTTCTTAGGCTAGGCAAAATGCTGATATGCATTTCCACTCAAGGTTAGAGGTTTTTATGTTTTTTGACTGAAAGTAAACCCTACATAACTATCTAATGCTCACTTTTTCTAGCTAAAAGTAGATATTGAAAAGATGTAACACAAGGATTGAATAGGTTTAATAGAAAGATATAAACACTTTAGAAAATTGAATTAAGGAATTATGTTCAAAGCCACAATCCCTAGCTTTGAGTAAACTTGCAATTCAAAGCTTGCAAGCTCGTTAAAAGCAATTTCACTTACCCAATACACAAGATGTTATAAACTAAACACTAGGTAGTCGCACTCAAAGCTACAACAACCAATCTAACATCTACTGCAATGCAAAGCTTTTAGTAAATGTTAAGCAATATTCAATTCATAAAAGCACAATAACACATAACATCTCAACATCTATTGAATAAATGATACTGAATCCCTAAACTAAGCGCCAAGAGCATTTATTTATAATGTTTACAAAATATTGCATGTAAAAACATAAAAAGTTAACAGATAGTCCTAAGCAAAGCAAGTTTTTATTATATATTTCTGCCCCCAACTACTAATCCCTAACTCAAACAATCTTCAAATAGACTTCTGATAAGGATAAGTATCAGCCTAACAATAGATCTTCTAGAAGATCTTCTAAAATAGTCTGTCTATAAATAAATGCTAAAAATAGTTCTTTGAAAGTATGCTCATATCCTCAAAAGTGGTGACAGCTAAAAATAGACAATGGCAAGCTTCGGGGACATTTCTGATGAAACTTTTTTGTTTTGAGTATGACAAATCCTTTGAAGACACCCAAAAACTCTTAACAATTCTGATGCTTTGAATGTGAAAAATCCTTCCTTTCTTGCTTTCCACACCAATCCATAGCATGATGCCACCTTAGATACTACAAAATCCCTAGGGTTTGATAGCAAGCTGTTGTAGGAATGATATTATGATGAACAATTTTATACCCCAAATATGCATTATGAAACACAACAAAATATGTAATGAAATAATTTGCACAAAAGAGGAATATAATATGAAATATTCTGCAAATACTTGATAATAACTGAGAATTACAAACCACTTCTAGGCGGAAAACCTCCAATATCTCCAATGAGAACACAATTTACAATCTGATGATCAAATAATATTCACTACCTCCTCTATATACCCTACTTATGCTTAGGATGTCACCCAAACCGACTTAGAAAACAATATATAATCCTTAGGCTGACCTAATTAACTAAATAATGATAATATGACTTAATTAAGAGGTAAGGTAGCGAAAAGCTGACTACTCATAACCCTATACACACTCTAGGATTAAGGGCGTAGCATGTCCCTTCTTCAAAGAAGCATCGTCCTCAATGTTAGTCAAGTGTGGATGCTTCTAGATGAACTCTTCATCTTCCATGTGGCATGTACAACTGAAAAATTCTTCCATTGAATGAGATACTTGGTGAGTGTCTTAGTCCTCAACTTCTGTGTGTTGGCTCTAATATGATTCTTCCTTCTTCATCTAGCTTTGGTAATATTGTTTGTGTAGGGATATTATGCCCAATCACTTTCTTCAAACAAGAAACATGACAAAGTGGATGCATCTTAGTTGTTGGAGGTAGCTCAAGCTTGTAGGCAACACTACCTATCTTTTGCATACTTTGGTATGGACCATAATTGTGACGACCAAACCCGTACGTCAAATAAAAATTTCACAATTTAACAATAATAAGTAAAGACAATGCCATTTCAATAAAAATTTTCTTTTCAATTTCATAAACATGATATATCATTTTGCAACTTTAACTATTTCTTTCCAAAAGAAAACTACAAAGTAAACAAGTACTAGATACATACATAGCTCGTAAGCTTTTGGCACAAATAGAAGTAAGAAGGTCTAGGAGATCGTCCTATCAAATCTTGGTCCATTGGCCACTTGTTGAGGAGGAGAAACATCACTCGGGCGCTTTTCTGCCAACCATAGACTTATAATGCGGTCCCTCGCACACCTATCGTTAGATAGATGGCCCTCCCTTCAAAGAAGAGATTGGTAGGGTATCCTTTAACGATTACCAACTGAGCATAGTGTTGTGTTCCTACATAATTAGGTCCTGTGCATACGGAAACTCTTGAACTAGTATGTAATACGGGATCACAATGAACTAACAGTGTAGTTTCACAACTAAATGGAAGTTGTTCCTATCACTACTTTGGCCAAAGTATTTCCATTCATTATATAGAACATAGGCCATCTATCACATGCACTAGCCAAGGTCGATTTGACTTAAGGCTTCCTTACTCTATGCGTAGGTTAGTCTTTCCGGGGTAGTACGTACCCTAGACATCCTACATCAGACTAACTACTAGAAATGAGAACAGCATAACAAGTAATCACAATTTCCCCTCCTATATTGGATATCTTCATCCTAGGAGTTTCATTAGCTTAACTAAGTTAATCTAATAACTTAAGCTGTGATCATTACTTAATTTAATGCCCTCATGTCCGTCCTAGTATTTAGTAACTACTTCAAAACATATACTCCTTATACGGAGATCATACATATAATGCAATTCACACATTAATGCTTCTCTAACCTTAATGCAATTCACACATTAATGCAAACAGGTATACACTTCAGTAAGCATGCTTAACCATTCCTTAAAGTAAATTACTTACATGGTGCCACGTAGAATTATTTCTCTGTTCATCCTAACTAAAGTATTGAACTCAATTCAATTCCCTATCTATGCATATTCAGTAATTACACTTTCAGATTTATATCAAGAAATACGTTGTAGAACATGAAAGGGGAAACAACATGTCTAGTATAAGCCTTTCCCAATGATGATGAACTTGATTGTATTTGCAACACTTGAGTCCTCCAACAAAAGACCTCTAGCAAACTCTCAGACCAGACTCTAACTTCTTCTCAGAAATTGAACTCTTACTAAGGATATATAGCTGAAGGGTAAACTTAGCTTCTCACTGTGAACTCAGAAAATGTGATGATAGTAAACAGAAAATGACTCTCAGCCAATGGTGATTTCTGCTCTTAGAATTAATACAAAATGCTCTTTAGAAAATATGAAATGCTCTCCAGAAAAAAACATAAACTCGGATTTTGGTAAGTGATGATAAAGAGTGAGCAGGGCGGCTATATATAGAGCCCCTGCTCAACCATTTTCCTCTTTTAATGGCATGTAAAATGCTAGACAAGGTTTTTAATGATTCAAATATAAAATGTGGTGGATTGTAGAGGTGAGTCGACCTCTTTTTGTGACAGCAATCAAAGAATGGTTCAACATTGCACAAGTAAAACTCTGAATCATGACACCTATAGGCGTCCCTCTCTTTTGGCGCAGATATTCAACAATTCAGTTTGATGAATCAACATAGAAGAATTGGTCAAGGCCACCTGCAATCCATGTTGCTAATTTACAGGGTACGATTGCCAAATACCTAGCTTAAGCAGAGTTCTTTTGACTGGTCATGGCGTGAGTTCTCCAGGTCGCGCGTGTTGCTTCTCATGGCAATTTCATTCTTTTCATTTTATTTCCTCTTCCAAAGTTTTTATAAAGTTCCCAAAGAAATATGTCACTTTGGCGTGATTTGCCAAAAGTTTGATTTAAAATAGAAGACTTAATATATCTTCACTTTGATTTAATCGGTTTCCCATAGTTCTCAAGAAATATTTAACATTGATTTAAAAAATAAAGTCTTTCATTACCATGAGATGTATCGATCTCTTATTTTAAATCAAATCAATTTAAATTATAAACATATATATATATTTAATTATATAATTATATATTTATACTATAGTTTTATTTTACTTTAATATATATGTATGTATATATATATTTAAATTTTACAATTTAAATATGTTTATATATACATATATATATTTTGGTAAAAACTATAATATATATATATATATTTATATAATATTAAATATATATATATATACTTTTACATATATAAATATATACACATTTACATATTTAATTTGATAAATATGTATATTGCGAGCCAGTCAGCATACTTTCAATATACATAGATAATATACATATCTATGTATATGTGTATATGTAAATTCCAAGGGAATATTAAAATAATATTATTAATATCCATATATATCAAGTTGGTTGTGGGTATATATATACGTGTATTTATGTTTGTATATTTTCCTCTATGTACATGTATACGTAAGTATATTATATCGATGTACTCGTACGAGCATATCCATTTGCCCTCATACGCTTGTATCGACATGAATATACCTATGGATACGTGTATATACTATATTTATGTATACATGCCCACCTCCTAACCAGTAATGTAATATCATAAACAAATACATAGATAAGCATCACTTATAGTAGACAAGACTCCTAATGTCAATATAGAAGCCTACGGATGACTTACCCATAACTCAACAAACTGACTTAGCTTACTTAGTCTAAGGGTCGTGTGTGTATGCTCAAATGGTACTCGTTATTGTTTACCCGACCAAGCTCCTCCCCGAGTGATATTCCTCCTCTGCCTGAAGGAATGGTCCTCTTACCTGCACACCATGACACGACAACGGAAGTCATATGCTCACAACAAGGCAGTATACATAAAACATCTCAAAAGTTAGAATAAACATTATTCCATAACTTACATGCGACATTTAATCAAGAATTACATCAATAGAAGTATCAGACAAATGAGACAATCATTTAAATAGGACACATTCATTTGATAACGAGAGCAACATGTTTTATTCATCTTATATGATTCAATCATTACAATTCATTGCCCTATGCAATAGTAGCTATACAATCGGGGTGTAACAATAATGTTTCATGGATGAATTGTTGTTCTTTGTTTGGTGCTTTAGGGATATTTGCTTATAAGGCTGTAATCTCAAGAAAACCAAGTCCCCAAATCCAAAAATCCTTTCATTGCATTGTTGGTCAGCTTGTTATTTCATTCTATTTTGTGCCATGGTCAAATTTTCCTCGAGTCATGAAAGTACCTATTGTTGATGAAGCATATGTTCTTCCATAGCTTGAACTCTTGGTGTCACCCTCAATGATGATGTGATGGATGGAGGATGGTATCCATATAATGCCATCAATGGAGACATTTTTGATGAACTATGGAAGGAAGTCTTATACCACCATTTTGCTAGTGGTAGCCAATCTACCCATTGAGATTGCTTATCTGAAGTGAAACAATGTAGATATCCGTCCAAGCACTTATTGGCAACCTTAGTTTGCCCATCGGGTTGGGGATGGTACAAAGGGCGACAATCCATTTGAGTACCCAAACAAGAGAATAAATCTGTCCAAAAGTTACTAGTAAACATAGGATCATGATCATTGATAATAACCTTGGGAATACTATGTAACTTTTGAATGCTCTCCATAAATGCTTTTTCTCTCTTCACAATTTGTTGTTGTGTCAATCTAGTAGGTTGAGAGAGTTATGGTGTTGACAAGCTTTTCTCTCTTATCCTATTAACCCCTTGCCTTCTACGAATTAAATAGTTCTCTACCTTGTGTGCTAAGATAAAAGACTCAGATATAGAATTAGGACAAAACCTGCGTGCTTCATGTTGGATGTGATCCTTGAGACCACCCAAAAACAAGTCATTCAGGTTCTCCTCTGTAATTGTATCCACCCTCAAGGATATATTTTGGAATTACTAAATGCAATCCATGACTTATCTTATTTGTTGAAGTGTAGCTAGCTGGCTGAAGAAGTTGTCGGCCACACTATTGCTATATTGTGATTGTAGCTCCTTTGTAACAATTTATCATGAGACAGTGAGCCCTCACCTCCCCCTCCCCCTTTTTTTTCCTTTTGAGTACATAGCCATTGATACCAAATGAATTGCTCTAGTTCTAGATATAGGGAAGCCATTGTCACCTTTTGTCCACTTGGGATTTGATGCACATCAAAAAAATTCTCCATTTGATTTATCCAAGTTAGTGGATCCTTGCCATTAGACTTATGCATATCCACCTTTGGCAGCAAGTTCCTAGATCTTATATGAATATTAGCATTTGGATGTAGATTAGCTGGCCTAGATGATCCACCGTGGTTGCTTGAGACATCCATTTGTGATCTTAATTTATTTTGTATATAAGCACTTATATTATCCAACATGCTTTGCATGCTTGATATATATCTTCTTAGGCGATATATATCTCCTGTCAAGCGATGCATACTTTCCTTCATCTCCTTCTTCACTGATGAAATTTCTTCCTTAACCTTGATGATATCATCATTAGGAGTGATATCCTCAATTACTACATCATCCTAGGTGTGGCAACGTTCTTTTTGCCTCTCGTTGCAAGCCTAGTCATGATGGAAAAAAATAATTTTGGTAATATATCAGACAAATAAAATCCATAAAATCTGAAAATTTTATTGTAGCTTACCAAGGCCTAGATCTTACTTTCCATGAAAAATCTCCAAGAAATTAGCTGATTTGCAGCCTTGAGAGTGAATTTGTTGGAAAACATAATTCTGCAAGAAATCAATCAATTCCCTTCCAGTTTATCTGAAATTTGGACTTAGATGATTCAATGTGGCCTTGAAAAACCCTCCATAACTCAAGAAAAAATTCGTCAAAATTTGAGAGATATGCATTTCCCAAAATGAATTTGGTGGAAACCCTTATTCTGCAATCAATTGCTTAATTCTGCTCCAATTTATCTGAAATTTGGATTTAGACACTTCGATATGTCTTTGCCAAACCCTCAAAAAATTAGAAAAAAAATCGCCAAAATTTGAGAGATACGTGCTTCACAAAATGACTTGAAAAATTGAAAAAATTGCCTTGCCTTCATGGTGTCAAGATCATGCTCTAATACCACTTGTAATGAAATAACTTGCACAAGAAAGAAATATGATTTGAAATATTTTTCAAATA
The DNA here is from genome assembly GCA_007258455.2 of Sequoia sempervirens. Classification (NCBI taxonomy): domain Eukaryota; kingdom Viridiplantae; phylum Streptophyta; class Pinopsida; order Cupressales; family Cupressaceae; genus Sequoia; species Sequoia sempervirens. The sequence continues at coordinate 444,001,008 of VDFB02000017.1, read as the reverse complement.
CTTGATAATAATTGAGAATAATAAGCCATTTTGAGGGGGAAAACCTTCAAATATCTCTAAAAGAACACAATTCACAATTTGATAATCAAATAAGACCCACTACCTCCTATATATTCCCTACTTATGCCTAGGATATCACCCAGGCTGACTTAGACAACAACGTATAATCCCTTGCTGACCTAATTAACTAAATAATGATAAGATGATTTAATTAAGAGTTAAGGTGGCCACAAGCTGACTACTCATAACCTTATGCACACTTTAGGATTAAGGGCATGGAAAAATACCTCACACAAAATGAATATACTTCCTGTTCAAGGACTGATATGTGCTTATAAACCTTGCTGGAGTGATGATGATCATTTCAAAACCCCAAGCAATCATTGGAGAGATGATATCCTGCTGAAACCAGGCTATGATAATAACCTTTAAAATGGGGTGTTTTGAATGTTATTTGCTTCTGGAGGTTGACTGAAAACTGATGTAAAAACCCTCTGATACTGACATAAACTGATATGATGAAAACTTCAAACTAAATCTGCTGCTGTAGATTTCTGCTGTCAAACAATGTGAGAAAGAAAAATGTAGTTGTTATTTCTGCTCATGTTTCTGATGAAAACTGAGTTTCCTTTGAATATAAATTGCACCTCTATAAATAGATCTGCACGAATTCAGACCAAAAATGGTCAGCACTTTATAAGAATGTGCAACTCACTATAGATGCAAACTAAGTTTGACAAAAATCTGACCTTCTTCTTAGAGGTGCATGCCTATATAAGCAATTACAGACTTGGTGTTTTTAGACTTGCACCTCTCACTATACGGCACAAATATGAGTGTGGCAATGCTTGTATTTGAAAGTTTGTCTATCTTTATAACGGTGTGGTCTGTTACACCATGGTGCAACTTTTAACTTCAAAACATACTTTACCCTTTGTTGGCATTACAATTCGCACCTCTGGAGTGCATATTGGCAACGAACAACTATGCACAGTGCGTAATGATTGCTCTTCAAATTAGGAGGGAAAGCTCCCTCTTTTGTTGATATGCGTGAAAAAGTAAATGATCTAAATCCTATCTTTTTGACTCAGCTGGAAGAGGCACAAGGTTAAGAAAACCTAATACGTTGCAGCTAAGGATTTTTTCTGGTTTTGCAGATCTTTAACTACAACTAACTTAATGCTTAATCCATCCTATTTCCTCAAGAGAAACAAAGCATGAGGACTTAGGAGCAGGGAATGGTATGCGATAATCTTTAAGTCAGGATTCCCAAGGAGGAGACGGCTCCTATCCGAGGTGTAGGCTGAAAGAAAGGTTATTGGCAACAACATCAAACGGCAATCTCCACTTCTAAATTCCTAAGGAGGAGACGACTCCTATCAGAAACCTACATCTAGCATCTTAAAAAGATGGGCACCCCTAGCTAGGAGGCGCGCTTTTTGGTCCAGTGTTAGTCATTTTTTTATCTCCCTCATTTCACGTTCAATCTCCCGTATCAGTTGCTAGACAGATCTTTCAGGCTGGTCGGTAGGCTCATCGCAAATCTGACAGTATTCCGAAGAAGTCTTCTTGGAAGTGACAAATCTCAAAAATGAAATCTAGGCCTCTGAAATCTAGGGCGGCCCTAGCTAGCAAGGGCTCTTTTGCTCCAGAGTTTGAAATTTTTTGATGATTTTCACCTTGATGAAAATACCCTCTGAGACGAAGCATCATTTTGAATATATCTCGCCATAGAATCTTCGTTGGAGCGTTTTGAGCTTAGATTTTGACACTTGATATTTGGCCATCTGCCATTGACAACCTCGGAAGTCCTAACTTTTCACCTAAAAAAGCGAAAACTACCCACCAGACTTAAACTGACTTTTAACTGAATTTGACTTCACCAATGTCATCATGAAGTGAAATAAGCCAATCAAAACAATTTTCATTCAATTCTGACAAGTTTCAATTTTAAGGGTTTTTTGCCTAAAAATAGGGGTCTAGAAACCCTAATTTTCAATTTTTTCAAATTTTGCCAATATCTCCCTAACATCAAACTGACTAAAAGCTCATACTTGATTTGCCCAAAAACTATGTTCTGACATCATTTTTACAAGGTTTAAACCATTTTAAGCAAAATGCCTTAATGAAGCAAAAAATTTGGTTTGGGTACAACACCCTTCTTGGGCACGTACCTTGTTCATCACTTGGGGAAGTGCAACTTAAATAAAGAAACATGCCATTCCCCTTATCAGGTGCATGCCTGACAATAGGAAATAAATTTTTTGATTTTGAAGATTTGCTGATCCTTATGAAGGCACATGCTATGACAAATCCTTGATCACGTTTTAAAATTTGAAAATATTTTATTGCTCTATGATACATGTGCTTCCTTCTGTTGTAGCACATTTGACTTGAATTAAAGTTGATTACCCTCATATTGGTGCATGTCATGAGTCATTGATGCATCCTTCGTTTTTTTGGGAGATGTTTTCAAGTTCCTCATATGCATGGCTTTGCAATTTGAAAATCTGTGCTCCCATTTGTAGGCACACGTGATACATGTGTTGCACATGTTTGAAACTTGAAATTCTTTTTTGCCTTCCATTGTTTGGTGTGCACCACATACCATCAATATTGTTGTACCCAAAACCAAATTTTTTGCTTCACTAAGGCATTTTGCTTAATTGAGTCTTAATCTTGTTAAAGTGATGTCAGAAGGTCGTTTTTTGGGATTTTTAAATATGGAGTTGGTGTCAGTGTCATGTCAGTCGGTTACTGAAGAGATTTAAGAAAAATGAAAATTTGAAGGAAAATTGTCAAAATTTTCTATCTCTGGAGAGGGGAGCACATTTTCAAAAGGGCGCCCTATCTTTTAGGGGCTCAGATCCTGTTTTTAGGGTTTGTCACCTCTAGGAGACATTTGTCCGGCATCATGTCAGCTTCGCAATGAGCTATTAGGCTTGTCAAACGGACCTGTTTCGTGCAAGTTACGGGAGGTATAGCGCAAAACGAGAGGAGATCGAGAATTGGCTAACACTGAAGAAAAGCGCAGCTTTTGGAAAAGGCGCCCATCTTTTTGAGGTGTCAAATGGAGGATTTTGACTGAATGCCACCCAAGATGTTTATCTCACATTTGTTCGAGCTTCGCGACACATCCGTCAGTGGGTGAATCTGAGTTGCAGAAGTGCCTGAATCAGAGGTCAACCATCGGGTCAAATCTTAGTCAGAATATCAAGGAAATAAGCAAAAGAGCACATTTTCAGAAAGGCGCCTGAGTTTTTCAAGCTTTTAATGCCTTCTTTTTGATGATCTCCGATGTTCAATTTATCCATGTTACGTTTAGCTTTCCGTTGCTTGTCTCCGTCGATTCAGAAGATGACTCAGCAGCTTGCAGTCGGAGTTCTAGTGTTATTTTGGTCAGTTCCAGAAATGGCTAAGTCTGGGGGAAAAAGAGCAACTTTTGAAAAAGGCGCCCTTGTTTTTCACCTATCAGATGATGCTTTCTGGAGAAATGTGCCTTTGCAGCTGTCGTCTAGAATGAGGTTAGCTCCGCAGTGAACCTGGGATCCAGTCCTGAAAATTGGTAAAACAAAAGCTATGAAGATTTTTCTTTTCCCTTCGTACGAGATCGAGATGTCAAAATTTGACCGAGTCTGAAGAAAAGCGCAGCTTTTGAAAAAGGTGCTTGGATTTTTGAGCCTTCAGATGTTAGTTTTATGGTCTGTAGTCTCAAGGTACCTTTTGATTAGTTTTTGTTCAGCTCTGCGATGCACCTGTCAGCCAGCCAATCGGAGAAGTCAGTCAACCAGGGTCAGAGGATGAACAGAGGTCCCGGTAGAGGTTTAAGTCCAAATTTTCATGAAAATTGGCTAAGTCTGAAATTCGCCTTGAGAGGTCAAAGTTGAGTTTTTGAAAGAAGTTGACTGGTGCGCCCTAACTGGAGTTCTGACTGCAGTTAGACTGAACGATTTATGGGTTGTCATCTTCAGTTCATATATTGGCATGTTGAGTGATCTTTCAGTTTGCATGTCAAGTTAACTAGTTTGCATGTCCAGTTAACAGCTTTGCATGTTGAGTTAACTTGATTGCATGTTGAGTTAACTGAAGTTTGTACTCGAAAATCAACTTAAGTTCACATGCATGGCGAATTTAGTTGAAGTTGAGAAGACTTTGTGAAGTAGGCGTCTCATTTTTGTCAACTGGAGTCTTAATTTCAGTCTTAAAAGGGACGCCATATTTAGATTAAATCATGAATCATCAATTTTGTGAAGTATGGCGAATGTCTTCATTGTCAACTGAAGTTCCAAAAGGGACATTATTTTTAGAATTGAAGCATGTCTGTGAAGTTGGCGCATTCACTTCTTGAATGTCAACTGAAGTCTTGAAAGGGACGCTATATTTGGATTTTTTTTTTTAAGATTTAAAGCATGAAGTTGGCGAACTCATTTCAATCTAGATTGTCAACTGAAGTTCTCAAAAGGGACGCTTTAGTTCTTAATTGTAAATTTAATGAATTTTGAAGATGGCGCATTCAATAAAGATTGTCAACTGAAGTCAAAATCACATGATGCTCTAAATGGTGTTGTTAACTGAAGACTGAAAAGGGAAAGCCCTAATGCATGGCGATTTATTTAGCTTATTTTCAGTTAACTAAATTGGGGTCCAATCATAAGCCAAGCACCATTTTTCAAGGTTTCTTGCCTTTGTGCGAATTCCATTGATGAAAATCTATTTAACCAAGCATGGGCGTCCATTATTTCTTCATCTTGAGCTCTGAAGTATTCATTCTTCTTGAGCGACCAGCAAGCTAAAGGTGCTACAGGTGTCAGAAATCAGCATTCTTCATAGCAACGGATTCAGATTGATCAAAGGAAGAAGATTCCAGACTTTATTTCCATTTTGCATGCAGGTTTCATCAAGTTCCAGAAAAGAGATTGGCGAATTTTTCAGAAGTAGAACAAGCAAAACTTTCTATCTTCTGTCTTATTTCTTCTATTTCTCATCTTAGGTACTTTCTTCGCATGTCAAAGAAATTCAGCGTATTTTCAGAGTTTGATCATCTGGGTTCGCATACTTCAGTATTTGTAGCAAAACCCATGTCTTAGATTTTTTTGGGAAAATCGCCCCGTAGTCTTCATTCTGAAGCTCTGTGCTTTTTCCCGAGAATTTCTTTGCATGTGGGTCTAAAACACATCTTTTCGAGAAATGAGCTATCTGGGTTGTCTTAGAATTGGATTCTGCACAAAACCCACGTTTCGGAAATTTTTTGAAAATTTCTTTCGTCATAGGCTATTTTTAGCCTTGCCCAGAGATTTTCAGTTTTCCAAAAAGTGTTCAAGTACATTCGACTTTACAGTCAAAATTCGCCATTTTCAAAATGTAGTTCAATCTCATTGATTATAAGGCCAAATTGGCTCTTATGCATAATTTTGTCAAAACTTCAGATACAGACCTGAATCACGTTTATCCAGTGGTTAATCTGAGCAGTCTGGAAGGTGTTAGCAACAATGCATTGAGAAATCTTGAGCATTCCAGGTTGTTAGCAGCAGCATCTATTCCTGTTACCACTTTTGATCTCGAGTTCATTCTTGCTTGTATCAAGCATTATGACTCATCTTCACGTCAAATCAGATCAGTAGATGGGAGGGTTGTTTGCAGTCTCAAGCCGAAGGATATAGAGAAATGCTTTGCTATTCCTCCTCGTTCAGATAACTTTACTGTGGTTCTTGAGGCCTGTGAGAAGATATGGGATGGTGATCAACAACGTTCGCAAAGAAAGGTAGCTTAGAAATGGCTGAAAGTTTAGAAGACTAACATGCCTAAAAAGATTGGTCGTGGTGAATTCAAGGACGAAGTTGCTGTTTTGATAACTTTGCTCAATCGAGTTACAGGTCAACAGGATGCTAGCACTTTCCGTTCATGGATGTTTTACCTAATTACTAGAATTCTTGATGGCACAGAGCATTTTGACTGGGCTATGTTGATTAGTGATTGCTTACATCAGCATATTACTAATTTTCTCAAGTATCATGAGTTTCATATGATATCATACTTGGTTTACTTAGTTGCATTCCAAGGCAGCTACAAGCATCTGAAAACTAATGGCACTCTCAGTGTTCAACGTGTTCATGAGTATTATCCTTAGTTGGAGTTCTCCCAATCCGAGCAAGACTTCCGAGTAGTGAATGATCACTTTTCTATGAGGACAGTTAGAGATCTTGACAACGAAATGCACATTCGTATTTCTACCGAGGCAAAATCAGCGATGGAGACTTGGGTGGATTGGTTTATCCAGTTCCCTACTTTCACATACATCCGGATTTATGGATATGTTGGAGACCCCCTGATGTTACCGAGGTATCCTTCAGACAAGATCATCTTCATGGAGTTTCTCAGACAGATGCAACATGTTCATTTCTTTCTTCGCAATCATCATAAGACTGCAGCTAATTTTCCATTTGCATTGGGAATTTTCACATGCAATGCGGCAACAGATGCCAAGCTTATGTCGACCGAGATAGAAAGTTTTAAACTCAAGACTCATACCGAGAGGCGTTCCTATGATCCTCTTGGTCATTATGCAGACAAGTTAGAGCGAGGGATTGCACATAAGCCGGCACTTGAGGATTTCTGGGCTAATTGTGAAGATGAATTCGAGGTTCGTCATCGTCACTATTGTAGACTCACTATCGGTCAGCTCTCTGATTACCTGTCAGAAAATGTTGATGGTCTATCGGATGATGATGGAGAAGTTCTTCTCAATTCATATGTCAAAGATCAAGTTGCTCGGCAGCCACTTTGTTCACCAGATTGGTATGCTAAGGAGAATACTTCTATTGAGGAGGTTTCTAGATCAGTTATCAAGACTAGCAAGTTGTTCTTGGAGAGTAAACGGAAGCGAAAGATAGTTCCTGTGACAGAGCCGCCAAGGGATTTTTCTTCATTGCCTTCTACTTCTAGGTCAAGACCTCGGGTCAAAGCTATTGTGATACCTCCTGAAGGAGTTAGACTCAGTGGAAACACGGGGAAGAGAGCTACTGGTAAGAGGAAGCAGAAGCAAGTTGAGAATGTACCTGAGACTCTAGTAGAGACAGTCATTCAAGCTGAACCTCACATTGAACCTCCTAGTTTGCCTCATATGCAACCTATTGACATAGATTCTGATCCTGAGACACCAATTCAAGTAGGATTGGAGACAGCTGAACCACCACAAGTTGATACATCAGGGACAGTCTCTCCTCGAATTGAAAATATTGTTCAGTCTTGTTGGCTCGAGAGATCTTTGGGGAGACAGAGGCGAGAACCTTCGTACAACCTTGATTTATCTGAGTTCGGTGAACCTTATCAGAGAAGGTTGAACAAGAAGATCAAGAAACAGGTGCATATTGAAAAGACTCCAGAATCAGAAATTGTTATAGAAGTTGCCATTCCTCCAGAGGGTAAGAGCCTAGATGAAGTCGAAGTTGGTGACTTTACATTTACTAAGGCAAATCTTGGCAGGACCACTCGAGAGACAGATGTGACTCTTCTTAAGATCGTCACTAATAATCTTGAAGAGCGAATCACGAAAGATGGAGAAGATAAGGCCTTGCTTAAGGCTGAAAATAGTCAACTTCGTCAATATATTTCTGATCATGTTCACGGAAGTTCGAATAGAGCACCTGTTCTTCCTCAGAATACACCTGCAGAACAACGAAAGCTAGATCAGTTAGTCAGTCATGGCAGACTTTTGGACAACTGGATTGAAAGTTTAGTTGCTACAGGTCAACATCCTCTTGCAGATTTGTATCAGTTAAAGGAGTGATGCACATAAACTCCGTCAAGGTATTTAGTTGCTCGAAGTTTCAGTTGCAGAAGGTTTAGCCAAGGATCATGTTCTTGTGTCTCAGTTGTCAGTTGCATACGATGCCTTGGAGATTGATGAGGATCAAGAGAAAGTTTTCACTTGGAGAGAGCAACACCACCTCAAAATGGAGATATGTGAGAAGATCTCTACCAAGTTATTTTCACTGAAAGATGATGTAGTTGGAGTGCTTGCACTTGTCAGTGGTTTTGTTGTTCAAATTCTGTGTCATTATCTTCTTGAAGATGGCATGTATGTTGAGTTGAACAAAGTATAGGCTGAGTTCGAGAAGCTGATTCGTGATAGCCTTGAAGGAGAGCCTATGGCGCCTAAGTTAGAGAATATTTCAGTTATTTCAGCTAGTCTCAGAAAGGCGACTGAAGATTGTAAAGATGGCATGCATACTATCAAAGAAGGCGACAAAGAACTAAAGAAACAGACTGTTGTTTTGAACAGCATCAAAGTGTCAGATGATAGAGAGATTGATGAGTTCTTGGTCGAAGTGTTAGACCGAGATGACATGGAGTGATCTACCAGTTGGAGCTTGCAGTTAATTTTGAGGGTTGAGTCATGAGCGGCAGTTAACTCGACTTTCAGTCTTGAGTTTACTTGCTGACTTAACACATGCTTATCTCGTCCTTGGAATTATCATCACAGGAGTTAGGGTTAGGGTTTCTAGTTAACTGAAGGTAGTGTCCAGTTAACTTTGCTTTAAATAAGCACGTGAATGCTTGCACATTGTCCATTTAGGTTAAATGTATTGGTTAACTGATGGTAGTTTTCCAGTTAACTGTATAGTTTACTTTGTGAGGGTTTAATAATAAATCTTGCATGCATTGCAAGACTGTAGTTGACTCAAGGTGATTTTAGGGTTCCCTACACTTTGATGTATATAAATAAGAGCTTTTGCTCATTTGTAAATAACTTTTGCTTGAGAGAGAAATATATGCTGCGCCTACCTTGCCCTCAATATTGCTCTTTTGGTATTTGTTCATGCGTCTTTACTATTATGATCAATTGTTATGCCACATAGGGTTTCATGCGATTGTAATGGTGAATTCTTTCCATAGTTTAGATAAATCTGTTTTGTGCTTAATAAGCTTGTTCAGATTGAGATAATAGTTGTGCCTACCTTGCCTTCAAGTAAAGAATCTGCACTTGTTTATCGTGTATTGTTGTGAATAATAAACTTATTCGGATTGAGATAATAGTTGTGCCACCTTGCCTTCAAGTAGAGAATCCGTATTCAGTTTATCGTATGATGTTGTTATCAATAAATTTGTTTAGATTGAGCTGATAGATGTGCCACCTTGCCTTCAAGTTGAGAATCTATACTCGTTTATCGTCTGATAGTCAAACCTTGCTCCGTTTCCTCATGCTCTGTTTTCTTGAGGAGACTGGATAGAATTTAAGTAATTAATGTTTGCCTACGGAATGTAATTCTAATCTGACGTACTACTGGCAAACTGGTAATGAGCAGAACATGGAATAAAACAGTAAACTGGAAGATATCATAGTAAAATGCCAAAAGCTTTATTCATTCTCAGGAAATATCATGTACAAGAGAGTATCACAATGCTTATAGTATCAACATCGGCAACAAGGACTCATTCCTCGTTATTATATTCTCCCGACTATCCCAACCGACTACATATAACGCTCGGCGGTGGTTAGATAACCAACCGACACGACGTTTCATAACAACATTAACATAACATTAATTTGAACATGTTTTCCCGAAAGTACATGACATTATTATTCTTTATTAATCTATAGTGTTATTGACAATTGGCCGACTACGACCAAGGCCGACTACGGCCGACAACAAAGTAAAATATCCGACTAACATCATCCCCCCCAAAAAAGAAGTCATCTTCCAGACGACATACATACAGCAAGATAAGATCACTGAGAAATAGGGGGAAGGGAGTGCGTCCCTGGATGCACAGATGACGTCGGAGTGGTGGAAGAATGCTCTGCTCGCAGACGCCTCAGCTCCTCCGTATGTGTGCGAAGCTGCCGATCCGCCAGGATCTCCCTCTCCCTCGCCGCCTTTACCATCCGGGCTGCCTCCATCAGTTGGTTCTTTGCCTTCTCCGCTTCTGCATTCTTGGCCGCCAATTCCACCTCTTTTGCAGCCAACTGATCCTCTAACGCTTTCACTTGCTGCTGCCATGCTGCCTCTTTCTGCTGTGCCTCCTCCTCCAAGGCTGCCACCCAAGGCTCCAAGATGTCCAATCGGGCTCCCCTCTCGCTGGCAAGCCGAGATTGTTCAGCTAAGTCAGTCTGAATGCTCTTGATGGTCGCAGCTGACTCATCCTTGACCCTCTGCAGGAGTCTATAGGCGTCCACTCGCCGTGATACTACTACCTCAGTGGAAAATATTTGGCGCTTCATCAAAATAAAGACATCTCGGAATGCAAGCTCTATGTAGTATAAACTCTCCAGAACGCCTGCATCCCGCCCTACTAGCCTCGGTGGTCGACCCCGCCAGGCTCTCATCATAGCAGGAGTCTCTCCTGCTGGCCACCCCTCGCCAAATCTCCGTGCAAACTCGGCCTCACACCCCATCTGCACAAATCCCCGAATGCGGTGAACCTCCTGACCCACTAGAGGCAATCGGCCAATCCTCAGGTCCCTGGAAACCTGTCCCACGCGGATCATCAATCTGCCCATGTGCTCGAGCTCCTCCACATATTGCTGTACCATGCCTACTGGGTCCGATGGGTCTGGCTGTGACATTTCCACGACAAATCCCTCTGTGGAAGCGCCCTCCTCGTTCTCCTCATCATTAGAAGGTATACAATGTTCTGTCTCCTCCTGGGGCTGTTCCCCGACTACCGGCTGAGGCTCATGAATGGCTGTCTCTGGTGCCTCTGCTATGCTAGCCTCCGGGTGTGCAAGTGTATCTTCACCGATCCTGGCCGTCTCACTCTGCTGGGTGTGAATGATTTGCCCGTCCTCCTCCCCTTGTCCCTCCGAGGGGCTCTTCTCCTGCTAGTCTCGCTGCTCGGCCACGTCCAGAGTGAGGCCCACCGATCCCAGCCAACTATCGATCTGTGCAACCCCGGGTGCTCTTGGGGCTGGAGTCGTCTCCTCAGTGGCCTCAGTCATTCCCCCAGCTCCTGCTGCCGAGGTTGCCACTCCTGTTGCTGCCGATGTTGACGGTGGTGTAAGGGAACATATTGCTGGCAGTATCTCAATCGAGGCAGTGGAACCTGCTGCCGATACGGTGACTGCCCCCTGTGATGTGGTGGTGGCGAGAGGTGCCCACCCTGGCGATGTACTTGGTAGTGAAGCGGCTACCCTCAACATCCGCTCCGCTCCAACTGGCGCAACAGGGAGGGTGAACGTGACTGAGTGTGTGCTCTGACTGGCTGGTAGTGCCGGAAGAGTAAACCCTGCCGGCTGCAATACTGGTATGTCAATCTCGCCTGCCTCCTGACCCCCGATGGCGACAGACACCTCCTCATCGGCCGGTGGACTAGACTCCGATGGCGAGGAAGATAAGTCAATGGGCTCCTCTCTGTCAGATGCATCGCTCTCCTCCGAGGCTTCCTCCTCTGATGTTTCCTCTTCCACCGACGCCTCCTTCCGTTTCCTCTTTTTTCCCGAAGCTGTGCCCTCGCCTGCTTGCTTTACTTCCAGTTTCGACCAGTAGAATACGGTCGGCAATCCAGGGTCCAGGTGAGTGAGTGGCCGCAACCGACCCCAATTGCCCTCGGGCACCTGTGTGTGCACGACATCCAAAAAGAGAGCTATGGCGTGCTGAGTCATATAGAAGGCCTTATGCCTCTGTGCTACAAAATCCCTTATCCGCTCTGTGAGTAGCCTTGCCCAGTTGTATACTCGGCCAACGCGAAGTCCAACCATGAAATCAACCTGCCATAAAGCAATGTCCGACGCTCGGCTAGCACCTGTGAGTCGGCATTTCATTAGGTCAAGCAAACATTTCCATTCTGCCGTTGCTAGGTGGTTCTTCCGGAGGCCTCGATTGCCAGTACTCCATATGATATGCTGTTCTTCGGCTGACAAGTCACTTTGGCACACTTGCTTGACCAGCAGTTCTTTGTGTTCCTGTGTCATTCTCTTGGGTTTGTTAACCCCTATTCCCGAAGCTGGGACGCCGAACATCCTCTCAAAGTCCTGCGGCCAAAATGAAACGGTCAATCGGCAACCTCTGTAATCAATGACTGACTTGTGCGTATGCCTGCAATAGTTCTCCACCATCGCCTTCAGCCAAGGGTCGAACTCCCAAGAATTGAAAAAGGGCACGAGCACAGCCTTGTCTACCCGAGCGTGTCGAAGCGCAACCTTCAGAGAGTGGTCGTCGGGAGTGCTTCGCCACCATTGCTTGCACTCATTGCCGGTCAGGTTCTCCCATGCCATCGTTTCATTATCGGCATCCATCCTTTTCCTTTTCCCAGCTGAGGCTACCTTTGGCTGGTGCTGCATAGCCTTCTTGCCCTTGTCCATCTTTCTGTCAGTTCGGCGATTCCAGCCGACTTTATAACTCTCGAGACTGCCGAAGCTATGAAAACTGCCGAACTGCCGGGGAAACGCGAACTAGGTGAAGCTGCGAAGTGCCAAAAGCTGAAGTGAAAATTGCCGAACTGCCGATGGAAACTGCCAAACGCCAAATGATTTGCCAAGGCCGTACGGTTTGGATGAATGGCCGTACGACTGTGGAACCCTGAGGCCGTACGGTTTGAAGATACTCTGAAATCCGTACGATCTGGAAGTACTGTGAATTCCGTGCAAGTTCCCCTGAAAAGCTGATGCCGTACGGATTCTCTGCAGTGCTGAGGCCATACGGATTCTCCTCAGGCAATAATGCCGTACGGCTGGGACTTCACTGAGCTGCCATACGATTCCCACTCTGGCACCAATTTTCAGTCTGGAATAGCCGTACGATGCAGGACTTAACAAAATTTCCCAGTTGCAAAGGGTACAATGTAAATCCTGGCGAAATTTCCAACTTGCAGAGGCCGTACGATGTAGATCCTGCGAAATTTCCAACTTGTAGAGGCCGTACGATGTAGATCCTGGCAAAATTTCCAACTTGCAGAGGCTGTACGGTTTTTACTGACAAATAGAATGAATACTGGGGAATATGAGAATACCGTACGGTTTGAGAGTTCCCTGGATGCCGTACGATGTCGGGCTCTGAGTTCCGTACGATTGATGGGTGCCGTACGTCCTCCACAGGCTTCAACCCTTGGCGTGCTATTTGAGAAATAGAACCCCGTACGGCCTTGAAGTCTTTTAGATGCCGTACGACTTCCTTCCCTGGCGAATTGTGCTGAGTATAGAATCTCTGATGCCGTACGACTTCCTTCCTGTGCCCTGTGCGCCTTTGCAACTGATAAACTCGTGCAAGTTCGTCCTCCCTTCTTTTCCTCTGTGCTCTTGTCTCCGTCCTGTCGCCTCTTCAATTGGCCGTACGATTTGAGGTTTTATATTTATTTCATTTTTTTCCTTACTTTCCTTCACCCTTGGCCGTACGCCTTGCTTCCTCTTCGGGTTTTGGCATCTCTTTATTATTTTAATATTCCTTCCCCTAATCTTTCGCCTTTTACTCTTCTCAGTCAATTTCCCTTTTGGCCGTACGGTTTTCTTAATGCTCCAGGCGTTTATTTTAATCTGCCTCACTTTACTTAATTTAATATTTCTCCTGATAGCCGACTTATTTAATTTATTATTTAATTTATTCTCCCTTCGTTTGCTTTCTTTTCTGACTTCTCTTTCGTTTCTTTTAATTTTCTCTTCTTTTTCTTTTTCTTCCCATACGCCTTGTTTTTCTTCACTTACTCCGTTATTTTCTTTTATTTTCATAGCTTCTTTTCTATTTATTTTTATTTTTTCCAACTTCCGTTCTTTTTCTCTCTCCTCCCTTCTCTCTTCTTTTCCATTTTCCCTTTCATCTCTTTTTTCTCTCTCTTCATCTCTTTTCTTTTTTTCTAATTTTTTAATTTTTTCATACTTTTCATTTTTTAATTCCAACACAATTTTTTCATCTCGTACCTGTTCAAACTTGTGGACTGGTGTATCATCCAGTTTTGCGATACCTTCTTTATATTCTCCATACTCAGGTGGGAATGTTTCACTGGTCAAGCCATTATCTTTTTCTACTTCCCCCTCCTTGACTTGCAGCATGTGGCAATCCGGGTGGAAGACTTCATAATCCTCCATCTGCCAGTGAAACAGTCCGCTCAGTGAACTGGTCTCATCTTCCGAGCAACTGCCAATCTCCAACACCCCTTCTTCATCTGGTTCTATTGTCTTTCTCTCATCATCGTCTGAGTCTCCTCCGGATTCCGATGCCGAAGATGCCAGATCCTCACTGACGGCCTGGTTCTTCAGATCAATGGTGTATTTTCTCCCCCGATTTTCTATTGAATCTGCGAAACCAGAAAATTCTCAGCTGCAACGTATATAGTTTTCGAGAAAGCCTTGTACCTCTACAGCTGAAACAAAAAGACAGGATTTAGTTTAGTTTATTTCCCTTGCAAGTATTTTTGTCAAGCACATCGAGGGAGCTTCCCCTCCTAATTTGAAGAGCACTCATTGCGTAGTGTGCATAGCTGTCCGTACCAACTCTTACTCCAAAGGTGCTAGTTGTTACGCCAACAAATATAAACTTTTTAAAATTTTGAAAACCTGATTGTCTTCTCTGGGGACATGCTTTTGCATGCCATTCTATGAAATCCTTCATACAAGCATGCCAATGTACTGCCCCTGTTTTTAGATTTTGAAATCTTAGTTCACTGAGATCTGATAGGACTTCAAAACCATTGATATCTGCTGAGACCCTAACAGAAAGGTATCAACAATTAACAACAGTCCTGCAATCTTTCCCTACCTTAGTAAATTTCTGCTTTTTTCATTATTTAAACTTGTTTATCATCACGACTGATGTATTTTAATGATCTTTTAATTGTCCGTGCAAAGACATGAACGAGAGATGGCAAAAATGACAAGGACGATCTTGACAAAGTCTGAAAACATCACTTGTGTTTTGACAGAAAGACAAGAATTTAGCTTGAAACTTGACTCAATTCTAAGAATTTCAGATGAGTACAACAATACAAATGTTAAAAGAATATTGTCAAAAGCCCACAAGGAGCAAAAACAAACCAAAAATATATAACTACCAAACATCATAATGCTAAGTACAATTGTCCAAACCCACCAGGGGCAAAATGAAATCTCTGTAGATTAGTTTCAAAAGGCTTATGAAAAAAAGATGATTTGTAACACAACAAGAAAGTCTTAAGGCATAAGCTGGACCACACACAATCGATGTGGCAATTGAGCATTGGCACCATTTGGAAGGCCTTCACTAATTATACCATTGACTCATTTTTGTTAGGTCTGATTTTTTCTTTAGCATCAATTTTGTAAAGAGTGCCTTGCACATTTCTTATCATCCCATTGATGTGGTCGTCCATAATTTCCATACCCAAGTAGGATAGATGCCTCCACAATTAGTAGCAGGGTGAGGGTACTTTGATGAATCAGATGATAGCACAAAACCTGATTTGTCTACCTCACTACTCTTCCAATCCCACTAGAGTCTGAAGAGAGATGAATTTTCAACTGTTCCTAGGCTCGAGTTGTTCTCTTTCCAACCTATTTGCTGCATTTTGAAAAGCTTCAACCATGGGGTTAATATTTCTATTAGCTACACCATAATGTTAAGCTAAATTTTCCTCAAAAATGCCAACCCCAAGACTATAGCTAGTTCTAACATCTTCATACTTTGTAAACTCCCGTTATGGAAGGTGTAAAATTTTTTGTTTGTTTCTCTGTTCGATAGATTCTCAATTTGGTCAACTCAGCACAACAATACTTGTATCATGAGAACAGAAGACTAGCAACATATCCCTGTAAACTCAGAACTGTGGCATAATGTGAATTCATTAACTGAAATAGCATGGCACCCTCAGAACTATCATATCAGATTTAAATAAAGACTCTTGGGAGTATTTTGAAGAGTTGATAAGTGATAAGTTTAACCCAGAAACTCCAATCAGACCTTAACAAACTCATTAAAGTCATTTGAAGAAGATATTACACACAACTAAGACCATACCAGACCTCCGGGTAATATTGACAATGCATTACAGTGACATGTTTAATGTGATGAACCCTATGACAGCGTTATAAGACACCAAAGTGCAGACTGAAATTTATGAACAACAGCTACAGGTAAATACGACAGGACATTTAATAGCTCTCAAAGCCCTTACCATATCACTGAACAAGTTAATAATAGGTAGCAAGAGTTAATATCCTCAGCCTGTGTTACAGTAGTTTGCAAGACAGATTTACTCTTTTTAGTTCAAAGTATTTCCTGGGCTCTCAATGCAGATTTGAAGACTTTGTTTCATCAGACAAGAAGTGGTATCACCAAAATATTTGCATTCAAGGGTTCAAGCATATGATCATGAAAGGTGCTAGTTACTTGATGGACTACTTCGCATTTCATTAACAATAAAGCATAAGAACCTCTTTCTTAACAACCAGGTCAGTACAGTACGTGACTCTCAACATTTCACTATAAACTTCCTTGGACGTAACAGCCCTAAGGAGCACTGATAGAATTGCTAAACAACAATCTATTATGCCATTTTCAGGGTACACAGTGACTGTCATAAATTAACAGCAACTCCTATTTTCAACCATACATGACCTTTGACTGTTTACAGAGATTTCTAGACTATACTGACTTTATTCAATGCTGATATGAGTCTCAGAATATAGCAATCACTTACAAATGACTCCAGCGTCTGGGAAAGAACCAAAATGGAAAAAGAATGAGTCGGCTTGGCTGAAGCAATCACGCCATGGCTAGATAAGTCACCAATCATTCCAACTATACACGTCCCTCCCTTTTTCTGTCATAACTTGTCTTAAAGAGCCCAAACGACCCTCATATGCCCCACGTTTTGTCTCATAGTGAATGCTTGTGTGTCAAAAAGGAGTCACGTCTCCTCCTAGATGCCTTGGTGAAGACCCGAAAACAACCCAGGCTGAATCGTTTCAGTTACTCAGACTCTCACGACCTGAAGGGAAACTTTCACATATTCACCCAATGGGAATGCACGCTGAAGCAAATGATAAGCTGTTCCAGATTAGATGACTCGAATGTGTACAGGAGTCGACTGGTAAAAGAGCTCCAAATATTCACGCCTCCAATGATATCACTTAGCAATTGTTAAAATGATCCTTCACTTTCCGTCCCAACTAGGGCTGGTATTCCACAGCCGAAATGGGAGATGTAGGGTTTTTCAAAAACCAGAAGGACTGGTTCATTCTGCCGTGAGAAAAAATGTCTTCCAAAGTAATTCGAAAATGAGCTTCTAATTTCTTTATAGATCTCACTTAATTTTCCCCTCAACATTATAAGGTGACTTTATAAAGTCATAATTTAAATATTTCATCTATGTCACTTTATGATTATGTTTTATTAATTATTTAGTATCACCTTTTTAAATTAACTTGAAAATTAAGGCAATAATAAATAATTAAGTAAACAACTCCCTTGTTGTCCCTTTAGCTCTTGGGAATAGCATTCGATGAGGTCGCTACAAAAGGGGACATTACATACTTGCCTTGTTTGTTACCTTAATTCTGTTGTTCATAGCATAGTAACAGAAAACACAAATCACATTTGGCTTCTTGCATTTAAAATGTAGCCACCCCCTGTGCTGTGCCATTCTGACCTGGGTTGCATGGTTCTTCAATAAACCAGTCAAGCTTGGTCAAAATTGGGTCAAATATGTTCAAACTGGCAAAAAACCGAAAATTTCCTCAAAAAATGGATATAATTGAAAAATAGCAGTTGTTTCAAATTGGATGTGGTTTTTGCCTATAAACCCCTCAAAATTGATTTTTTTTTGCCATTTTTTCACTTTTAGGCAACAAATTTTCAGACTTTTCTAGGGGATGGTCAAACTAGAGCACAATAGTATGCATTTGGCATTGCTTTCAGACTCTTGTTTTGCATTTTTTCAATTGTATAGTATGATAGGGATAAGGTTTTTCAAGTTTTCTTTTTCTAAACTTCTTAAACCCTAACTATAATTCAGAGTATCATAAACCTTAACCCTAACCCTAAATATTAGGGTTTTTGAATTTTTTTGAATGAAGTTGTAGTTGAGGTTAGGCCACAATGTGTAGTCTAGTTCATCACTAAAATGCAGCAAGTTGTGTGGCAGTAGACAAACTTCTCATGAAAAGTACCCCACATTGTTTTGGAGTCCACATGCAGCACATTGCATTGATTTAATCCTTGAGGACATTGGAAGAATCAATTAGGTTAAATCTATAGTAGAGATGGGAGATCCATCACCAAATTCATTTATAAACACGCTAGGGTGTTAAGCATGATGAGAACATTCATTGAGGGAAAGGAATTTGCGAGACTAGGGGTGACAAGGTTTGCCGTTGATTTCTTAGCAATGCAAAGTTTATGTGCCCAAAGGATGCACTTCAAATGCATGCTTGTTCCATTAGATTGGGTAGAGTGCTCTTTTTTTAGTTAGATGGATGGGATCACCATTTCAGATCTATTGTTTGATGATGCGTTTTGAATGGAGGCACAAGAGATTGTGCAAATTCAAAGCCCTTGGTTAGAGTGCTAAGATTGGTCGATGGGGAAAAACCCCCCCATGGATTATTTTAATGATGCCATGGATAGGGAAAAGGATGCAATACAGTCCAAAATGTAGAATGATGGGAGGAGATTCATACCAATTTGGGAGATCAACAATGCTAGATGGTATTGCAAGTGCATTGCAGCATGCATGTTGTAGGCTACTTCTTGAATCCCTCTATCTATTATAGTTCATCATTCAAGGAGGATGGAGAAGGGAGTGTAGGATTATTC
The DNA here is from genome assembly GCA_007258455.2 of Sequoia sempervirens. Lineage (NCBI taxonomy): Eukaryota > Viridiplantae > Streptophyta > Pinopsida > Cupressales > Cupressaceae > Sequoia > Sequoia sempervirens. The sequence goes on along the minus strand of VDFB02000017.1, from coordinate 443,982,289 downwards.
AAATGCATTTCTACATTCTTTTCCAATGGAAAGGAAAGACAAGTAATGTGATGAGCCTTGCTAGCTCACTGCTCAAACCCCTGTCTTTTTCTTAAGTCTATTTGTGTTTTTTAGTTTTTTAGAGAAATTTTGTAGACAGAAGAGAAGGGGCGCATCATATAAAAGCTCACAGAATGAAAACTTGAGCAAATTTAATCAAACTGAAATTGTAGAAGGTGTTTATTATCATCAACAATGGATTTAAAACATACAAACATACCCGAAAGCCTCCAGATTTTTTAAATAAGAAATCCGACCAGCATAGTGAAGAACTGACGAAAACTGGAGTAGAGAGTTACAGATTGCAAAGTTTATTTTGAAACTGAAGCCAGAGAGAAGTATAGGTAGGGCGCCCAAGTTCATGAAGAGAGATCCTCAGAAAGAAGACGTTTCTCCAAAAAGCCAAAAAAAAACCTTCCTTGCAAGTGCCACGCCCTTTCAAACAAAAAGCATCAAAAACCATCTCTGAAGGTACACCCAAACAGCCATGAAGTCTGCCATGGTGAAGGAAGAACAGCAACTAATAAACCCTCTGTTTTTGATGAAGAACACTACAAAAATCTGTTGAAGCACTGCAGAACTTCTGAAATGAAGCTCTCTCAATCTGCACTAATTCAGCTGATCTTTCACAACTTCACAAGTGCTCACACTGAAGAGATTTCGTTCTCCAATGGTGGATTTGCTGCAAACCTGATCACAGGCTGAAAGCAAGGGAAAAAACCTCCAAGGCAAAGTTGAAATATTCAAAAAGATGAGTTTCTCATTGCCCAAACTCCTTATAAAGCAAAGGAGGTGAAAACCTAAGAAAGCCGTACCTTTTAGGTTTTTAGATCATTTAAATTTATGGAAATAAACTTAAGTCACTTTCCATAGTCTCCCTTTTGATTTTTGGCGCCTCCTTTAAGTGAATAAAAGATATAACATTAAAATATTCACTTTAGCCTTAATTTAAGTGAAATAAGAATTATAAAGTCAATTTGACTTTATAAAAAGACTTTAAGTTAAAAATTAACTTAAATCACTTAAGTAAGCCTATCTCCCTCAATTCTCAACAGAATTCAATGCCGTCAGAAGCAAAGAAACTCCTGTACTGCCAAGGCCTGCAATGAGCCTATCCACGATCTCAGAAAATGAAAATGACCGAACTCTCCAGAAGGTACCACTGACCCTCTAACCGATCTAGTTAGCCCACAAGGGTCCAAGAAAAGGGCTAACACACTGCATCAGGTGACTGACTAGAGTGGGGACATCACAAGTAACCATAGCACTATTGCCATTGTACAAGCAAGCAAAGGGCTTCTTCTTTGACATATGTGCAATGCAATCAAGAAAGATAGTAACACTAGGTGTTAATTTCTATATTAATAATTTGCAATCTAATTTATTATACATCAAATGGAATTGAATCACTTGGCTTTATTAATAAATTTTGTTTTTGTGACTAATCTAATTCTAGTGCAATGATGGGAGCACCTTGGCCATGAGGCCAAATCACTTTGTTGGATGGCAATGTGACATCTAAACCAACCATGCAGCTCTTTTTCTTGTGAGCGTAATTGGATTGTATTTGAGTATATACACTCTAAGAAACACAACCGATTGAGCCAATAGCAGATAAATGATTTGCTCTTTGTCCATCACAACCTTTGTCCTCACTTGAAAACTCAAGGTTAAGAACTTTCAAATTATGACTTTCAATAATTTTCTATTTTCTAGCATACACTAGTAGGTTGAGAACTTATGTGTTCATCATTGCTAACCTCAGGTAGCGTTGAAGATGAATAACCAATTGATCTAGATGAGATTGATCCTGATTGAGAATATATCACAGACAAGAAGGAGCCTACATTTAGTAAAGAGGGTTTGTATATCTTGAATGAGGTTTTGGATGATCATGATTGTACTCATTTGGACCAAATGGCTGCAAATGCAGGGGCATTGGCTTCTGATTCATATATCTAGTCATAGCTGCCTTAGAGGCTATTTGAATTTTGTATTCTCCAATTTTGTTTTGTGTATGACAATATGTTTTCTAAGACTGAAAAATTAACACCTAATGAGAATTTGAGAGTTTTAACAAAATTGAGTCTTTATTTATGTCTTATAATTGAAGTTTGGACTTTGTTTATCTTTCTACACATTCTATTTGGCATGAAATAACTTTAGTAGTTTTTTTACCATGTTTTATGAGTATTTTAGTCTCTATTAATTTGCCTTGTTTTTCCCGTTATAAACCTTTGTAACTGAATTCCGTATACACTTTCAGTTTGCTGTGCCATTGCTCTTAAAATATAATGTTACAATGGTTCATGGTAGTTGTTTTCTACGATATTCCTCCCCAGTTTATCAATTTCCTCTTAATCTTCCTTTGAGGACAAATGTGTTGAGTCTAAAATTGGAGCAACTTTAGGAAAAATTGTAGTGTTATGATGTATTCATGGGGAATTTGCATGTCCTTTGTTGAGGAATTTCCTCAACCTGGCTTTCTAGGATCTTCAAATGCACCTCAACCTGCATAGGTATATAAGGAATGGTTACTTCATTGACGTAGTTGGTGCGTACACTCTATTTACCCTGGATTACTTCATTACTTCTCTCTTTCCACAAGAACCAAAAAAGTTAGGATACATTACAATCACAACTCTCCACAAAAAACAGACATGCCCATCACAACTCATGAAACCAATTGAATGCCAAACAAAGTTATGTTCTTTTGAGTAAATTTGGTCCAAGCTGGAAGATTTTTTTTCCAAGAAGCCTTAGCAAAGGGAAATTGAAAAAAGAACATGAATAATAGATTCCTCACAGTCACATGTTGAATACAACAGTCCAAAAAAACCATAATTATCAGTGGTAGTACCAACAAATTTCTAATTTAACAGGGACCATCTAAACCATGTAAACACCCCAATTACCAGCCCTAATTTTTTTTAACTGGTTCCTCTTTAGCCCCCCACTCTTTTTAACCAACAAAATTTCAATTTAAACACTTCCAAATTTCATCAATACTTAAACATACTTGAATCAAGTTTCATACCTTATATGGCAAGATTTCTTCTTCCCTTTATGACTATATTCAACGCTGAGTTGCCTAATTGAATGGCAGGTCTTCACTCTGACATTCATTTTTGTGTGTCCAACGCAAATAATTTGATGACCCAATGCTGACAATGCCATGCAATTGGAACCTCATGGTTTACACCCTATTGCAGCACCTATTAGATGTCATGTGACACAATAGTGACCATGTGGAACAATTCTATAATGCCACCTGCTATCATACTAGGAAGAAGGTTACTTACCTGTTATGTTTGCCTATAACAGTAAAGAATTATATCATTATAATTCTGATGAAGGGATTACATATTAGAGTTTGATTGTCATTCTGAAGATTGAACTGAGTAATTTAATATTCTTTATTTATTCCATTTAGTATTAACAGTGAAGATGCTGATTTAGACCACATTACAGTTTTTGTTACTTCTGTTCTTATTAGACATGTTATTTTCATATTGTCATCATTACATTTTGTACATTCAAGAGGTAGGTAGCACATCAGTGTAGCAGAAATCAACCTATCAAATCATGCTTATGATATTTTCTCAAATGCTTCTCGAATAGAATCTTAGAACAACCCATTCCTACTGCATTTTTTAATCTAAAAGCACATATTAAGGGTATCATTGAAAGTACATACAGAATCAAGGATGCAATTGATCATTATCCCATTATATATGCTCTACCAAAATCAGAATCATATTTAAATTCAAATAAATATTAAGCAAGAATCATATTTAAATTCCTCTAGTCCACCAAACAAGGTTGCAAAACAATGAATGCTTTCATAAATACAAGTATCTGATTTGCCACAGTATCCCATTGTCATAATTAACCTACTAAGGAAATCCTTTTACAAATCATACGTTTGCTGAACTTAATAATCCTCCAATCATCTATTAAATCTTAACACAAGAAATTATAAGGGTGCATGTCATGTCCCCTGAAATTGTGGCATTAAAATAACACTTGATATTATTATAATTATGATTGTCAAAGACGATATCATAATTATAATTAATTATATTATCCATATTAAATATAGTTATACAATTCCCCAAATATAAATACTAGCTCTTATAATCAGTGTGATAATATGAGATAAATAATATATATTGACTCGACATTCAGGATTTAATAATAAAACTAAGATAACCTGAATATTATTTACAAATCATAAATAATAACATCAAATATAAAGTGATAAAACAATTATAATATAAACGCATATTAATGCAAGGCACGATTCTCCTTCCAAACAATACAATATATCATTTAACATCCCGATAACCTTGTAAACGATATATTCTAATTCACTCGATTCTTATGCAATTTATCATTATCATTATTTTAGCGCTTGCTCTTACGGTACTATTAAGTCTCGATAGGGTTGGCTGCGGACGATGCTTGCACGATATAGGAATCCTTGAGTTTGACGTGAGGCGTTGACACTGGAGTGGGCGGGCCCTGTAGGAAGCCATCGAAACTAATAAGAATATGGTGTCACTTGGCCATATATTTAAGCATATAATCACATCCATTGCTGTTTCAAAAATCCCCTCAAATCAAATAAAGGAAGCATCTGAAATCGACGGAGTTATTGGAGCCGAGGTATACACTCAAAGAAATACAAAGAAATCAATCCAATCCAGGCGTTATTGAGTTCAATCAATGCATAACTGGGATTAGTAAATGGAATAGACATGAGGGAGGAGACACAACCCCTCTCATCGAGCCCACTCAAATAATATGTAAGGGAAGTTGAATTCACTTAATGAAGGGGGAATAGGACTGGTGTCTGCAAATTAGGGTGCTCCTAGAGAACTGGATTCGCATGCATACATTGGGGCATCAGAAGTAGTAAACCAATTGGATGCCTGTCGTTCATCTCTACTCGATTTACTATCTTACATCTCAGAATTCATATCATGCATTTTGTACATTATTCCAATATTATGCATATCATGCGAAGAGGAGGGAAAGATAGAAATATATATATTCTCTGAGGAAGGAGCATCATCTCTGGAAAAGGAAGGGAGATATATGGGGAAGGATAAGGAATTCAGAATAAGGAAGAAGGCATCGAATGATATCTGCATGTTCAGGGAAATTGGACACAATTAGGTTTAAAGGCAAACATATGAACAAGCAACTGATGACAGAAATACAAGTATGATTTTAGGAGTATCCACCTCAGAGATATAATATGTGATTTAAAGATAACATATACAGATCTAGAAGAGATACATGCATCCAGGAAGGAATATAATATAATTGGGAAAGCAGATTGAAGGTATCAGTAATTATATATTGGAAAGTAAGTTTGAATATGATTATAAATATATAGATGTATATGTATATAAATAAATATGTACCTACATATGTATATATTCAGGCAAATGTAATTATTGTAAATCAATCAGGAATAATCATATACATATAGATCTTTATATAGATGTAATAATGATGCTTGCAGCAATTATTGAGCCTTATAAATAATTATGATGCTTAATATAATTACGGATAATAGATTCTTATCTGTTGAGTTACACTAACGATATCTTTTGAGTGCAAAGAAACAAGAACAATTGAATCTTAGGAAGATACATCATCGCATCAAGAAAGAAGACGGATCGGGCTCAGGGAAATAAGTCTGGAAGAAGTCCAGTTAGTACGACGACTAGAGGTAAGTACCCTCAACCAATTGATATAACATTGAGGTTTATATAATTGAATTCCAGTTCCTATGATAGTGGGTTATAGTATAATGCCTAACTCATATCTTATTAGAATCAATATCAGTGAATGTTCTAATTTGTGATGATTTGGGAATTCAATAGGATAAATGAATGCATAGATAGATTAAATGACACGTTTACAATCAATAGATATATGTGTCTATATATTGAGTTCATCTCTATAGCGTAAGTGAATGACAAATTCCACATATAGAAATAAACTAAGTTGCCGGTTCGGGTACGGATTCAAATGCGGGTTCGGGTTCGGGTTCGCTGGTTTGGCAATTTTTTTTTTCCTAGGGTACGGGTACGGGTACGGGTACGGGTATGGCCGTACTATATATATATATATATTATTAAATTATAAATTTATAAACATAATGATAATGCCATAGACTCATAAGCATGCTCAAAATTATAATCATATGATCATAATGCCATAATGCCATAGAATATTGAAACAATGAAATATGCCAGATGGTAATACCTCATATAATCTGTAATCATATTCATAATTTGCAAAAATGTAAATGTAAATACGCTATAATGCCATATAATCTGTAATCATATTCATAATTTTTTAGCTTGGAGGCAAAAAAATGGTGTTTTTGCTCTTTTGAGTTTGCAAAATAAGCCTCATTTGGTTGGCCAAGTCAATATAAGGCAATCTGGGCACTTTTTAGGGTTTTATTTTTTGTTTTTAAGTTGAGTTTTTGCGTTTTCTAGGCTGGATGACGTTGGTCCGCCCGGGTTCTTCTGGGTTCTCCCCGGGTTTGGCCAGGGTTCTCCATTTTCCACCTGGGTTCTCTGTGGGTCCTTTTGTGAAGGACCCATAGAGAACCCGGGTAGAAAATGGAGAACCCAGGCGAACCTAGAGAAGAACCAAACTAGAACAAGAACCCACACGTATTTTGGCCAGTTCGGGGGGCTAAAATGAAGAACCCGGTAACAGAGGAAATAAATGGATATTATTTGTCAATATCACAATAATGTTGCTTACAGCAATTATTGTGCCTTCTTAATGCTATTATGACTTTACTATGAGAATATACTCTGGGCCAAAATCCCTTTCACTAATACCCACTAAGGATAGGAAGTTTGTGGAGGGAAAGGCTGGTAATTTGGTCAATGGATGGATGGTCCCAAGACAAGTAAGAAACCTTGAGGGAGTCCGCTTGGAGACTGTTCGTGCGCCCTTGGCATAGTAATTCTTCCATCCACTAATGAGGTTGGGAAAGAGGAAACAAGGCAAAGACCTATTCCAATCCAGTTTAATAAGTCATATAAGACTATGATAGTTTAATGCACTAGATGATAATGCTTTTATCATATTCTTAAAATGTTCAATTAGAAATGGTCTAATTTAATCGTGAACAAGGAACTGTGTGTTTTGTTGATAATACATGATGTGTGCAGGTCTTCATGAAAAATTACATGAGCAAAACTATGTGTTGGTAAATATAAATCCCTTATCCTGATTTGTGCATTTTATGTTTCTAGGACAAGTTAATAAGGGGACATTACAGTGCAAAAGGAAACCCCATCTATGATAGGACTGAATTCTTGATTCCTAAACAAGGCATGGGACTGCAATAGACTCCAGGATCCACTCTATGATAAGAATAAAGCAAAGATATTGTGTAAGAGAAGTCCAACTGCGAACTGCCACCCCAGACAACAGTGGATTAGATTCAACAAAGTACCAAGGATCACAGTTTGACATCTTAGAAATACACAAGATACCAAAAGAGTGAAGCTAATATCACATCAATAGAGTTAGACATCAACCTATCCAAGATTTCTGCCAAAAGGGTCAAACCACGCCATGGCCCAGTGGTGACAATTCTGGATGCTACAGTGGGATAACAGAGGCATGACAAACTTCATCACAGAGTATTTCTTCCCACAACATTGGTTGGGCTACCGATTTATTTTCAAGTTTCAACATTAATAATTTAATTCTATCACTTGGTTTACCCTTTTCTGTGTGGCTATCATTTTTTGGATGGTCTCTACAATTGCAATTCGACTAATGCCAGGTCTGTAAGCAAATTGATTTGAAAAACATATGTGGACGTTGAATTGCTTTCACATACAATACTTGGGTAAATGATGTGAAGATACTTGATTAACCAAAATTAGAGCTATATCCTCTACACAATATGCCATTCTAGAAGGAATGTATCTGGTCATTTTTGATAGTCTGTATACGAGCATGAAGGCCATCATCATTATCATCATCATAAACTTTGATCATTCTGTCTAACAGTTCTTAGAAGGCAAGTAACAAAGTGCACAGAAATAAATTGCCATTTATCATTTGGAATTGCTAGTGACATGAACATGTGTGTTACATAATTTCTCTCCTGCTTATTTCTGTGGGAAATTTGTAGTGCTGATATGTCATGCTGTTTCTTTCTACTCATTTTTCCAACAGACAGATCTTCTAGCTATATCAGAAATTTTATCTCTTGTATGGCTTTCCAGAGGACTATCTTAAAAACCCCTTAAAATATTATATTTTAATTTTTTCATGATTAGTAACTATCACTACATTATGCCATAATATTTCACCATTAACAGCACTGTTAGTAATGCCATTGCCTTTATGCACTAGGAATGCCACCTATTGACACAAGCTCTCCATTTCTTGAGTTCTCCATATTTTAATCTGAGTTTTCTTCAACATTGAGATTGAGTAAACCATATTTACTTTTGACATTGCATCTCCAATTGCCCTTATATTTATGAATTTCTTTTCACTAGATTCTCCTTCAAGGGAAAAAATGGATTATGATCTATTACAACTCAAATGCAATTTTCTTGCTATAGTACTTCGATGTCTTTATAGCAGAAATGACAACTAACAGTTCTCTTAATGAATTGGGGTACTGTTTCTCAGTACCTGACATTGTTTTTCTTTTCTAGGCCGCCATTCTTTATTCTGTGTAAAAGCTACATCAATGAGTGTACCATCCTTTTCCTTATCTAGCAAGATGATGCTTCTGTGAAGGAAAGAAGAAAACATATAAAGACTGTAAACCATGCCGAAGTATTTTAATTTCAATCGTTTCTTGAATTTAGGGATTGCTTTTGTTTTCTATTTGTCATATTTACTTCCTAGATTTACTAGGATGTTATCTTGACTTTATCTGTTTTGTTTATATATCGCACTTTACGTTTCAACATCAATTTGACTTTATTGAAACATTTTATGTTTCAGGTGGCAAATATATTACCTCAAGAAGCTTTTTCTGTTGTACGCAAGGCTTTTGATGCACGAAAGGTAATTATAGACACAAAGATAAACATAAGAACATATTTGTGTTAGAGATGAAATGAGGATTACTCAATAATTTATGATTTTTTCCTTGTTCTTATTTACATTGTCATATTGTGCACAAGTGATAACACCATGGTTTTGATTTACCTTTTGCTATCTTCTTGTTTTTTGAGAGTAGGCATGATAGATCTAACATACAAATTGGAAATGAAACATGAATATGCTGATTCAACATCTCACTCAAATGCATTTGGAGCACAATGATTGTCTATTGCATGTCTATGAAGTTCTCAGTTACGAGTCTTTTCTGTTTGTTTTCATGATTCTTTGGTCAAAGTTGTCATACCTGTTTAGGCATAGTATTGTGACTACTGTTAGTGTTTTGTAGCGGTGGGAGATATTTTCCCCTAAATAAAATTATCACAAGGCAGGTCGGCCTTTGTTTCATAAATAAAATTTATATTATTCTAGGTCGGCCCTAGAAAGGAGGTCGCCTAGCTTGGTATTTAAAGAGGATAGAGTCCTCTCATTTGATCATCAATTTCATTCAATTCCAATTCGCACCTTCCAGCAGCAGTTCGCCTTCTAAGCAGCAGATCCGATTTCTGAAGAAGTGTTAGCATTTAGTGCATTCAAGATTCGATACTAGGAGAAGTGTCATTTCTTATTGTATGAGACTCGACCTATTCTAGGGCCTAATTCTGTGTGTAAATTCTGCACTTATTCTTCTGATTTATAAGAGAATATTATTTGCTGGGTTTTTCTCCTTCGAGTAGGACGGTTTTCCCAGGGTAATCACTGTGTTCATTGCTTTTATGTGTTGTATTTTCTGCTTGTTTACATTTTTGATCCGAAAACTAACATGGTATCAAAGCAGGTTTAAGAAAAGATCTGATCAGATTTGTTTAAAGTAGTCAAGTCAACTCTTCATTAGGGCAGACCCTCAAAGAAAAGAAGATGGTGAACGGTGTCAAGGTAGAAGATAGGCTTGATGGATCATCAAACTTCAACTCTTGGAAATTCAGAGTCCTCATTCTCTTAGAAGAGAATGATCTTCTAGATTTTGTGGAAAATGATGTGCTCGAGCCATCCGATGATATAGAGAAAATTCAATGGAAGAAAAATGGCACGAAGGCTAGGAAGATCATGATAGATTCTGTGAAGGATCACCTAGTTTCGATTATCTCTAAGATGAAGACAACTAAAGAGATGTTTGAGGCTCTAAAAGGATTGTATGAGATCAACAATACTAGCAGAGCCCTTGCTTTGAGACAACAGCTCCATCATGTTAAAATGGCTAACGGAGATTTAGTCATTTCCTTCTTCATGAAGATTTCTGAATTGAGAGATTAGTTATGCACTATTGGAGACATAGTTGAGGATAGAGATCTGGTTATGTTGGCACTGAATGGTCTTCCTCAATGAAGAGTCAAAGTACATACTTGGATTAAGATAGTAACCTACAACATGGAGAGGAGAATGCATCTGTCGATCCCATCTTCTTTCAATTATGTCCCATAGTGGCATATACCTGTCCCTGTCATTTTCCATCCTACTCCTCATCACCTCCTTGGTCCTATCCATGGCTTCATACAAATATCCCGTGGGGGATCTATCCCCATCCACTAGTCTCAAGACCTTCACTAGAGGCTCTGAAAATTGTACAACTTCGCCTATTGCATCCCAAAAACTAGCAGAATAAATGTACTCTGATATTGCTATGCCATCTACTTGATTTGAGAAGCCAGATAACATCTACTCACTTGAAACAAACATTCGTTTCAAATTCATTTTTTGTTTGCATAGAGTTTGTAGTGCAAGGAAGTGTGTTGCAAATCTTGTCACCCCTGGTCGAACTAACTCCTTGCCCTAGGTGAAAGTGTGCATCATACACAAAACCCTTGTGTGATTATAGATAAATTTGGTAATTGAGCGAGTCTTGTGCAATACCTCCTTAACCCACTCAAGTTTACCAATGTCCTCTAGGGTTAGATCAATGCAATGTGCTGCACATGGAGTAAAAAAGATGGAGGGGTATTTGTCTGTTAGAAGTCTCCTAGTAGCAACACAAGTAGCGACATTATCTGTAATTAATTGAACCACATTTTGTGGCCCTATTTCTTTGACCACTAAATCATACATGTCGAACAATGTACCCTCAGATTCGATTGTGTCTAATGCATCCACAGATTTCAAAAAAATTGTGCCAATTTCACAAGACACGAGGAAGTTGATGAGTGTTCGATTCCTCCTATCTATCCATCCATCTGACATTATTCTGCAACCAATCTTTGCCCAAATTAGTCGATGTTCAACAGCATTAACATCCTGTACTGCATCATTAAGCAAAGGAAGCCTCAATGACTCAGAAGATGGGGCTTTGAACCCAGGACCTGCAGATGCAATAGCATCCACCATACCTTAGTATGGAGACCTGACAACATGGAATAGCAAGCTAGAGTAGTACCAAAAATTTGATATTGCCTTCTTTGCTTGTTGTTGGCGTTTAAATTAGCACCTCTGGAGTGCTAATTGTAAACGTTCAACTATTTCAAATGTTTTGCAACACTTCTTCGTTATTTAAAGAGGAGAAGTCCCTCTCTGCTGGGAGCAATGCGTAAGGAAGGGAAATGTAAACTAAAGTTCCTATCTTTTTATGCTTCAGCGGCAGGACACAAGGGTGCACAAACACAATGCGCCGTAGCTAAGCTTTTCTCTGGTTTCTGCAGATCTCAACTACGACTAACCTAGCTTCTATCTATCCAATACCTTCAAGATAAATAGAGCATGAGGGTAAAGGAGCGGGAATGGGTTGATTGGATCACCTGAATTTGCCGTCTCCTGAGAATATGACCGAGGCTTTGAACTCTCGGGTATACACCGGGATAAGGTTGGTACAAGCAAACGCTCTATACGGTAAACTAGATCTGAGACCTGCCAAGGAGGAGGGACTCCTATCCGAGGTATGGTCTAGGAAATAGTTCACAAGAAACAACAAATTTACGATGCCTTGGCCAGCGAGCTTGCTAAGGAGGAGGGACTCCTATCCGAAGTATAGCTTGGAAGTCAATACATTAAACAACAACAAACGATAACTTGTCAATAACAAATGTCCAAGGAGGAGGGACTCCTATCCGAGGAGGGAAATGAAACAACGAGCTATTAAACACAAGACGTGGACACAACTCAAAAAGATTGACCAAAATGCAAGCGCCTTCTGATATTCTCCTTCAAAGCTTCATCAACGAATTACAAAGATTGGGAAGGCAAAGGCACGAAATCATGCACAATTGCAATCGACCAACGAACTCTCATCCAAGAGTGAACAAATATCCGCTTTCAAAGCTGTTGGCAACAATGGCGCAACAATTTTGCATAGCAAGTAAAAGTTAAACATATAATGAGCCCAAGGCTCTTATTTATAGAATTCAAAGGAGTGGGCAACCCCAAAATCTCCTTGAGTTAACAATGAGTTCTTGCCAATCAATTAGCAAGATTTATTCCTAAAAAGGGGGAACAAGCAGTTAACTGGAAAACTACTTCAGTTAACTGAAAGCAAACAAAGAGTCAACTGGAAACTATTCAGTTGACTGAAAGTAAACTAAAGGGTGAACTTTAATGAAAGTATCCCTCCAAAATAGACATCCACATTTAGTGGAGATCTAAGATCCACAAATCATGGGAGCCAATTAGACATCCTTAATCAGTGGGATCTGACAATGCATGATTTAAGGAAAGTGGAGTTAAACTTGGAAAGAAGCATCAAGTTAACTCCAACTACATTTAATAGCATCTTGAGTTGACTTGGAAAGAAGCATCAAGTCAAACTCAAGTCTCATGAATGCCACTTGGAGGGTGTATGGCGTCCTTCTTTGGTGCACTTATAGTTCGCCACTAATCAGCAATGTCTCTATCCATTGATTGACTTCGTCAGCTTCTGGGGAGTTAATGCTTTGTAGGATGATGATGTGGCATCGTAGCATGACCTCACCCGTTGTGAGCTGATTTCCGAAGTCAATACATTGAGATGCTGCCTCTTCAAACTTGGTTGATAAAGCTGCTACCTTAGCAAGCTTGCAACCATCTGGATCATCAAGAAAGGTACTGCGGATGACATCCCTGAACTGGTTCTGTACAGTGACCATCTCGACGTATTCTCCTCCCTCACATTGATATTCCATGCAAGGGAAAGATATCACCAACATTCTTGCGAAGTTGATAATAGTGGCAACCACCCGTCTGTAATCAATCAACTCTACTAAATGAGCGTCATAGGCTTTTACCTTGTACGCCAATTGTTCCTTCCAAGCAAAGAGATGTTGCTTGTTTTCCTCAGAGTATACTGATTGATATGCCAATTGCAAATCTGCAATTGTGCTTTCGTCTTCAAGCCTCTTTTCTGCAATCCTTTGTTCTGACTACTGGATCTCCGCACGAAGTCCATGTGCTCTATCTCGTAACTAGTATAGGTTTGCCAGTATACATCTACCCTTGAGAACAAACTCTTCCACTTGATCTCTCAAGTGTTTACCGAATGTTAACAATTGCCGATGATTTTGTTCGGCGGGGAGATCTAGTAGTCCTGCTAGTAGGGCTGAGACGTTGGGTGTGCCATGTATCAAGCTGGTTATGTAAGACCTCAGTTTCTGATTTTCAGCCTTTAAGGCTGCCTTTTCTTTACCATCCTTTTCCATCCTTTCTTGTGCGCTCACCGAAGCTATTCCAAGAAGGTCTGCCTCCACCTGTCATGTAGTCTTCCCGAGGTTAAGTTGAGACAAAGTGTAGTCTTCGACTTGGACCTCGTGTATGCTTTTCTCTACTGGTGGAGTGGCAATCTCTATGATGATCTCACACTCTGCATTCCTTTCTATGTGAACTTGTTTCTTTAACTTCTTCGCCGACGTGTCATTTGGGACGTGGTCGAATTCGGTAAAGTCAAGTTCATACGAGGGTTTTTCCCTCTTTCTTCCTAGGAAGCCTTCAAGCCAAATAGAATCTCGGCGAACTTCGCTAGGAGGGACGAGGCCCTTGAATGCTAGATGTGTGAGACTGTGCTGGAGCAATGTCTCTCGGTGGCGAATCCAAGTCGATGAGGACTTGTGATCACTGTGGTACTGGTGATATTGGTGGCTCTGCCTATAACCGTTTCTGCTGCTGCTTCTACTGTTGTTGCTTCGCCATTGGCCCTGCCACTGGTTCTTCAACAACTACTGCTGCTGGCTTCTCTGTGATGGTTTCTGCTGAATTAGGGGTGGCAGTGTCTACTCTTTGTTCTGGGGCAGCAATACTCGTGATTATTTTAGGACTATGCGTGGCTTTCTCCACAGGTGTCCTCTGTGTTCTAGGCTTTGACATCCTCATCCCTCGGGGAGGATTACACCATTGCTTCTGCCTAGGTTTCCTTCTTGAAGTGGAAGGTGGTGTAGACTGAACCTGTGGCGGCTCTGTTCTATGAGGTATCACCTTCCTTGATTTCTTGCTGTCGAGATAGAGTTGGCTATTTCTAACCACTCTGCTCGTTCTTTCTTCTATAGACGTGTCTTCTTTGGCATACCAATCCACTCTCGGGAGCAGTTGGGAGTCAACTAAATCTGCGAAGAACGAGGGGAGAATGACTTCCCCTTCATCATCGGACTGGCCCTCAATGTCTGCTGACATAAAATCAGCAATTTGTGAGAGTCTAAATCTGCTGTAGTTCCTTCTTCGCACTTCATACTCGTCTTTAAAATTTACCCAATAATCTTCCATAGAAGACTTATGTGACGAGTGTTGCTCGAGGTGTGCTGCATAGAGTCCTCTGGGATCATAGGATGTTCTATCAATGAGATACTTGAGGTTAAACCTCGCTGTTTCCTGACTCATCATCTTAGCATCTGCCGCGAATCCACATCTATATAGTCCCATTTCAACGGGAAAGTTAACAGCTGTCTTCCTCTTCAAGCGCAAGTAGACATGAACCTCAGACAACTGTCTCAGGAATTCCATGAAGACTACCCTATCTGAAGGGTATCTTGGTAGCATGGTGGGGTGGCCAATGTAGCCATACACGCGTATGTAGGAGAATGTAGGAAATTGGATGAACCAATCTTCCCAATCCGCCATTGCCTCTTTGGCTGTCTGTGAAATACGCACGTGCATCTCATGGTTAAGCTCACGTACTGTGTGCATAGTGAAGTGATCACTTGTTTTCTTGAAGTGTCTTTCCGCTTGAGTAAACTCAAGACGTGTGAAATGTTCGTGAACCTTCTGCACACCTAAGGTTCCCACATTGTTCAATAACCTGAAATCGCCTCGGAAGGCTATTAGGTATACTAGGTAAGAGCACATGTGGAACCTATGAGCTTCCAGATACCCAGTGATTTGTCGGTGGAGTGTGTCACTAATCAAAGTGGCCCAGTCATAATATTCCCTCCTGCCAATGATTTTTTCAATGATATAGTACATCCATGGCTGGAATTGACGACCATCTTCTTCTCCAGTGATTCTATTGAGTAGAGTGATTAACACTGCGTACTCATCTTTACATTCTCCTCGTCCCAACAATTTAGGCAAGCTTGCCTTTGTCACTTTTAGCCATTTTTCAGCCATAACCTTTTGACATTTGTCCTTAGCTGTCTCAAATGCCTTCTCACATTCCGTCACTGATATGACTTTGCTGTTAGGACATGATGGAATATCAAAACACCTTTCGATATCCTGAGGCTTTAGACTGCAAACAATTCTTCCATCTGCTGCTCTGATTTCTCTGGTGGTAGGGTTGTAATGCTTGATACAAGCGATTACAAGCTCTACGCTTTGTAGTGTGATGGGAATTGATGCGGCCTGCAGCAACCCGGATTCTTCAATATTCTGCAATGTGATTTGATTCATGCCTTCTAGCTGCTCCAAATCAACCACTGGATTTACTTGGTGTAAATTTGTGTCAACTGTTTTCAAGTAATCATGGAGTAAGACTGTCTTGGTCTCGTATTGTACCTGGGAGTACTGCATCTTGAAAAACTTAAAGATTGACTGTAATCTTGACCTTGTTCAGATGATTTTCGGAAACCCTTGAAAATAGCGCCTCGAGAGAAGTATTTTTCCGAAAAAATCTGGCACATGGGTTTTGTTCGTGCTTCAATGCTGAACAAACCCAGTTCCTCAGAATTTGATTCTGAAACTTTTTCGGAAAAACCCCCAAAAATAGGGGCAGCAAGTTTGCTGATTTTGGAAAATTTGTCGAGATGGGTTTCTCTGGAAAATAATGCTGAATCTACCCAGTTGATCTGATCTGATGTAGCCTGCTTGCTTTTTCTGTCAAATGCAAGAAAACCTAAGACCAGAAGAGAGGAAATAGACAGAAGATGGATTGGAAGTTTTATCTGATTCCCTGGAAAAATCTATCTCTGGGTCCAATCCTCAAAATAGCAATCCTCTTCTGCTTCAGATCTGCAAGAAAAATTGAAGAACGGATGAAAACCTTGTTCAGATCTATCAATGGCGTCCTTGAGAACTTGTGGCTGTTCTTGATCTTTTATCCTGCAATGAAATAATGAAATGGGACGCCTTCACCTTGGATATATATGTTTAAGCTTCAGATCCACAAGTTTGGGGACCTGACTCAAGCTCAAAAGGTGATTTTGGCTTGATCTAAAGTTAAAAAGGTGATTTCCACCGATCGTGGAGCCTTTTAGCCAACTTTAACTCAAAAGCTTTTGACTTTAGTCAACAAATTGACCCTTGACTTTCTTTAGGCGTCCCTTTTGGTTTCTTGCAAGTTTTTAAATATTTTCTCTCCTGAAAGCCCTCTGTTTGATCTTGAATCTAGCATTGTTTGTTGATCCTGAGATGTTGCAAACACATTCACTGCAGAGCTGGATTCAAATTGAAAAGAAGTGCCTGGGAGACATGATGATGAAAAGCTGAGTTTAGGGCTTCAAAAGGATGGGCGCCTTTTCTTGGAAAAGGCGCTTTTGCTAGTGCCTTAGTGAATTTTCAAACCTCGTTCTTCAGCCTTTTGAAATGACCTCTCGTGCTTTGATCTGGATTTCTCGTTGATCGGAGAATCAGATGATTTCGCTTGATGTCTCATCAGGTACCCAGCTCTGTTGTGCCAAGAATGACTGACTTCAGAAAACCTGGATCTTATTTTAGGGTTCCTTTATTCAAGGGCGCCCCTCCTTGAAAAGGGCGCTTTTACCTTTTGGCCTGATCATCTTCATCTGAAAAGTTGCCTACTTTGATCTGGATTATCCGTTGAATGCTTCGCCAGATATTGGTGCTTGCAGTTGCGTTTCCGAGGTCTACTTGAGCTGAGAAGGTTATCCTGGGAAGCCTTTTGTCATTTATCAGCATCTGGAGGTCAAGAAAGAAGGGCGCCTTTCTTTTGGAAAGGCTCTTTTTCTTAGAACTTCGCCGTTAACTGTGGTTTCCTGACATTTCCTCAACTGCCTCTTTTTGCTTTGTCAGCAGCTGCTTGTGATCTATTCATCGGATGATCTAGATGTTTGTTTCACTGAGCCAACAATCAAACGTCAAGAATGACTGCTTTGGATGATCTTACTGACATTTGACCCTCAAAGATCATGGGCGCCCCTGCTTGAAAAAGGCTTTTTTCAGCATTTTGAGTTTTCTCCTTCGTAACGTTTCCAGAGTTAGTCAAATTTTGACCTTTTTCACTTTCAGGAATCTCCTTCATCAAACAGCATCATTTTTGACCTTTTCCGCCATGGTTGCATTTTTGAAGGTTTTGAAGCTTAGCTTTCAGCACCTGGTACTGGCCAATCTGCCATTAATGGCTGCAGAGGTTCTAACTTTGTTCCTGAAAAATAGAAATAGACCCACTAGAGTAAAACATGTCTTTTGATGATTCTGACTTGACCAATGTGATCGTGAAGCCTTTTAATCCTATCAAAATCATTTTCAATCATTTCTGGGAAGGTCCTATTTTCGGTTTCCCGAAAATAGGCTAAAACCCTAATTTTCAAATTTTCAGAATTTTGCACATGTGTTCCTTGACAGAAACCCACCAAGATTCTATGATTGGTTTGACCTAAAACAGACTTTACATGGCATTTTAACAAGATTTAGCTCAATTTATACAGAGTGCCAAATTTTTTATTTTGGGTACAACACTTGTTCATGCATAGTCTTCTTCCATCCCGTACTTTTGAAAGTGGTCTGTGATCTTGGTGTAGTACGAGGTGGGAAGAAAGAATTTATGTTTCCTCCACCTGTGTTTGGACCACGTGTTGTAGTAGAAGGTGTCGACCCAAATTCGCTGGAAAACATATGTGCACCATCTTCCCCATCCAAGCAATTCCTCCTAACTTCTGTAGAATTGGAGTCTATTTCATTCCCAGTTCTTGCCTTTTTAGCCTTACCCTTAGAAATCCCTTCAAGAGCTTGTTTTGCTTGATAGGTGACTTCTATAGGGCATTCTATACAAAGAATGATGTTATTTCTTGGCTGCTTTGCCAAATGCCATTTGAAGCGATAAATGCCACTGTTGATGTCATGCAAACACCAAGTGCATTTAACCTTCGTTGAACCTGGAATTGCCTTGCAATGTGTCCACACAAAGTCTTTTACATATGGCATTATGATCAAATCTACAAATGCATCTTGATTCAATATTAAGGCATGAATAATTAATTGGGAAAAAGTGGCAAATTCATTTCAATTCCCTCGTGGTAAATGTCAAGAAGGTATCAGCTGCGAAAAATAACTAGCAATACATGTGGCTGAATTAAAGTTTAAATGTTCCATTTCTGTTTTTGTATCTTCATTTTCCCTTTTACCTAAGTATCTACATCTACAAATGTATCTGCGAGTTTCAATTTTCCTCTATGTTTCTATAATGGTATATGTATACTAGCTCTTTTATTTTTTTGTTTCATAGTTCCTATCAGTTTATCTATTGTCCTCTAAGTACATTTAAATTATAAAAGTTCACTTTGTTTATAAATACTAAGCACAAATGTGAAAAAAATTCATTGTATTTTACAGTCCCATTGACCAAGTTTGGATATAACTCAGGCAACCATTACATTTACAACAAACTGGTAATTAAAAAAAAGAAGTAAACTAGCTTAATAATTTTGTCACAAATTTTAAGCAAATACTATAAATAAAATTTGTATTATTTTGTAAAAAGTAAAAATAATACATTTACAGTATAAATATTTTATATTATTTTGTATTTTACAATACATTTACAGTATTTTATTTTGTAAAAATAAATACAAAATAATACAAAATGTTTATAATGTTTTATTTATATTTATTTTTATATAAATATTTATAGTATTTTTTTTTGTAAAAATAAATATAAAATATAAAATATTTACATAAATATTACAGTAAATATTTACAGTAAAAATAAATGCAGTAAAAAATAAAATATTTGCAGTAAATATTTATTACAGTAAATATAGTATAAAATATTAATTGTATTTTATTTACATGATTTACTATATTTTATTTATTGTATAAAATAAAATATTTATAGTAGATATTTATTATAGTAAATAGTATAAAATATAAAATATAAAATAAAATATAGTAAATATTATTACAGTAAATATGATTACAGTAAAATATTTATAGTAAATATGATTACAATAAAACATTTACATTAAAAATAAATAGAGTTAATTATTTCTACAAAAATAATTTACAATTTTTTTTATGAAGTAATAAAAATAGGCATAGCCATTCGAAAGGAATATATACTGTAATTTTTTTTTCAGAAAATACAGTAATCGAGCGACGAGCCCACTTGGAAATCGCTGGAAGAAATGAAAGGAAATGAAGGAAAGTCGTGAGCAAATCGATGCCTAAACAAGAAGCAAATTGGAAATTGTCGCTGTTTCTGCTCTCCCTTTGATGTCCACCGCTTTCCTTCTGTGGATTGAGCTAGACGTGTTGACATATTACACCTTTTCGCGCAGATTTTAGGGCTACAATTTTTCGTAGGAACATCTAATGGGTTGGTGAGGTTAATAAACGTGATTTTTTGCCGATTTAAACCCAACTAAAACCCATTTTAATCATCCAAAAAAAACGTTGACTTTTTCCAATGATTTTTTTCAGATTTCCAAGAAAAAATCGTGGAGGGCATTGATTAATTAAAATTCACGATTAATCAATTTTTTTTGCAGTTTTCTGTTACTATGGCTTGTAATTCCCATTAGCCTCCAAATTCGCTGCACAAGTTCCCTTCGACTTTGTTGACCATGTCCAAACCCATCCATGTCAGCTCCAATACTAATTGCTAGTGGAAAGTGGCTCACTATTAGCAGCCGTGATTCCTTAGAGAGACAAAATTTTAAGTGGCGGCTCTTTAATCTTAGTAGTGATGAATATTTATGAAGGCTGGCAATTCCTTTCATATATTATGTGGATGACACTTAATAGAGCTTATTCCTGCAATGCCTTGTATTAATTATATCCAGTTCCCTTAAATCTTACTTGCTCGATAACCCGCTCCAATAAGGAAATATGACTCCCTAAATGGGAATGGTGTTGATTAGAAAAGGTGTCCTCAATGAATATGTAGCAATTCTCAATACTCCAAGTTGAACCCCTTTCAAGAGTGCCACATCACCCTTAGGGTATCTTCCTTGGTACGACGGCCATTAGGAAAAACAACTCTTCTCTAGAAACTCACGAGGAAAAGAAGTGCTTCAGTTGATTGATAATATATGTCGATTCCTCCCAAATTTGAAGTTTGCACTTGGATTAAGAGCCACAGCTCTTGGATGGTAACAACTTCACTAAAAGTAATATCATTGATAAAAAAACTAGATAGGAGTGAAAGTTTTGTGAAACTGTAAATGTAAAATAGTTATCACTTGAAATCTCCTCTTGTAGACAACCTAATATCTGACATTGAAATTTGTAACATAAAATATTAAATTATTATCAGCATATATCTCCAGATCAATACAACCCCTGAAATTTGTCTTCTCCGAAGACTTCACAAATTTCTACATCAATCAACTGTTCACTAAAACTCTATGTGAATCCTGAGTTGAATCCACCCTCTGATGGAGATGGGTTTCTGTCCAAATCCACCTTGAAACTTGAGGGTTTTCGTCCTCCAATTCCTAGAAAGCTAAGCTCTCGCAAAAATATTCCCGAAGATGAATTTCCAAAAGATCACCTTTTATAATCTACCACCTTTTCATTTTTTAATATTAAATATTTTCCTTTGTAAAGTAACTTTGTTTAGGGGCGGGGGGTCTAGCTTGATTGGCTAAAGCATCTTGTTGTAGGCAAGAGGTCATGAGGTCTAGTCTCCCTCCATCCTCGTGGTATCGGAGGACGTGTCGCGCTAGTGACACCAGTCATGTGAAAAAAGTTTACCAGGCGCACTGCAATTTATAAGGGGGCTACTCGATTCTTGCAGTTTAAAAAAAAAGAAAAGAAAAAGTAACTATATTTAATAATTGAATAAATTTTTATAAAGTCACTTTAATATTTAATTAATTAATTAAATATAAAGGTACACAAATATTATTTAATGACCATTTAATATTTAATTAAATAAATTACCTTGGTGGTGAGTATTCGGAAATCGGGGACATTACAATCAACAATTAAATTATAGTGTCAATTTTATAAAAATATACTTTCAAATAATTTTTTAATTTTTATATAAAATACAAACATAAACTACAGCAAAAAAATTACATTTCATTAGTTCACATCATTTCAAAATTTAAAACATGTCACTTTCTAGTGATTCATGTTAAAAAGTTAAATCCACGTTGATCATTTCCTATATAAAAGTGTGACATAGCTTTGAACTTTCACTGATAAGTGAAACTAAACTTGACATATCTTTTAGAGTCTTAGAGGTTGAGCACAAAACCCAAAAAATACTCCAACAAATTCTTTTTTGTAATTGCTTACTAGGTGGCTGAAATAGAGACCAATAGATCCATGTAAACAAGAGGATTTAACAAAAGCAAGTTCTATTAATGAAACTGCAATGCAAGATTTAAGAAAAGTGAATCCTTAGCACAAAAAGTTACAAAATAGGAAGGATGACAATGTTAATGGAAAGCATAACATAGTTTTTGAGTGCAATCCACTCTATAGAACTTACACAAGTACACATAGAACTTAGATCAAATATTCAGAAATTTGCAGCATAAATTTAAAATCAACTATCATTAAGAATGTCTTGTTCACAAGGCTTTTATTTATAAATTTGTTGGCGTAACAACTAACACCTTTGGAGTGCAAGTTGGTACGGACAGCTATACGCACTGCGTAATGAGTGCTCTTTAAATTAGGAGGGGAAGCTCCCTCATATGTTGAAATACGTGGAAAAGAAAAGTAATCTAAATCCTATCTTTTTGTTCTCAGCTGGAAGAGGCACAAGGTTTAAGAAAAACCACGAATGTTGCAGCTAAGTATTTTCTGGTTTCGCAGATCACTAACTACAACTAAACTAAATGCTTTAATCTATCCAATCTCCTCAAGAAAACATAGCATGAGGAAATGGAGCAGGAATGTTCTATACGATAAACCTCAGGTACAAATTCACAACATGAAGGCAAGGTGGCACAACTATTTGCTTGGCTGGTGTTGATGTGTTTTTCGTGACCGCACCAACACAGAATAAAGTTGCCAACGGTTACCCTATTCTCTCTTGATCAAAGTATCTAGCACGCTAAGATTGCGAGAGAGTTCGTGTGTTCAACTCCAAGGTTCCTTCTAGGCGGTGGATAGTCTCAGTTGGCTTGATGTGATTTGCTGGTATTTCAAGAGGACTTACGTAATTGTTCAGCAATGAACAACAGACATTAGATTAAAGGGTTTCACGTGGTTCGAATGATTTGGCAGGTAAGTGCAAGTTTCCTAACACTAACCAGAAATGAACTGAATTTAAAATGGTTGTAGGGATAAGAAGGTTCTAATCTACTCTAAGGCGTGGGACATGGCGATCAATTCTTGTAGACTTCAACCGAGCTTTGCTTTGCCTCGCTTCGGACAACTTCCACAAAACCAGTGCAATCTTCAGAGGAGTAATCAAAAGTATTCAAATCACGATTTAGCATGAAGACACCATCACAACGACGCATGCCAACATATAAACCATAATCGAAGTTAAGTTCACAATGTTCTAGTTGACCACGCAAGGCGAACCCACCGTTAGCGAGCCCGCTAGTGGTATGGATAAGCGAAGTTTTGTTCAAATTAAACATCACATTCCACAATTACTAACTACTTGGATGAAATGAAATCTACTTTACTTTAAGCTACTTCAAGATTCTAAGTGAATTGGAAGGACGAAGAAGCCTCGCTAACTACTCACAACAAAAGAAGAGATCACCATCAATGGAAACTCTTTTATTATGAAAGTGTTCACAACAACTTCTTACAAAGTATTCAAATAGAAGACTTTCCCTCCTTTTCAATCTAAGCTAAACTATCAAACTATGCTACCTTCTATTCTATTGATCTTTCTCTATTCCTTCTCTGCTATTCTAATGAGGTACAAATGAAGGGGGATGCCCCTTTTTATAGTTGGCCAAATCCAGTGGACAACTTAGATTCAATTACAATGAAGGGCTCAGATTGAGCCACGTAAACCCTAACCCTAAAAACCACCACCAAGAGGAGTGGGGTAATAAATGAGCCATTAATGTCCACCACCCTTTTAGAAGATTCTTGTCCATAGACGCGTTTGCATTGTTCTTGGAGTCTGATTATCATGGCTTTTGTTTCTTGAACTGATGTGGCAGGTACGTTCAACTGTTTGATGATGATCTTCCTCCTTGTTGTCATGGTACCTTTGGTTATGCGGAGTATGCTGGAGAACATCTTCTGGGTCATTGCCGGAGGACTTCAAACTTAAGAAGAATTCCTTTATTCTGTCCTTCAATCTGTCATGATGTCAGTCTCCAACGCCTGGGCCTTCATCTTTTCCTTCATTTTGAACTTGAAAGATTTTCTTGTCTTGGATTCAATCATTCCGCTCGCTACTCGCTTGACTGCGTTGGGTGCATATTGGGTCTTTGAGGAGAAATTCCAACACTTAGCAATTTTTGGATAATATCTCCCTTCATGGTTTGGGTGCAACTGAGGTCTCGTGGAGGAGCTCGAAACACATAACTTTATCTCCTTTCAAGGTTGTAATATCATCTTGGATTACTCGTTTCATCTTCCTAAGTCACCATGCCCTGCCCCGACGTTCATTCTGCAAAACAAAAAGAAGAGCATCAAAACACTATAAATTGACTTTACTTACCTGATCTCTATGTTCTGATCTCCAAGGCCTGAGTGATCTCCGGATCTGATAGTGTTCATCGTTTTTCTCTAGCCAACTTTGCTTCCTTCATGATTTTTCAACATTTGTAGGCTGGACGTATAACACCTGTGCTTCATATTTCAATGTCTTAGAGAATTTCACCCATCTTGTACTCTGCTTCCTGTGTACCTTGAAGTTGTGCCTTACAAACTTTTATCCAACTTGACGGCGCGTTTAGAGGGTGTTGTTTGATTTCTCTCTGCCTTAGAAAATTTTCCAACCAACATGATATCCCCTTTTTGCCTTAGTAAAATTTTAATTTTCCTTAGGAAATTTCATTATTCAGGCGCCCATCAAAAATCTTCATCCTAAAATCCTTGGCGAGGTGTGGAAAATTTTAAAATCAATTCCTTGTCGAAGATACCCAATACCCAGAAGAGAATTCCCCTCAGAAAACATCAAATTCATGTGTCCATAGATGAAGGGGTACTTTTAATTTTTGCAATTTATACCTTAGAAAAATATTTTGCTATCAAAGTTCATCTTTATTCTTCATCTCTGGGCATATTTTTTTCCCCTGCTTTGCCTTGGACAATTTTCTTCAATCCTCATGAAGTTGGCGCATTCTGATGTATCTATCGCCAATTTATCCATGCCTTAGTAAGTTTTATCATCCTCTCTCAAGCTTGGGCGTATTCCTCTAGGGAAGGAGAGATTTAAATACTTAGAAAAATTTCATCATTTCCATGAGCATGGGCGCATATGAGGGGTCTAAGAGGAATTTTGAATTTTTTCTTAAGTGAATTTTCTCCCATCCATCTCCAGTCATTGGCGCATTCTAAGTATAGAGGAGGAATTTTGTTTTTTGACACTTAGAGTTTTTCCATGCTAACTTTAATATGGGCGCATTTAGCTAGTGGTGAAGGAATTAACAATACTTAGCACATTTTTTTTTAGAAAGCCACCACCTTCAACATCCTTGGGCGCATTTGACATGCTGAGGAGGAAATGGCAATGCCTTAGCACATTTCCTAGAGCCACCTTTAATATGGGCGCATTTGGGACCCTCTGCAGGAATTAACAATACCTTAGAAACTTTTTCTTCACACCTCTTGGAGATGGGCGCATTCAAGGGGTCAAGGAGGAATTCAACGCCTTTTTGAAACTTTTCTAGAGCCATTTCCATCATGCGCGCATTTGGCATGTCAAGCAGGAATATCCCAACGCCTTGGTTACTTTTTCCTCACACCTCTTGGAGATGGGCGCATTTTGAGGGTCAAGGAGGAATTTGCACTTTGCCTTAGCCATTTTCTCACCCTATCTCTCTCCTTGGGCGCATTTGGGGTGTGGAGGTGGAATTTAACAACACTTAGAAACTTTTCTTCCAAGCCAGCTTCTTCTTGAGGGTGCATTTGATGTGTGGAGCAGGAAGTTTCATGCCTTAGACGATTTTCTCCATCATCTTCATCAAGTTGAGGGTGCATTTAGGGGGTTGAGCAGGAACTGGCAATGCCTTAGAAAATTTTCAAGCACCTTTCCTTGAGATGAGGGCGCATTTCACTAGTCCTGCAGGAATTTCCATGCTTAGCATATTTCTCCATCCATGAGCCATCTTCTTCTTGGGCGCATTTCATAGGGGGTGAAGGAATTTCATCAAGACTTGAAATTTTTTTATCATCTCCATCAAGTTGAGGGCGCATTTAAGGGGCTGAGCAGGAAATTTTACATACTTAGCAACTTTTCATTCTTCTGCCAGTCATCAACATGGGCGCATTTCAGAGGGTGAGCAGGAAGTTTCTCAAACTTAGACATTTTTCTAGCTTGCTTGCCTTGGTTTGCTATATTTAGTAAGTTTCTAATTTTCACTCTTCTGAAGCTTGGATTGATTTGAAATTTTGACCACAGGACCCTCATAATCTAGTTGATCTGTTCACATTGCCATCTTGTGTCGACCTGCTATTTATAGCATGTTTCTGGAGGTGATTTACTATTTATAGTAACTGCTTGGTTTCAGGACTTATATAACTCCGTTTATCTTGAAATCTGACTCACGTGATCCTCATGGGTTGACCGGTCTGGTCACATTGGTGCCTCGTGCTGACATGCTATTTATAGCCTGTTTCAGAAGTGACTTACTATAAATAGTAAGTGTTCAGATTGCCTTCAAATTTTACTAGTGGATAGCTTGAAAGATACTGATCGCAATGGGATACATCGGTTTTCGGAGATTCTGGCGTTTGACCCCTCATTTTGGGTCCCAAAGCTCGAAACCCTAATCTGACTTGCGTGTTGACCAAATGATCTCCGTTTGACCCCGTTTTTGTTGCATGTTGCCTTGTTCGTGATGCTGAAGTGTTGGGCAGTTGCTGAGTGGTCTTGCTAAAAATATTAAGTCCCTGAAAAAGTGACCAACTCTGCTTGCATGTCACCTTGCTGTGTAGCTCTTGAAAAACCCATAAAGAATAACTTGACATGCATTGAAAAGTCCTGCATGCAAACCCCAAAAATAGCCTCTGAAGACAGCTTTTGAAAAAGGTTCTTATTGTGGTTTGCATGTTACATCACTGCAAAGCTTTCAAAAAACCCACAAAGAATATCCAGACATGCGTTGAAAATTCCAACATGCAAACCCTAAAAATAGCCTCCAAAGTGAAGACTGTTGAAAATTATCATCTCATCTTGCATGTTATATCACCGCGTAGGTCTCGGAAAGCCCACAAATATTCTCCAGACATGCACTGAAAAACTTTGCCTGTAAACCCTAAAATCTGCTTCTGAAGGTGATACTTGCTAAAAATAGAAAGTTGTTAGATTTGGCTCAAATTTTGTAGACAAACAGCTGGACGTGTCCTGGATGCAGCGTGGTGGATAAAACTTCAAAAGTGTTGAGAAAATGCCCTAAATTGAACACTTACTAAAAATAGTAAGTTGTCGAAATTCAATGAAATTTGGCTAAGAACCTGTTGGAAGCTTGCTGGCTGCAGTGCCAAGCTTAGATTTCAATTCACTTACTCTATTTGACTTCAAACTGGCTGGAAGATTCAAAACCCTAATTCTCAGACTTAGCCAAGATCTCAAATTTAATCTCAAAGACGGGCACATCCCTGAAGGGCAGACATCAAAAAGAGACACAAAGAGAGAGACAAAACCAAAGCCAAAAGACTAGGAACGAAGCAAAAATTAGGGGGTCCCCATTTTGAATGGGGTGATGTGTGAAAAGGTCACAACATCTAGGAAGAAGTTTATTAACACACACATCAAACGATAAGCTTTAGGTACAGATTTACAACTTGAAGGCAAGGTGGCACATCTATTTGCATCATCTGAATAGGCTTATTAGAAACAAAACATAGAGAATAGCCAACTAGGACATCAAATTGTATAGGCGAAACAAGCGTACAATCCACGATCAAACTAGGCACTATATTTAACTAAGTTAAGCATTCACCATAACAATAACATGAAGGGAAGGTGGCACAACAATTTATCATCATAGTAAAAACTCGTGAATGGATACGAAATCAACAATATTACAGGCAAGGTGGGCACAACATATATTACTATATCATGCAAAAGTTAATTACAAATGAGCTGAAATCTCTTATTTATAGACATTGAAAGGTGTAGGGAACTCTAAAATCACCTTGAGTCAACTACAGTCTTGCAAGCATGCAAGATTTTATTGCTAAACCCTAAATAAAGCAAACTATACAGTTAACTGGAAAGCTACCATCAGTTAATCGAAACATCTAGTCTAAATGGACAATGTGCAAGCATGCACGTCCTTATTGAAAACAAGTTAACTGGAAAACTACCATCAATTAATGAAAACCCTAAATGAAAGTCCAACTCTTGCGAAGATAATTCCAAGGAAGAGATGTGCATGCATGAAATCAACAAGAACTCAAGACTGAAAGTCGAGTTGACTGCTACTCTTGACTCTATCCTTGAAACTAACTGTAGGTCCCAACTGGCAGATCACTCTAGGTCATCACGGTCCAACATCTCGTCTAGGAACTCGTCGATTGCCTTATCCTCTGGGACTTTGACGCTATTGTTGACGTGGTTTTTGTGACCGCACCAAACAGCAGAACAAAAATAGTTTGGGGCTACTCTGTTCTCTCTTGATCAAAGTATTCCGTGTGCTAAGATTGCGAGATAGATCACACGTTCAACTCCAAGGTTCCTTAAATGCGAATAGACCCAGTTTGGTTAATGTGTATTGCTGTGTTCTTACGAGGGGACTTACACAATTGTTCAGATTTCTTGCAGTTAGCAGCTGGTATATGATTTGAAGGGGATCCTTGCGTGTATGATGTGGCAATGTAGTACGTTTTCCTAAAGCTAATCAGAAATATGCTGAAAGTAAATGAGTATAGGGCCTAAGAAACTTATGTTTTATTCTAAATGCAGGATATGTGGAGCTTCGTTTTAGTAGACTTCAACCAAATTTCACCTAGCCTCACGTCGGACAGCTTCGGCGAAATCAGTGCAATCTTCAAAGGGGATAGCAAAAGATGTTCAAATTATGATTTAGCATACATACACCATCACAACGACGCATATAAGCATACAAATCACAACCGAAGTAAACTCAAGATAATGTCCAGTTGACCACGCAAGGCGAACTTATCATCAACAAGCCACTAGTGGTATGGAATGAAAGAAGCTACCTCAACAAAAATACCACACATCAAAGTAAACTAATTGCATGAAAATTACGCTACTTGGATATGAAAGGAAGAAGAGACCTTGCTAGCTATTCATGACAAGACGAATTCCACCATCAATGAAAAGATCTATTATCATGAAAAGTGTTACACAACAATCTCCACAAAAGTTTTCAAAGGGAAAACCTTCTTTCTTCTCCAATATGCAAAATGTCTACAATACTCTACTCTCTAGCTCTAATGCTAATGTCCAATCTCACACAATGTCTACTGTCTAATGATATTCAAACGAGGGGGACTCCCCCTTTATATAGCTAGCCCAGTCCAAAAGACGGCTAGGGTTACAATCGGCTGGATGGCCCAGATTGTGCCACCTCAGCCCTAAACAAGATTTGCCCTAAAAACCGCCACAAAGGAGAGTGGGGTAATAAATGCGCCATTAATGGCCACCACCCCTCTAGAAGATTCCGTTTGTAGACGCGTTCACACTGTTCTCGATCTTCTTTTTTGACGTTGTTCTTCGACCTTGCTCGAACTTCCACTCTTTCTCCATCTTGAGTTTTTGAAAACACTCCTTCTTTGTCGCTAAGTCTCAACACTTAGCCATTTTTCGCAACTTTCATCCATCATGTGAAACTCATAACTTCGTCTTCCTCCGAAGGTTGTAATATCATCGTGCTTCACCACTCCAAGTCATCGTGCTCTTGGTCTCGACGTTCCTCCTGCAAAACAAGCAAGGAGAAGATAATTAGAGCATACACTCACTTTACTTACCTGACTTTCACGCTTTGAGCTTTGAGGTTTGAGTGATCTCTTCATCTGATAGGGTTCATCATCTTCACTAGCCAACTTGCGTTCAAATTCTTCATGCCTTAGCCAAATTTCATCTTCCTCAAGGGCGTATCATCTTTTAAAAGTGTTAACTTCAACCGCATCTTCCTTACTTTTCGGGCTGACATTTCATCCAACTCTGGCTCGAGCAAAATGTTTTCATCAGGAACTTGGTCAAAAATCATCTAGGCGATCATTTTCAAATTCATCCGCCAAGGCATTTTTAACACATTTTATCCCTTGCCTTAGAAAATTTTCAAATTTCCCTTAGGAAAACTCATCAATCCAGCGCCCATCAAAAATCTTCATCCTGAAGGCCGCAGCGAAGCGTGGAAGACTTTAAAATCAACTCCTCATCGATAATCCTCAATACCCAGAAGAAAATTTCCTTCAGAACGCTTTGAACTCATGGGTGTACAACGAACGGGTTCATTTAATTTTTCTAAATTTTGAACCTTAGAAAATTAATTTTCAACAAAATTTGATCCATTTCTTCAACTCCAGGCGCATTTCCTTGCTCTGACTTGAAACTTTTTTAATTACCCTTGCGAAGTTGACATCCACTGACTTTTCCATTGGCAACTTCATTCGTGCTTCTGAAAAATTTCATACTTTCGAGTCCAGGCGTGATTTTCCTAAAATATTTAAATATTAATACTTATGAAAAACATTCATCACTTTGCATGTCCCAGTCTAGGCGCCATCAAGGGTCTAACTTTCAATTTCATACCATCTAGCCACAATAATCGCAACACATCCTCCTTTTAGTCCAGGCGGCTTTAAGCCTTCACGCCTTCACTTTACCTTAGAAAAATTTCAAATCCTCCTCTTTCAAGTTTGGGCGCATTTACCTAGGCAAGCATCTAGTTTCATTTCCTTAGAAAATTTTTCTAGTCCCACTTAATCTTGGGCGCACATAGAGGTCTCAGCTGTCACTTTTCACCATTTAGAAATATCTTTGATCACTCACCTTGATGCTTTGGGCGCATATACTACCCTGGACTTCCATTTCCCATCACTTAGAAATCTTGCTAACCTTTTCTCCAACCTCAAGGGCGCATTTGGCTAGTCAAAGTTCCACTTTGAAACACTTAGAATATTCTCAGGCCACCTTCCCAATCTTGGGCGCATTTCATAGGGGGAGCTTCTATTTTCTCACACTTAGAAAAATCTTCAACTCATCTTCTTTGCTGGGCACAAATCCATGGGATGCACTTCCAATATTTATGCCTTAGAAACTTTTAACCACCTTTTCTTAAGCTGGGCGCATATGAATGTGTGAGGTTTCAATTTAGACACTTAGAAGGATTTTACCTCCCACTTAGCCTCAAGGGCGCATTCTAGACCTTGTGCTTCAACTTTAAGCACTTAGAATATTTTTAATCACTTCCTCCATGATGGCGCATTTGGAGGGGTGAGGTTTCAATTTGAAACACTTAGAAAATTTTATCACCACTCTCACCATTTAAGACGCCTAGGAGGGGGCCCACTTCAAATTTTAAACGCTTAAAATATTCTTTGAACTCCTCATGCAGGGCAAGGCGCATTTGAGGGCACCTACTTCAAATTTAAAGCACTTAGACAATTTTCTTCAACCTTCCACAAGTCAAGGCGCATTTTACCCATGGAGCATCAAATTTTCATTACTTAGAAATTTTCCAGCCTCCCCCTTCAACTAAGGCGCATTTGGGGTCTCCTACTTCCAATTTAGCAGACTTAGACAAATTTCAAGGCACATCTCTTCAAGCTTGAGGGCGCATTTAGCACATTGAACTTCAAGTTTTAATGCCTAAGTAAAATTTTCATCCTTTTGCAAGCTAAGGGCGCATTTTGACCTGTGAGCTTCCATTTCAAGTGCTTTGAATATTTTCTTTTCACCTTCTTCCTGAGTTAAGGCGCATTTGGAGTCTTGAGCTTCAAATTTGAAGGACTTAGAAATTTTTTTAGACTTCATCTTCAACCTCGAGGGCGTATTCAAGATGTTTAGAAATTTTTCATCAACCTTCAGCTTTTAAAGGCATTTTTCACTGGCTGGACTTGAAAATTTATCAATTTCAGTGAATTTTATGCCATTTGTCAAATTTGGAGTGATTTGCTCATGCTGATGCTGGCTTGCCCTAATTTGCTATTTTTAGAAAGTTCTCCACATTTGTGCTTTTAATTGACTTTTGACTCTGAAGAGCCTGATTTTGCTTTGTGTTGACTCTCGGGATGTGACTGAGCTGTCGGAGCCTGATGCCTGCCTGCACCTGCTATTTTTAGCAACTTACTAAAAATAGCAATTGCTCAGAATGTCTTCAAACTTCATCTGTTGAATGCCAGAAATGTGGAGATCGTGGTTGGATGCTGCTTCCGCTTGACTGTCCTGTTCCGCCCTTGATTTTAGGAAACCCTAATTCTTCTACGCAGGCCTGCTAAAAATAGTAAGTGCTTGATTTTTTGAATCTCTGCAACTCCGTTCGTCTTGAAATTCGCGCCATGGTGTCCTCATCATCTGCTTGACTTGTATCTGCTGAGATCTGATGTCAACCTGCCATTTATAGCTGCTTCTTAGGTGACTTACTATTTATAGTAAGTGTTTGTTTCTGAGACTTCCACTGCTCCGATTGACTTGAAATTTGAATGAGGTGCTCCTCACCATGTGACCTTGCTGTTGACACTGGCGCATGCAACTGACTTTCTATTTTTAGCCTGGTTCTGGAATGACTTACTATAAATAGTAAGTACTCTGTTTGCCTTCAAATTTTACCAGCAGACTCCTTGAAAGATGCTGATCGCGGTGGTTTACACCGGTTTTCAAAAATTCTGACTTTTTACCCTCCTTTTGGGTCCCAAAGTGGAAACCCTAATTCATCTTGCATGCATATCATCTCCGTTTGTCCTCGTTTTTGTTGCATTGCATCGTGATTCTGAACTCTGGGAAGCGGCTGCCGGGATGCATCTGCTAAAAATAGTAAGTTTCTTACTGAGTGATCATCTTCATTTGCATGTCACACTACTGTGAAGCTCTCGAAAAACCCACCAGGAATCATCCGACATGCAAAAGAAACCCTGACATGCAAACCCTAAAAATAGCCTCGGAAGACTGAATTTTGAAAGTTGTCGTCTCGCTTTGCATGTTATACCATTGCGAAGGTCTCGAAAAACCCAGAAGGAATATGCCAACATGCAAAGAAAAACTCTGCATCTGAACCTTGAAATTTGTCCCGGAAGCTGGACTACTAAAAATAGAAAGTCGCCTGTTTTCACTCAAATTTTGCATGCGAGCAGCTGATGTGCTTGGATGCAGTGTGACTGTTGAAACTTCAAAAATGCCGAGAAAACACCCTGAATTGCACACTTACTAAAAATAGTAAGTAGCCGGAATTCGATGAAATTTCAGTGGAAACTTGCTGGAAGCACACTGACATCAATGTTAGTCTCAATTTTCAATTTATTCATTTCATTTGACTTCAGGTTGGTTGGAAAATTCGAAACCCTAATTTTTCGGACTTGGCCAAAATTTCAAGCTTAAACTCAATGACGGGCACAATCCCAGAGAGATAGAAATCAGAAAAGAGAGAACAAACTAAAATCAAGCCAAAAGTTCGAAACGACACAAAAATTAGGGGGGTCCCCATTTGCAATGGGGCGATGTGTGAAAAAGGTCACAACAACTATCCACGATGATAATCTACCTGCTCAACTCTTTGTCACCATCCCTGATTGCTCCCATTCATATTCTGACCTCTTCAGTTGTCTTTTTGAAACTAGTTGTCATCACTGAGATGTGATCCAACTTGGCTGCCATAGGATCTCCCTTGAGATTATCATGAACCAGCCCCTCAAACTCAGCTTGTACTACATCAAGTTCAACATACGTGCCATCCTCAAGATGATAACGGCACGGGATCTAAGTGACAAAGCTGTTGATGAGTTTGAGAGCTCCAACAACGCTCTCCTTGAGTGTATTCAACCTGGTAGAGATCCTCTCGCATGTCTCCCTCCTGAAAAGATGTTGCTCTCTCCAAGTGAAGATTTTCTTCTCTTCCTCTATCTCCAGGGTATCATATGCAACTGCTAACTGGGATATGAGAACGCGATCCTTTGCTATGCCTTTTGGTACTGTAATCTCGAGCTGCTGGATCCCTTGACGAAGTCCATGCGCATCACTCCACTCCTCAACTGATATATAGCTCTGCGAGAAGATGCCGACCTATAACAATGAAGTTTTCAATCCAGTTGTCCAGAAGTTTACCATGATTGACTAACTGATCCAACTTCTGTTGTTCTGCAGGTGTGCTTTGTGGAAGAACAAGTACTCTACTCAGATTTCCATGAACAAGATCAGAGATATATTGTCGAAGTTTCCCTATTTCAGCTTTAAGAAGCGCTTTATCCTCTCCGTCATTCATGACGTGCTCTTCAAGATTATTTGTAACAATCTTGAGAAGGCTCACGTCTGTCTCTCGAGTAGTCCTGCCAAGATTTGCTTTGACAAAGGTGAAATCACCAACGTCAACCTCGTCTAGGCTCTTTCCCTTTGGTTGCGTAGCAACCTCTATGACAATGTCTGATTCTGGAGTCCTCTCAATGTGCACCTGTTTCTTGATTTTCTTGTTCGACCTCCCCTGATAAGAGTCGCCAAACTCAGACAAATCAAGGTGATATGAAGGCTCTCGCCTCTGTCTTCCCAAAGAGCTCTCGAGCCAACAAGAATGAACAATCTTATTAGCTCAAGGAGAGACTGTCCCTGATGTATCAACTTGTGAAGGGTCAACTATCTCTGATGCTACTCGAATTGGTGTCTCCGGCTCTAAGTCTATATCATAGGATGCACATGTGGTGAACATGGCGAACTAGGAGGTGAAAGATGTGGCTCAGCTTGGATGACTGTCTCTATTGGAATCTCAGGCGCCTTTTCCACCTGCTTTTGCTTCCGCTTGCCAGTAGTCCTCCCCTTTGTGTTTCCGCTGAGTTTAACCCCTTTAGGTGGCTTCAAAATAACCTTAACCCGAGGCCTTGACCTCGAAGTAGAAAGTAACGAAGAAAAACCCATTGGCGGCTCCGTGACTGGAACTGACTTACGCCTTCGCTTACTCTCCAAGA
Organism: Sequoia sempervirens; assembly: GCA_007258455.2. Classification (NCBI taxonomy): domain Eukaryota; kingdom Viridiplantae; phylum Streptophyta; class Pinopsida; order Cupressales; family Cupressaceae; genus Sequoia; species Sequoia sempervirens. The sequence goes on along the minus strand of VDFB02000017.1, from coordinate 443,947,339 downwards.
ACTGCTTGCTTGTCTTGATAACTGATTTAGACACGTCCTCAATGGAAGTACTCTCCTTGGCGTACCAATCTGGTGAGCAAAGTGGCTGGCGAGCAACTTGATCTTTGACATATGAACTGAGCATAACCTCTCCGTCATCATCTAACAGACCCTCAACATCCTCTGATAGATAATCAACAATTTGAGCAATAGTAAGTTTGCGGTAGTGATGGCGACGGACTTCAAATTCGTCCTCACAATTAGCCCAAAAATCTTCAAGTGTGGCTTATGTGCAATCCCTTACTCTAACCTGGTTGCATATTGACCAAAAGGATCATAAGAACGCCTCTCAATATGGTACTTGAGGTTGAATTTCTCAAGCTCGGTCGTGATAATCTTGCAATCAGCTGCAATCCTGCATGTGTTAATTCCCCATCCGAAAGGAAAGGAAACTGCTGACTTATGGCAACTGCGAAGAAAAGAGTGAATGTGTTGAGCTTGTCTAAGAAACTCCATGAAAAGGACTTTATTTGACGGGTACCTTGGTAACATTAGAGGCTCTTCAACGTATCCATAGACTCAGATATATGTGAAAGTGGGGAATTGAATGAACCAATCCGCCCAACTCTCCATCGCTGATTTGGCCTCTGCTGAAATCCAGATGTGCATTTCATTGTCGAGATCCCTGATTGTCTTCATGAAAAAGTGATCATTTATTGCCCTGAAATCTTGTTCAGCTTTAGAAAACTCCAACTGAGAGTAATATTCGTGAACATGTTGAACACCAAGAGTTTCGTTAGTCTTCAGGTGTCTAAAACTTCTTTGAAATGCAACTAAGTAGACCAGGTAAGACACCATGTGAAACTCATGGATTTTAAGGAAACTAGTAGTTTGCTGATGAAGGCACTCGTTGATCAACATGGCCCAGTCAAAGTGCTCTGTACCATCAAGGATCCTCGAAATGATGTAAAGCATCCTTTGCCGGAATATATTAGCCTCTTCTTGACCTATAACTCGATTGAGTAGAGTTATCAAAACAACAACTTCACCCTAGAACTCGCCGCGACCAACCTTTTTAGGCATGTTAGTCTTCTGTATTTTCAACCATCTCTGAGCAACTTTTTTTTGTGAACGCTCTTGATCTTCATACCATATCTTCTCACAAGCCTCAATGATCACAGTGAAATTGTTTGAACGAGGAGGAATAGCGAAGCATTTTTCCACGTCCCTTGGCTTAAGGCTACAGATGACTCTCCCATCAATTGATCTGATTTGTCGTGTAGACGAGTCATAATGCTTGATGCAAGCAAGAACAAACTCGAGATCGAAAGCTGTGATTGGAAAAGACCCTGCTGCCAGCACCCTGAAAGGCTCAAGATTCTTCAATGTATTGCTGCTAACGCCCTCCAAAGTGCTTAGATTTACCACTGGATAGACACGACCTAGGTTTGTGTCTGAAGTTTTCAAAAAGTCATGCATCAAGACCGATTTGGTCTTATAATCTATGGTGTTGAACTGCATTTTGAAAATGAGGACTTTTGACTGTGAAGTTGGGTATGTTCGGACAACTTTCCGAAAAGGCTGAAAAAGCTCTAGACAAGGCTAAAAATAGCTTGTGGCGGGAATTTTTTTTCGGAATTTTTCTAAAACATGTGTTTTGTGCAAAATTGAATTCTAAGCAAACCCAGATCAATAAAAATTCAAAAAAGTGAGTACTCGCTAGGCATGTGGAGGTTTTTCAATTGAGAAAAGGAAGGGTTTGATAGATTTCTCGAGGCAATTTTTCCCGAGAAAATCTGGAACATGGGTTTTGTAGGCAATGGAATTCTAAGGCAACCCGGATTAGTCGATTTTGAAAAAGATGTGTTTCTGACCCACATGCAAAGGAATTCTCAGAAAAAAGCATAGAGCTTTAGAATAAAGCTACGGGGCAATTTTCTTGAAAAAATCTAAGACATGGGTTTTGTTGCTGTCGCTTAAGTATGTGAACCCAGATGATCAGATTTTGAATATTTTTCCGTTTTCTTTGACATGCAAAGAATGCCTAAAATGAGAATAGAAGAAATTAGACAAAAGATAGAAGTTCGTTTTTTGTTTATTCTGCTTCTGTAGAAAATCGCCTATGCTTGACTGAGATTCGATGAAACCTGCATGCATTGAAAAATCTAACTCTAGAAAATTAATCTTCTGAACAATTTGGACTCGGCATTGAAAAATTGAACTCAAAGAACATTCGAATCTTCAATTGCTCAAGAAATTCGCCTTTCATTGAACTCTGATACGAGAATAATGGCGACTTTAAAGACTTAAATAAATAAATTCAAGCATAAAATCATCCATCCTCATGCAATAAGGCGCCACCTCTAAAAATATTTAATTTAATTTTGATTGGGCCTCAAAATATACGACCTCATTAAATTGGGTTTTTGAAAAAGGTAACTGAATCTTAAATTTACCCTAAAAAGGTTGCCACCTTTAATTTATTCAGTTGACTCAGCATGCAATTCAGTTAATTGAACATGCATGCATAAAATCGTCCATTTTGAGCAATTAAAATATTCCCACCTTTAATGGGCGCCCAAATCATCTTTAGTTCAAAAAGTCAACCTTTGACTTTAGGCATTTTTCTAGACCGTCATTTTTAATGAAAATTTTGGATTTTGAAACCTCTTCAGAGCTCTTGTTCAATCACTGACTCTGATTGACTGACACTTCCAATTGACTGGCTGACAGTTGTGTTGCAAAGAATGACCAATTCTAACCAAATCACTCCTTTAGACTGCAATCCAGAAAACTAAGATTTGAGGCCTCAAAAATCCAAGCGCCCTTTGCAAAAGTTGTGCTTTTCCTCAGACTTAGCCATATTTTCATCAATTTCATACCTTACGAAGGTGAACTTGACTCCCTCGTATCTTGTGTTCGACAAAGTTTCAGGACTGAATAATTGGCTTACTGCAGAGCTGGCTCCATTCTGCACAACAGTTTCAAGACAACACTTGATCAAATTCCAACATTTGATAGCTGAAAATCAAGGGCGCCCCTGGCCTCCTTTTTGCTCCAGAGAGCCATTTTTCCAACTGGCTAAAATACCACTAAATCTCCAGCTACAGGTTGACTACTCGTCTTCTGATCTGATGGAGGCATGCAATGGAAAGCTGGATGTAGCATGGCCAGGATGAACACCTGAGATCACCAAAAAGAAGACATTCAAGGCTCCAAAACCTTGGGCACCCCTAGCTAACAGGGGCACTTTTGCCTTTTCCTTGTCATTCTGACCAAGATTTAACCTCGTGTTTGACCTCTGATCCCGACAGTTCAGCAACTCAGATTCACCCACTGACAAATGTGTTGCGAAGCTTGATCAAATATGAGACAAACATCCTAGGTGTCGTTTGGTCAAAAACCTTCATCTGATACTTCAAAAAGATGGGCGCCCTTTACAAAAGCTGTGCTTTTCCCTCAAGTGTTAGTCATTTTTTCATCTTCCTCGTTTCTTGCTGAATCTCCCGTATCAAGTGCTAGACATATCTTTTAGACTGGCTAGATAGCTCATCGCGAAGCTGACAGTATTCTTGACAAGCCTTCTTGGAAGTGACAAACCTCAAAATTGAAATCTGAGCCTTCAAAATCTAGGGCCCCCCTGGCCTCCAGGGGCTCTAGTTCTCCAGAGTTAGCCAAATTTTGATGATTTTCATCCTAGTGAAAAACTCCTCCAAGACAAAGCATTATTTTGCACGTATCTCACCATAGATTCTTCATTTGAGCGTTTTAGGCTTAGATTTCAACATTTTGTCTCTGGCCATCTACCATTGATGATCTCAGAAATCCTAACTTTCCATCCAAAAAAGTGAAAACTACCCACCAGACTTAAACTGAGTTTTAACTAAAACTAACTTCACCATTGTGATCGTGAAGCAAAATAAGCCAATCAAAACAATTTTTAGTCAATTCTGATAAGTTTCAATTTTTAGGGTTTCGGGGCCTGAAACAGAGGTGCAAAAAACCCTAATTTTCAATTTTCAAATTTCACCAGTATCTTCCAGACTTCAAACTGACACAAAGTTCATACTTGATTTGCCCAAAAACTGTGTTTTGACATCATTTTAACAAGGTTTAGACTCTTTTAAGCAAAATGCCTTAATGAAGCAAAAAATTTGGTTTGGGTACAATAAAATTACAATGAATAGTTTTTGCTTTTAGGGATTTGAGAGTAATAATTAAATATCCCAAAAGGAACTATTTTAAAGCAACCTATCTAGGAGCTACATAAAAATTGGAAAGAAAGGAACCTAAAGCAAACTTATTTTAAAACAATGAAAGGAAAAAGTATCCTAAAAATAGGCATTTCTCAACTGCGCAATAAGAGGATTTGACCAAAATGGAAAGAAATCAGAAAGGCTAATTTGAATTCTCATCCATAGAATTAGAATATGAAATGGAAGCATTTGAATCATTTGACAAATTTGTTGTTGGTGTTCCATTCTTCTGGCTTTTGAACCTTCTCAACAAATTGATTGTCAAGGGTAGTTGGAAGTTTTTAGACCAATTCTGCCTTGTCTGACTACTACTGAATGAAGCTTTTGTTATTGCAAATAAATAACTGAAATTTTGGCACTTTAATCTTGAGTGTTGTAAATTTCACTGCATCACTAATTCATTCATCCATATTGTTAGCACTAGAGGAAGAGCCTCCTAAGCACATATGTGCCAATTGCTGAAATCTAACCTTGATTTCATCCATGTTATCAACCATGAATGTACAACAATAGAAATGATAAAAGAAAGAATTTTCTATTTAACAACTTGTAACTTTTCAATATTTTCTTTGACAATCTTCAAGGCAGGAATTTGAATCTCAAAAAACAAATGGAAGTTAATTATTTACTTTAGATCATGGTACTTTTTAAGGCTAGAAATAAACCCGAATCTTACTAGCTCATCCACACTTGAAACTCAAGAGGCTCTAAATGAGTCATTATGCTATTACAAGAAGAAATAGTGGTGGTCAACACACACTCCAAGTCCATTGACTAGAGCTGAAGATGTTGACCTTCTCGAGCAAGGAAAACAATTCATTTATAAGGTTCAAGCCATTATCGCAAAGCCTTGTGACCCATTGTTGAATTTTCCTGCCATGTGAGACCATTCAACTATCTTTTGTGTACCCCTTCATCTATCCTTAGAGGCAGTGTTGCATCTGACTTAGTCAGTGGATTGACCAAATATGCAATAGAGGCTCTTAAATATCTAATTTCAGCTTTCAAAATTGCATTAGCTTTTCCATCTTTTTCTGACATGTCCTTTGTACCTTTGGTAACAAATTGTAGAAATTCAATGCTTGTTCATAGGCTCCAAGTTAGTTTTTAAAATCTTAAAATCAGCAACTTGTATTTCTTGAATACTCTCATCTTTTGGAGCTATTTCAGCAATTATATGCCCTTCATTTTTTCCTTTCCTTGTTTGCTTCTTAATTTTCTAGAGTTGCGCTTCTCTGATTAAGCAATATATGACACTTAAATTGAGAGATTTTACAAGAACTACTCTCCTTTTTCTTACCAAAGATGTTTGTAGCCACTCAAAACACCCTCAATAAGTTTCTTAGTTTGCACTTCCATGGATGCTACCTCTTCCATAAACTAAACTAGTGGATTAGGAGAACAATAGAAGGGAGATGTAAAAGTTGAAGGAACATTCTCCAGCTGAATAAGAATTGGAGATGGAGGAATAAGAGTCATTGCGTAAGAAACTAGGGAAGCACTCATTTGACTATGTGAAGGAGACTTCACCTTCTTCTTTGTAGTCAATTTTAACTTCTCGGGCCTTGGAATTTTATCAATCTCACTTGAAGATTTTGATTTCTTTACATCTTCATCACTGATGGTTGCATCTATTATGCTAGGAACTACTCTCTTCTCAAGAACACTCAGACTCCAATTTGGAAGTCTAGAGCTCTTCCTCTTGATAATACCATCACTTGCTTTGCTAGCTTTCTTTCAAAGAATCTATTTGTTCTACCCATAGTTGCAAAAACTTGCTATTACTCACAGGACTTGCAAGTAATTGCAAGTCCTAAACCCTATTGAATAACTCATTGAAAAATCGATGGCGAGTTTTCCATAAAAGTTGTGGCAATTTTAATGTTAAAACTCACCATTACGTGCAAAAACTTGTGCAACTTGCAGCTAGTAAAAAACCTCTCCTAATTCTAAAAGGAAAAAACATGATTTCATTAATATTTCATTTGGTGATTTTCACATGGCCAGTTTAGGGTAAGGGCATTGCGGTTAGACAATAGTTTGGTAACTCCTAATAGTTTGTGCTACAGTAAAACATGATTTCAATCTCATTCTTTTAGGGTAAAATATCATTTCATGCTTTGAACTTGAAGTTTGAACATTGGTAACAAGTTTGTATTTTTTACATTTAAAATTTGTTTCATTTAAAACATGATTTCATCTTCCATTGGTGCATAGAATGCTCTCCTTTTAAGAAAATTAAATTACTTAAAATAGATTTTCCAAAGTATCAAAAATTAAAAATTAAAATGATTCTTTCTATGAGGGCAAATAACCCAAGTAGCTTTACCATCCCAGACTGATAGTACTGTTCAAGTGCAAAGGATTATTAGAGGAAACTGTGTAGTAAACAAAATTAAATTATTAATTATCCAAAGTTGCACAAGAAAATTAAAGTAATAGTAGACCAAATTTATTTTTGAGTGTAAACTCGAAATAAGAAAAGGAAATCTATGACTGTTCACCAAAATAATGAACTGTAGAAGAAAGGTGCTTTTTGTATTAAAATTTCTTCAATGTTGGTTTGCATAAATCTCCGCCCCAAGTTAAACATTTTAAGATAAAATCCTTGTGAGGAAGAAACATAAATTTTTTAACAACTTACAATTTTAATTTTTTAAAAGAAGTTCAGGCTGCTAACTAGGGTATTAATTATTCTTTTCTATTGTTTTCCTTTTCTGAAGAGGAGAATTGGTGCAAATCTAAGGACCTTTCTGAAAGTATAGGATAGAAGGTCCAATGCAAGCAGTGATTATTTGTAACTATTTTGCCAAGACAAATATATATATTTCATAGTTTGAAGACTTGCCGACTGCTTGGTAGGACTTTGCAAACTCGTGAGACCTTTTTCCTGCTGTGCTGAGTCGACCAGATTAATGCGCCGAGTCTGGCCAAGTACTCGACTGAGTATGGCACTTTGAGTCTTGGGCTTGGACTCCCAAGTCTTGAGCTCAGACTCTTGTAGCACTTGAACATACCTAGCCAAGATTTTTAAGTGAAAATTCATCATTTTTCAATCATTTTATGCTCTTATTTGCCCATTTAACCCAACAAAACATTGACCTAGGAAGAAGACAATTTGAGAAGAGAATTTTTAAGGATTGGAAGTAGATCAAATCATCAAACGAGTAACTATTGTTTTCTTGATTTGAAAATAAAAAATCTTGAAAAGTTAGGGGAAATGTCGTCAATTTTTTTCCATTTCCCCTTATCCCTTATTTCCTAATACTTTTAGCTTCTATTTGCATTTAATTTTTTTTTAAAAATGCTTATTTTTTTGCTTGCTGCTGTTTTTGGCAAAGTTCTATTGATCTTTTTTCCATGTTAAAACAAAAATGTCAAGCTCAACACAAATGAGTGGTAGAAAAAGATCTTGCATGGAAGTTTGGGATATCAAGAGCTATCAAAGGTCAATTCACTTGTAATGTATGCAAGCAACCTATGACAGGAGGAATTAATAGATTAAAATACCACCTTGCTAAAATACTTGGACAAAATATGAAGGCATGCTCTAAGGTGTGCGAAGAGGTTACACGAGAGATGAATGCCTTGAATGGCTTGATTTCACATATATTCAAGCGGGTCATAGTTGGTTTGAATGGCTTGATTTCACATATATTCAAATTGCTGAGTGGGATTTAAACATGTTTCCACCTCGTACTGAAAACCAAAGAAACCATCACTGTTCATTGTTTCTAAAATGCATTGAAAACCAAAAGGAAAATTTGTAAAAATTTGTCAAATTTGACTATAAAATTGCTGCATGAAATAGTGCTCATTTATATTTTGAAGTAGTTTATTAATATGCCTTGAACAAGTATACAGAGATTGGCTTGTGTAATGTCCCCTTCTCAGTAGCCCTTCGTGTTGTCGCTTAGCCTTTTCCTTCCCGAAGGCTAATGCCATTATAGGGAATCGTTTATTTAATTATTTGTGTATTGCCTAATTTCAAGTTTAGCGTTCAAGGTGATGCCAAATAATTAATTAAATCTTTTTATAAAGTGACTTGCAAAAGGTTCAAAGCTAATTTAATGAAATATTTATTTTTAAAGTGGACTTTATAAAAGTCATTTTATTTGGTGCGAAAAGGGACTAAGTGAAATATTTGAAAAAAAATGACTTTTGAGAATGTCACTTTATGTCTTGAGGGGAAAATACAAAAAGGAGAAAAAAGAAACATTCGACACCTTATTGATATGCACATCTTCACGGGAAGAACTGGTCGGCTCTTGTGGTAGGGTTTGAAGACCTTCATAATCCAGATTCGGGTGTGAACACCATCCCCTAGCTGGAATCGTTCAAGGTATTGAGTGGAATTTGTCTGCAGTTTGGAGACTTCATTTTAGTGGCAAAGAAGAGGACATTGACTTCTTCACTTGAGTTGTGTAGAGACGAGTTGAAGAGCTCAGAAGAGACGTAGTTTGAAGCTGAATAGAAGACATGAATAGACGGCGTGTCTCTTAAAGTCTGAAGCGCCATCATTACCAGGTTAGGAAAGAGTCGTTTTGCCTCGAGGAGCCAAAATGTAGCAATTGGGAGGTGAAACGTGATCTTCTGCAGGGACGCATAACTGATCCAAAGCAAAACGCGACCATTAGAGCATGAAACGTGAGGTTGGTTAGCAAGCTGGGCACCATACTAGGTTAGAGAATTTGTCTTCATGTGTGATTGACTATTTTTATTGTCACAATATGTATTCCGTTTGGTCCTAGAGTCACCTGTAAGTGTTGATATAAACTGAACCTTCTCACTGTATTTGGTGGGCTAGTTGGCCCTCATAAATTCTCTATATTAGTGGCTGGTTGGAGACTGTATTTAGATCTTTTGGGAGTGTGTTTCAGTTCATTTTGGAACTCAGAAATTGCATCATTAATCACTGCTGTATCTTATGCTTGCTGGGCGTTGTAATTGCTCTGTGAGTACTCAATGAGAGTTAAAAGAAATTACTGATGGGCCACTTAATAGCTGCTGGATTTGTTTTTTTTTTGTGTTGTAATTCTTAGAAAAAAAAACATTGTGGTCATTGCTGCTACAGTTGAGATACTATTTCTGCCCACGTTTTGCATATCCCAGAAAGTCTGTGAAATAGAATAAATTCCTTATTATTGCTGGTGCTATGCTTTGAGAGTTTCTCTCAGCCTCTTGTATTTCTGAGACTTTTGACAGCCATTACTAATTTGGTTTTCTACACTGTGAAATGATTTTGCAACTTGAGAATGGAATACTGAAAATGAACTATTTTATCTTTCAATACAAGAATAGAGCCTTGAGTTTATATGTCAAAGCCATAAACAAACCATTACCCTGCTTTGGTTTACTTGGAAACAATGATTTAAGTGGAGTTCATTTCATTTGAATGCTTCTTGACATCGGAAAAATTGGGTACGGGAAGGCATTCTACAGCGGTATTAGAGCAAGCAGTCCTGCCAGCCTGTGTTAGAATTGGGTTATGAACAAGGACATCCCTGATATCAACCCACTTGACATCCATTATAGGAGATTGTGAAGAGGGTTGGGACCATTTGAATTCATGGGGGATAGAGAAGAAATACTTGAGGGCAGCACCCAACATACTTTGAATGACCTAGCAAGAGGTCAACATGAGATAGCACAACAAATAGCGCAACTTGTTCAACAACTTGCGGGTGGTAGAAACAACAACAATGGAAATATGACAATAATGGTCAGAATGGTAATAATGGTGGTCATGACAATAATGATACAGCTCAGAGCAACGCTAGGGCAGCTAGTAGGGCAACACCAAGGCCTCTCATGCCTCAATTCTTGGGGGAACATGGTGCTGCAACCTAGGGGCAGCAAGCTCAAGAAGAAGGTTTCATAGAATATTTCAGGGAATACTAAACTCTAGGGGATGAATTTCATGCGGCAATGTCATTAGAAGATTTTTGCACCATCAAGTACAGGAATAGGCCAAGAAATAGTAACAGAGGGTAGCAAAATCAAGAGTTGCAGCGAAAGGTTGGGAAACTTGCAATCCCTTCCTTTGATGGGTCTGGTAAATGTACAACTAGAGCTTGGGTCTAGAAGTTGGACATTTACCTACAGATTAATCCTATGCTGGAGTTTGAAGCCATTAAATATGCTACTCTACATTTGGATGGTGAAGCGCATGAATGGTGGTATCATGGGCTTGTCACATTGGGACATGCTAATATCACATCCTATTTGGAGTTCACACAAAAACTGATAGATAGATTTGATCAGAAGGATCTTGAACTTCATTTCAGGGAGTTAGCACAACTTAAGCAGAGTGGCTCAATAGATGCTTATATTTTAGAATTTCAGTGGTTGGTAGTCATGGTGACAGATATATCAGAGCAGCGGTTGGTTATGCTCTTCATTGAGGGCCTATCCGAACCCTTTCGTGGTTGGATCAAGATTTTCAAAGCCGATTACCTACAGGATGCGATCACTAGAGCTAGAGACATGGAGTTCTCCACACTTGACAACGGAACCCCCTCTAAACCCTTAATTCCTCAGAAGAACAAGGGTAAGAAGTCTTTTCAAAAGAATGGAAACAAGAAAAGTGATCCAGATGAGGAGTATCGCAAGGAATGCAAAATTAAGGGAATTTGTTACCATTGCAAGGAACGCTAGGAGCCAAGTCATCATTGCCCAGGGAAGGGAAAGGATCACCTTATTGAGGTTGTGTTTGAGGATGAGAGCAATGATGACGAGCCTTCTCAGGATAATGACGATAGAAGTTTAGATGAGGAGTAGCCTCAGGGAGAGGGTAAGAGTGGTAGCATTGCTACCTTATCAGGCACCCCTAGATTGAACTCTTTTAGAGTTGAGGAGTTTTACAGGGACATCACATAGCAGTGTTGATTGATAGTGGAGCCAGCCACAACTTTATTGATGCAACCCTAGTTGAGAAGCATACGCTACCCACAGAGGAATTTGAAGGATTTAATGTGATGGTGGCAGATGGTTATAAATTGAGATGTACTCAAAGGGTCCCACAGTTGCCTATTACCTTGGGCAATTACACAGTCATAGATGACTTCTATGTGGTGGGTTTGGGTGACACTCATGCTATACTTGGAGTTCATTGGCTACACTCATTAGGGAAATACTCATAGAACTTCTAGACCATGGAACTTAAGTTCAGGACAGCAGAGGGGCAGCGAGTAGTGCTTAGAGGCATGGCTACTGGATCAGCCAAGGTTGTGTTTGCTAGACGCACGGAGAGCATTTTTCGACATGATGATATAGCTTGGGCAGTAGAGTGTTTGATCACCACCAAGGAGTCTTCAGGTTTAGGGCAGCCATATCATGTCGACATTCAGGAGCTATTGGGTAAGCATGATAGGGTTTTTGGATAGATACCTCCAAGGAGACCACCCGATTGTGGTTTTGAGTATACCATTGAGTTGGAGGGGGCCAAGCCAGTGATCACTACCCCCTATCGTCATCCTAAGAAATTGAAGGATGAGACCAAGAAAGCAATCGAAGAATTGCTTGAGATGGGACACATTAGACCGAGCTCCAGTCCATTTGCTTCTTTAGTGGTCTTGGTAAAGAAGGATGGAACCATGCATATGTGCATTGACTACCGAGCTCTCAATAAGAAAACCATTAAGAACAAGTACCCCATATCCAGGATAGATGAGTTGTTGGATGAACTTCATGGGGTAGTGTACTTTTCGAAGATTGATCTTCGTTCAGGGTACCATCAGATCAGAGTCAGAGAACAAGACATACACGAAACAACATTTTGTTGTCACTATGGGCATTATGAATTTTTGGTCATGCCATTTGGTTTGACAAACGCACCTACCACATTCCAGTCTTGTATGAATTATATATTCAATATGCAGTTGCGTAAATTTTTGTTGGTGTTCTTTGATGACTTGATCATATACAACAAGACTTGGGAGGAGAATTTGAGACAGCTTAATGAGATCTTGACTATTATGGAGGAGCAGTCCCTCTACGCTAAGGCTTCAAAATGTGAGTTTGGCCTTAGAGAGATACTATATGTGGGGCATGTGGTCAGTGCAGACGGGGTGCGGGTCCATCAGGAGAAGATACATGCAATTCGTGATGCCACCACCTAGGACACAGAGTTGCGAGGCTTCTTTGGATTGTGCAGTTACTACAGGCGGTTTGTGAGGGGTTTTTCACAGTTGGGAGCACCATTGACAGATTTGAAAAAGAGAGGGGCATTTAGTTGGTCAGAGGAGGCACAACAAGCTTTTGATAAGCTCAAGGAGGTGATGAGAAGTTGTCTAGTATTGGGGCTTCCAGATTTCACACAGCCGTTTGTTCTTGAGTGTGATGCCTCGAGTGAGGGCATAGGAGCAGTGTTGATGCATAACAGACATCCCATAGCTTTTGAGAGCTGTAAGTTAAGGGGACCAGAGAGACTATACTCCATCTACGATAAGGAGATGCTCGCCATTATGCATGCCTTGGCGAAATCCAGACAGTATCTAGTTGGAGGGAAGTTTGTGGTGAGGACCGATCACAATAGTCTCAGATACTTTTTGGAGCAGAGGGATTTGAATGAGAGATAGCAGAAGTGGGTCAGCAGGATACAAGCATATGACTTCGATATAGAGTATGTGAAGGGTAAGAAGAATGTTGTGGAAGACGCCCTTTCCAGGAGACCTGTTGATGTGTTTTTTGTGACCGCACCAAACAGCAGAATAAAGTTACCAACGGCTACTCTATTCTCTCTTGATCAAAGTATCAAGCATGCTAAGATTGCAAGAAAGTTCATGCGTTCAACTCCAAGGTTCCTTTTATGCAATGGATAGTCTCAGTTGGTTCGTTGTGATTTTCTGGTATTACGAGGGGACTTACACAATTGTTCGACAGTAGACAACAGACAACAGATTAAAGGGTTTTCATGTGGTTCGAAGGATTTGTCAATGAAGTGCAAGTTTCCTAATACTAACCAGAAGAGTGCGGAATTTGAATGGCTGCAGGGATTAGAAAGACTATGAACTACTCTAAGGTGCAGGTTGTGGCGATCAACTTTCACAGACTTCGACCAGACTTTGCTTTGCCTCGCTTCGGACAACCTCCACAAAGTTGGTGCAATCTTCAAAGGGAGTAACTAGAAATATTCGGATTACAATTCAACAATGAAGACACTGTCACGACGATGAATACCAACATGAAGATCGTAATTGAAGTTAAGTCCACAAGTTTCCAGTTAACCATGCAAGGCGAACTCACCATCGGCGAGCCCACTAGTGGTATGGATAAACGAAGTTTGCTCAAATTGAAGACCACATTCCACAATTACCAGCTACTTGCATAAAATGAAATTTATTCTACTTTAAGTTCTACTGTAAAATGCTAAGTGATTCAGAAGGACGAAGGAGCCTTGCTAGCTACTCACAACAAAAGAGGAAATCATCATGAATGAAAACTCTTTTTATTATGAGAGTGTTCACAACAACTTCTTACAAAACATTCAATGAGAAAGCTTTCCTTCCTCTTCAAACTATGCTATGCTATCAAACTAAGCTAACTGCTATGCTATCTCTCCCTTCTATGCTCCTAGCTCTCTAATGAAATACAAATGAGGGGGGATGCCCCTTTTATAGCTGGCTAAGTCCAATGGACGACTCAGATTACAATCAGATGGATAGGCTAGATCGTGCAACCTCAGCCCTAAACAAGATTCACCCTAAAAACTACCACACAAAGAGGAGTGGGGTAATAAATGAGCCAAGAGATTCCCACTCACTCCCGAAATAGCATAGGAAATTAATGCCCACCATCATCTTCCAGAAGATCATCATCCAGAAGGGCGTTTCCATTTTCTTTCTCTTTGACTGCAAAGTCAACGAATCTGGCCAACACCGTTTCAACTTCCTGAACTGAAATAGGCGAGATGTGATCAAGCTGAAACTCTTGCACTGTAACTGTTTGCCCATGTCGAGTACAAGATTTTCTCCAGGCGACTAGAGCATCTTGAGTATTCTGGATAATGCTGGAGAAGGTTGAGGTATTTTCAAAATCATCCTGAACAAAAGTCTTCACCTCCGCAAAGAAAGGTGTTAGCCTACTCTTCAAACCATCTGCAATCACCTCCCCAAAAGTTAATATCCTAGCAAAGATAGCCTCAAGTGTGTTCAAGACTCTGTTAAGAATGTTCACCATAGCCTTTCTGACTCTGATCGAATATGCCTGTGCTGCATCAAAGAATCCTTGACCTGTGATCACTGAAGAGTACCAGCTAGTGAAGTCATATCTATCACCTTCCTGAATTACGCCTCCCTCAACCAAAGTCTGCCATGGCGTATGCATCAAAGCTTCTAGACGAAGAACAACCTTGGTCTGATAGATGCGAGCCTCACCCCAAGCCTGATCAATTGTGTCCATTCGTGCCATAATGCCAGAGGCCTGCTGATAGGAATGAGCAAGATCTTCCATAAACTTCTCCATCTCAGTGTGAACATTAGCAACCCATTTATTTGCCTCCTGTGCCATCCTCCTCAAGTCCTCCAAGCCATTAACTGATTCTCTAGGAAGCTTGGCTGGGACCTCAATTGCCAGATTCTGTTGCCCACAAGGACGAGACAAGTGCTGTACATAACCAATCAATGTTTTGTGCTCCTTCTTCAATCTTTTATATTTACCTTCGGTTTGGAGCAGCCTGTCCTTGAGTGCCTGATAGGAGTTATCACACTCCTCGATTATCTATGCGCCAGTGGGGCGGCCTAACTCCATGGTAGTGATCACATAGTTCTCCGGAACAGCCTCATCTCGATCGCATTCAACCCTAGGTACAACCACGTGAAGTGTGCGAGAGCCATCTTCATCAGTTGAGATCTTCGGGAACTTTCTAGCCTTCTTTGTTGGAGGTGCATTGATCCTGGTCAGAAATTCTTCCATCTCAACTGCTGGATCGGTCTCTTCAATAGGGTCCCTTCACATCCTATCCCTTAGCCAATCTAGCACCACCTACTGCAAGTCAAAAATAATGAATGGCTATTCATCCCTTGCTTCCTCTTCACGAACTTCTCCTCTACCGTCATCCTGACGAGGCTCAACAACCTCTAGGATGAATATCTCCCAAACCTTGGGCCTCCTGCCCTGTAGTAGTGTCATCCTCAAATGTTGCCTTGATCTCATGCTGGAAGCGAGTATCCGTGGCCGTTTCTTCCTCCTGTTGGTTCTCCCTTATAGGTGCGTTGACACTCTGGCCAACGGACTCCCTACGGGGTGGCTGATTTGCCTTCTGTAATTCCCGTTCTTTATTCAACATATTCCTTTGATTAGCAAACAGCGAGACCTCCTGTATACTTGGAGAATGAGTCCCCAATGGTGTATGTGATGCCACCTCAACTCTTTGAAGTTCCGGCTGGATTGGTTCTTCTCTTCGTGGCTCCACAGCTCGAGCAACCTGCTTCTTCTGTTTAACAGTGGGCGTCCTATGATCTCCCATTAAGTTATAAGAGGAATTGACCTACCCTTAAGCTTGTTCACGTGCCTCTCCACCCAACCTTTGGTGAATGTCAAGACTAGTATGCAAAGCGTATCCAAATCTGTAATCTCTGGCTTCGACCAGTCCGGAAGTGGGAGTGGTGTATTTCTCACCGTCTCATAATCTGGGTGAATAATGTTGATATCCTCATCAACCTGGTCTGGCATAGGAACAATCTCACATTCTCTAATCATGTTCAATGGTATCCTTGAAAACATCCTTCTTCTCACTTCAGCCTTGTCCAATGCACTTGCCCAAAAATCTTCAATGTGCACCTTATGTCTGAGTTCCTCAAATAGTATCCATCTGATATTTCTATGAGGATCATAATGCTGCATGGTAGTATGATAAGAGAGGTGGAAAAATTGAAGCTTGTTTTTCGCTTCCTTGGCTGCCTGCAGTGTAGGACAAATTTCATTTGAATTTCCCATGATGATAGGGAAGTCAAGTCCTTTTTTCTTCTTCTTTTGAATCTTATCGTAGACAATGAGCTGCCTAGATATTTCTAGCATCAAAATCCTGTTTGTGGGGTGTCGGGGCAATCTGTATAGATAAGATGAAAACCCCTGTAGCTTGATGTAAGTGAATTTCAGAAATTGGATAAACCAACATCCGTACCTCTCAATCAGCTCCTGTGCTTCCTTTGATATTCTGTGATGAGTCCTCTACTGAGGCGTCCTCGTGATATGCATCGTGAAAGCATCATTGACTCTTTTGTAGTGAGAAGTGCTCATCAAGTGCAACTGCGGACATGCCTCATGAGTCTTGAATTGTTGAGAACCACACCCAATTGGCTCCTTGTATGATATCCCCCTGTACTTTGTCATTTGAGCCAGCATATAGATGATATATGAGCTCATATAAAATGTCTGGGTTCTCAAACTTCTGAGTTGTTCATGCAAATTTTCGCTGATCATTATCGCCCAGTCAATATGTTCTTTGCCTTCCAGTACAACGTTGATGTAGTAAAACATCCAAGGCTCAAAGATGAATGATTGGGGGCTCCCTCCAACTCTGCTGAGCATCATAATCAGGTCACAATACTCTTGCTTCAAGTCATCTGAAATTATTTGTTTTGGCAGCTTTGTGCGAGTTGGCTTAGGCTTGTTCATCCAACAGGAGTTTATCATATCAGCACACCTTTCAAATGTAGAAGCGTACATTCATTCAGCTCGTTCTCTTATTTTGTAAACCATCTTCTCATAGGCAGGAATTCCAAATGCTTCTCCAATAGCCTTAGGCGTGAGGTTGGCAAACAACTTGCCATCAGGTGAAATGATAGTTCTTTGCTTTGAGTTGTAACAATTAGCACATTCCATAATCAACTCTGGACATTGAATTGCTGGTGGAAAACCAGCAGTTGCATAAAGTCCACTTCTGACAATATTGTGTGAAGTAACCGATGGATGATGGCCTCCTATTCCCAGCATTCGCCTTCTGAAAGCCTCCAAATTGAAAGAGCCGAGGTTTGTATCACTCAACTTCCCCAACTTCGAAGAAAATTTTGACTCTGGAAGGAAAGACTTGCTCAACTTCTTGATTATGGCCTGTCTTGATGAATTTGCCTTGCTGGATTGAGCATTAGTATCCTTGCCAGTCGCTCTTCTATCCGTTTCAGCCATCCTGCAGAAATGAAAGACAGTCATTAGAAATAAAACTTTAAAAAAAAAAAATAATATCACTTTGAGACTGCCAACTGAACTCTAAACATGAGAGGCTTCAACATTGAATTTCTGTAAGATACCCTTCTGGAATGTATAAGATTTTTGCTTTTGTTTCAGTTTATCAGACTTTGTTTAATCAAGCATGGAAGATATGATTCATGGAATATTGGCATTTATTAACGAAAACTAGTAACATGTACAGCTGCTAGAAGCTTAGGAGATTCTATTGTAATTCCTTAACTGCAGGTCATATGAACGATGTTACAAATATCTAGTGACTGCAATTGTAGTAAGGTGATGAGCTCTTCACTGTAGACCCCTCTCTGCACTACTAACATGATACAGTAACAGCAAGGACTCATACAGAAATCTGATAAGCTTTTTCTGAGCATAAAGGAGCTGTAATACATGAACATCAATTTCTACATATAGGTAGATTTACTCTTAACAGTTCAGGGTATATTTTTGGGTTTTCAAATATAGATTTCTCAGTAAGCATTATTCCAGAAACACCTTATCGCTATTATAGGATGTGTTTGACAGAAATTAGCATGGAATTGATTCTACAACTTCAAACCATTTGCAAGAACATGAACTAAACATTGGCATTTCATCGAACAGTTGGTACACAAAACTAACACTCTTCTATATGACTGATTTCTTAGGAAGAACTAATTGTAACATACCAAGAATAGCAGCAGCTGCCCAATGGACTGATTATGACTTGGACTGTTTACAAAGATAGAACTATTCAAATCAGAATCTTACATGAATTCAGCATTCTTCCTAAGACCACACCTGGAGGAACTTAGAAGAACACAACTGGAATACATGCATTTCGTCAAACAGGTGATATGCAACCAAAGAGCAAGTGTAATAGCAGGTTCATTGATGTTTATTTTCATATGACAAGTCTGTAATACATTAGCAGCAAGCCCAGATTTGTTGCAGCAGTACATAAACTCACTTCTCTAACATATTTGATGATCTCAGATCAAAATACAAGCATTAGAATATGCCCAGACCTGATTATAACGCTGCCACAGTCCCATAAGGAGCTCAAAGTGCTACAGGACAAACTCGGGAATGCCTGAACTTCATAAATCACCATTGACCAGCAGACCCCCAGTCACTAGAAGCGCCCAGAATGCTGAAAGTCATCACGTTTCTTCATCCAATGGCCACGTTTTGCTTTCAGCTGTTCACATATTCACTTGTTCTGTTCAAACGCCTCCCACTTGTGCTTCTTAGTCACCAACTCGTGCTCAGAGAGAGACTTCCAATAATGGCCACAACCAAAGAAGCTTGCTTCAGAAGACGTCTTCACCCAGAAAATCGCGCCTTTAATTAACTCGCCCAGATTCACTAAGATATTGCTTGGATATGACCCAATGTGCCTGCATTTGTGGTGTCTAGGGTTACCACAATGATTCGCACCTTCAAGCTGCTAAAACTTCTCAAAAATCGTGCTCCGTGAAGATGCAAAATCTCAGAAAAATGTGAATGCGAAAATCTGAATACATTGTGACTTCACCTTCCTTCAAAATATTCGAATCTTACTAGCTAGGGGTGATAGTTTCACACCCGAAACTGATCTGCAAGGGCTTTTAACCCTACACCAAGTTCTGGAGCTCCTCCTGTGAAAGCATATGCATATTCAAAAGAGTGTCGAATGTTTCTCTCTTTTTTTCCTTTTGTATTTTGCCATTCAAAAATATAGTGGCTTTTGAATATAGTTCTTTTCCTTTCTGAAATATTTACTTTAGCATTGTGAGTGGAAAAATAAAATAATAATAAAATATAATAAAATATTATATTTTATTTTCTCATTAACATTATTCTTATTTTCCCACCCCAAATTATAAAGTGACTTTATAAAGCCATATTTTAAATATTTCACCAAAGTCACTTTATGATCATGTTTTATTAATTATTTAATATCACCTTTTAAATTAGCTTGATACTTAGGCAATAATAAATAATTAAGTAAACGAACTCTCTTGTTGTGCCTTGAACTCACGGGGTTAGCATTCTGCGAGGCTGCTGCGAAGGGGACATTACAATTTCAAACTTCAAACCTCAACACCCTTTCAACAACTTCTTTCCAACACTTAGAAATTTTTTTTAAACTTTTCTCCAACTCTTCCCCAACTTCGAATTTCTTCACCTGCAGAACTCAAGTTTGCTCTTAGCAACTGATGAAGAAAATAAAAATCTCCTCAACTCTTATAGCCAAGTCGAATTTAAGAGGCTAATTCTTGCTAATTCATTCAAATTTCCATTTTTCGCTCCTCTGGCAGTCACAACACTTGTCACCTGAAATTTGGAATATTTGACTTCTGGAATTTTGAAAATTTCACCCTCACCGGTATAGGCGTACTTTATCATATTTGCACTTTTGAGATTTTTCTCTGAAAACATAAAATCAAATGCCCCCCTTCAAGAAGTTCATTTCAACTGGCTAAGGCGTTCATCTTATTATTTTATCTTCACTCTGGCTTGGAAAAATCATTCCCCCATCAAAAATTCCATCAAAAATCATCTAGGCATTCAACTTCAATTTATAAACCAAGGCATTTTATTTTCAAAAAATATTTCTCCCTTTGCCTTAGAATTTTTTTAATTTTATCTAGGAAATTTTATCAACCAGGCGCTCACTTAAAATCTCCACTTTAAAATCTCGAGTAAGGTGTGGGGAATTTCAAAATCATCTCCCTGTAGAAAATGTCCAAGACCTAGAAAAAATTTCCCCTCAAAAAATGTAATATTCATGTGTATACATGCGAAGGGGTACATTTAATTTTTTTATTTTCCACCTTTGAAAAATATCTCTTGCTAAGGTTCATTTTCCCTCTTCTCCTTTGGGCGTACTTGAAGGTGGGGTCAAGGAGTTTCATGACTTAGAATATTTTGATGCTTCCATCAACTACCTAGGGCGCATTTTAGGTGGTGTCAAGCCAGTTTTCACGTAGAAAAAATTTCATCCTTCTAGTCAGCTTTGGGCACATTTTGGAGGGTGTCAAGGAATTCTCATTACTTAGAATGTTTTCAAGCATCCCTCATAGCTTGGTGACTTGGGCGCATTTGACCCTTCCTCCTGCCATTCCTTGACACTTAGAAGATTTCCACGCCAGCCTCTCAACTTGGGCGCATTCAAGGGGTGGTGGAGGAATTTCTATGCCTTAGAAACTTTTCTTGTGACTTACTCCTCTTAGGGCGCATTTGCTAGGTGGTGGAGGAATTTCAAACACTTGTAAATTTGCAACCTCTCCAAGATGCCGCATTTAAAGGGTTGAGGAGGAATTTTCCAACACTTAGTTAATTTCCTTTGCCTCTCCTTAGTTTGGGCGCATTTAGAGGGTTGAGGAGGAATTTTTCGTGCCTTGGGAGAATTTCCACACTCCCTTCTTGACTTGGGCGTATTCTTGGGGGTGGGTCAAGGAATTTCATTTCACTTAGAAATTTTTTGCCTCATTCCTCCTTGGTGGGCGCATTTGAGACCCTCTACTTCCATTTTCAACACTTGGACTAAAATTCCTAACCTCTCCTTCCTTGGTGGGTGCATTTAGGGGGTCCTTAGGCAACTCTCAAACACTTAGGCATTTTTCCTTCATCATCTTGCAATTTGGGCGCATTTTAGCTTCTGTCCTACCATTCCTTGACACTTAGAAAATTTTCTAGCATCCTTCCTCAATTTGGGTGCATTTTGGGGGTGGAGGAGGAATTCTCCATCACTTAGGCGTTTTCTTCAGGCTCCTCCATGTTGGGCGCATATGAGGGTCTGTCCTGTCAGTTTCCATGACTTATACAAAATTTCTCACCTCTATCTTTGCTTGGGCGCATTCTAGGGGTGGTGGAGGAATTTTCTCTGCCTTAGCAACTTTTCTCCATCCTTCTCCAAGTTGGGCGCATTTTGGGGGTAGAGTTTCCAGTTTTCATCACAGACTTAGCAATTTCTTCAGGCGTTCACACCTTGCTTGCCTTGCTTACTATTTTTAGTAAATTTCCTAATTTTCATACTTCTGCGACTCTGTTTGTCTTGAAATTTGCCTGACGTGGACCACATGGGTTAACTGACCTGTTCACAC
Source organism: Sequoia sempervirens (assembly GCA_007258455.2). NCBI lineage: Eukaryota > Viridiplantae > Streptophyta > Pinopsida > Cupressales > Cupressaceae > Sequoia > Sequoia sempervirens. The sequence continues at coordinate 443,925,846 of VDFB02000017.1, read as the reverse complement.
TGGTGCTTCATGCTGACCTGCTATTTATAGCCTGTTTCTGGAGGTAACTTACTATAAATAGTAGGTACTCAGATTGCATTCAAATTTTACCAGTGGATTCCTTGAGAGATGCTAATCGCGATGAGATACATCAGTTTTCGGAGATTTTGGCGTTTTACCCCTCATTTTGAGTCTCGAAGCTGAAAACCCTAATCTGACTTGCATGTGGCTCAAATGACCTCCGTTTGACCCCGTTTCTGTTGCATGTCGCTCTGTTCGTGATATTGAAGTGCTGGGGAGTTGTTGGAGTGATCTTGCTAAAAATAGTAGGTGTCTGAAAAAGTGACCAACCACTTGCCGGATGAGTTTGCATGTCACATTGCCCGAGAGATCTCAGAAAACCCAGAAAACCCATAAAATTGGTCTGCACGCGAGCACTGGGTAAAAATAGTAAGTTCCTGAAAAATGATCAACTCTGCTTGCATGTCACATTATTGCGAAGCTTTTGAAAATCCCATAAAGAATATCCCGACATGCATTGAAAAATGCAACATGCAAACCCTAAAAATGGCTCCTGAAGCTAGAATTGCTAAAAGTTAGTATCTCGGCTTGCATGTTATACCATTGCAAAGGTCTCAAAATCCCTAGAAAGATTCTCCAGATATGCATTGAAAAAGCACACATGCAAACCCTAAAATTGGATTCGAAGTCAGGACTGCTAAAAATAGCAAGTTGTTAGATTCAACTCAAAATTTGATGGCAGGCAGCTTAAAGTGTTCTAAGTACGGTGTAGCAGTCAGAATTTTAAAAGTGTTGAGAAAATGTCCCAAATTGAGTTCTTACTAAAAATAGTAAGTTGTTAGAATCCAATGAAATTTTGCTAGGAACTTGCCAGAGGCTTACTGAACGTAATGTCGAGCTCAGACTTCCATTTGCTCACTCAATTTAACTTCGAACTAGCCTGAAGAAAGCAAACCCTAATTTGACAGAATTAGCCAAAATTTCAATTTAAGCTCAAAGACGGGAACATCCCCGGAAAGACAAGCAGAAAAGAGAGAGACAACGGGAAAACCAAAGCCAAAAGACGGGAACGGAGCAAAAAATAGGGGATCCCCATTTTGAATGGGGTGATGTGTGAAAAGGTCACAACAAGACCTTTAGTGTGCTCACTTTCAGAGATTTCCGTAGATTGGAAGTCCCTCTTGTTGGTAGAGAACTCCAATAATAAGTTTGCTTGTGAGTTGATGGATGGATTGATTTAAGATGATAGGTACGGAGTAGTGGATGATGTGATTTACTACAAGGATAGGATCTACTTGGTGCTAGAATTTAGACTGAAGGAGAAGATATTGCAGGCTTCTCATGACACTCTCTTAGCAGGCCATTAGGGCTATTTCAAAACTTATAGATAGGTCAGAGAGAGATTCACATGGAAGGGCCCCAAGGATGATGTATTGAGACATGTTAGGGAGTGTGTGACTTGTCAGTAGAACAAGTCCGAACATACACATCCAGCCGGATTGCTATAGCCATTGCCTATCCCAGAGCAAAAATGGTAGAGCATTTCTATGGACTTCATCATAGGTCTACCTAAGGTGCATGGGAGAGATAATATCTTTGTGGTGGTGGATCGGTTGAAGAAGTACGCTCACTTATTTGCCATTTCGACGCAGTACAGGGCTCCACAAGTGATTGAGTTATTTTTCAGGGAGATTTTCCAATTGCATGGGTTATCTTGGTACATAGTCGGTGATAGGGATGGTAGATTCATGAGTGCATTCTGGCAGGAGCTGTTTAGGTTGGCAGGTACTGAGTTAACTCCGAGCACAAGTTATCACCCTCAGATAGATAGACAGACAAAAATTGTGAACAAATGGATTGAGGGGTACTTGCGCAACTACATTGTAGGGCAACAACGGGCATGGATTAAGTGGTCGCACTTGGGGGAGTATTGTTATAATACCACTTATCATGTGTCCATTGGAATGAGTCCTTTCAGAGCCTTGTACGGTTTCGATGCACCTTCATTCATGGAGATGGCTTTTGGTGAGAGTAGGCCCCCCAAAGCCAAGGATTGGATTCAAGAGAGTTAGGATATCTTGAGGGCACTCAAAGATAACTTACAAGTGGCACAAAATCAGCAAAAGACATATGTTGATAGACACAGGGTTGAGCGCAGTTTCGAGGTTGGTGATTTGGTATACCTTCGCTTGTAGCCCTATAGATAGTTATCTCTTAAGAAGAGCAGAGCCGAGAAGCTCAAGCCCAAATTCTATGGACCATACAGGATTATCAGGTGGGTTGGAGAGGTAGCATATGAGTTGGAGCTGCTAGAAAGTGACAAGATTCATAGTGTATTTCATGTTTCGTGCCTTAAAAAGGCACTAGGTCAACAGGTTACTTTTTCTTCAGAGCTCCCACCGTTGGATAAGGAGGGACATTTGGTTCTAGTTCTTGAGGAGATATTGGACACTCGAGAGAGGAGGTTGAGAAACAGGGTGGTGAAAGAGTATTTGGTGAGATGGAAAAACTTGCTAGCTGAGGATGCCACATGGGAGAATGAGCAGATTCTACAGCACCCAAGCTTACGATTGCTTGAGGACAAGCAATTTTGGGAAGGGAGGACTGTAATGTCCCCTTCTCAGTAGCCCTTCGGGTTGTCACTTAGCCTTTTCCTTCCCAAAGGCTAATGCCATTATTAGGGAATTGTTTATTTAATTATTTGTGTATTGCCTAATTTCAAGTTTAGTGTTAAAGGTGATGCCAAATAATTAATTAAATATTTTCATAAAGTGACTTGCAAAAGGTTCAAAATTAATTTAATTAAATATTTATTTTTAAAGTAGACTTTATAAAAGTCACTTTATTTGGTGCAAAAAGGGATTAAATGAAATATTTGAAGAAAAATGACTTTTGAGAATGTCATTTTATGTTTTGAGGGGAAAATACAAAAAGGAGAAAAAAGAAACATTTGACACCTTATTGATATGCACCTCTTCACAGGAAGAACTGGTCGGCTCTTGTAGTAGGGTTTGAAGACCTTCATAATCCAGATTCGGGTGTGAAACACCATCCCCTAGCTGGAATCGTTCAAGGTATTGAGTGGAATTTGTCTGCAGTTTGGAGACTTCATTTTAGTGGCAAAGAAGAGGACATCGACTTCTTCACCTGAGTTGTGTAGAGACGAGTTGAAGAGCTTAGAAGAGACGTATTTTGAAGCTGAATAGAAGACGTGTCTCTTACAGTCTGAAGCGCCATCATTATCAGGTCAGGAAAGAGTCGTTTTGCCTTGAGGAGCCAACGTAGCAGTTGGGAGGTGAAACATGATCTTCTGCAGGGACGCATAACTGATCCAAAGCAAAACGTGACCATTAGAGCATGAAACGTGAGGTTGGTTAGCAAGGTGGGCACCATACCAGGTTAGAGAATTTATCTTCATGTGTGATCGACTATTTTTATTGTCACAATATGTATTCTGTTTGGTCCTAGAGTCACCTGTAAGTGTTAATATAAACTGAACCTTCTCACTGTATTTGGTGGGCTAGTTGGCCCTCATAAATTCTCTATATTAGTGGCTGGTTGGAGACTGTATTTAGATCTTTTGGGAGTGTGTTTCAGTTCATTTTGGAACTCAGAAATTGCATCATTAATCACTGCTGTATCTTATGCTTGCTGGGTGTTGTAATTGCTCTTTGAGTACTCAGTGAGAGTTAAAAGAAATTACTGATGGGCCACTCAACTTATAGCTGCTGGATTTGTATTTTTTTTGTGTTGTAATTCTTAGAAAAAAAAAAATTGTGGTCATTGCTGCTACAGTTGAGATACTATTTCTGCCCACATTTTGCATATCCCAGAAAGTCTGTGAAATAGAATAAATTCCTTATTATTGCTGGTGCTATGCTTTGAGAGTTTCTCTCAGCCTCTTGTATTTCTGAGACTTTTGACAGCCATTACTAATTTGGTTTGCTACACTGTGAAATGATTTTGCAACTTGAGAATGGAATACTGAAAATGAACTATTTTATCTTTCAATACAAGAATAGAGCCTTGAGTTTATATGTCAGAGCCATAAACAAACCATTACCCTGCTTTGGTTTACTTGGAAACAATGATCTAAGTGGAGTTCATTTCATTTGAATGCTTCTTGACATCGGAAAAATTGGGTACATCTGGGAAGGCATTTTACAGCTTGAGTTTATCCTAAGATGGTGTTAGAGGGTATTCTAGGTTTCCCTTTTAATATTTTGGCACAAGGAAAATCAGAAAATATTATGGGTTTTCCGTGTTAACATGTTTACATGAGGTGATTCATAGACTACACATTCTATACTTATTGTAGTTAGTAACTTAGTATACTATATTTGTGTTTTGGTTTTAAATAATATTTTAATATTATCCATGCTTCTTTTTTATTTGTATGTATCAAATATTTTGTAAGTACTTTGCCAGCATTGAATATTTTGTTGTTAACTTGGTGCTTTATGCTGCAGAGTCTTAAGGAACCAAATTTTGTCTACACCGTTGACATGAATGTGAAGGAAGCATTGAGTTTGCAGCCTCGGTTGTGGGACTTTATCTCAGATCTGTCCTTCAAGCCAGGAAAATTAGAGTATATTTCTTTTCCAAGTAGCTCCTTAGATGTAATTGGTCTATTGAATGATAACAAATGTACACAGAGCAGAAAAACATCTCATAGCTCAAATGGGACGAGTGAAGGATCTTCGAACGAGCAGATCATGAAAGATATAAAACAGACAAATGGGTATGTGGTGACTAGTGAACCAAAGGTGGTTGTTGTAGGTAGTGGACCTGCAGGATTATTCGCTAGTCTGGTTCTTGCAGAGCTTGGTGCAAAGGTCACCATAGTAGAGAGGGGTCAGCCAGTAGAAAAACGGGGCCGTGATATTGGAGCTTTGGTAGTGCGTCGCCAATTAAAATCTGAAAGCAATTTTTGCTTTGGAGAGGTTTCCACTTTAACCATCATTTTTATAATTTCTTTCTTTTGTCCATACTATTTTCAATCTTCCAACTTTATTATCATTAGGTAATAATGAATTATCAATCTGTTTTGGTTCAGAAGTAACAGGGATAGGAAAGGCATGAAGAGTAATGAAACACAGCTTATGTTTTAGGACTGACTTCTGTTGTTATCAAGATTTGGGGTTTTGAATTTGATTGTGTTATGGTTATAATTTCTCCTGAAACAGATGCTTTTACCATTTTTTGTTCTGCTGTTATTTCTGATTGTAATCAATAACTGTTCCCAAACTGTCATAAAAATCTTTATCCCTTTGCTCTCACTTATTTAGGTGCTCTACATTAAAATGGTTTTTATTTCTCATTTATCATTAATATTAATGTCCCATATATTGTAGAACTGGACCTGTTGGTAGAATTTTTGGGATACAATATCTTACTATTCATGAGTTTCATTTTGTAGGGATCAAGGGCAATGTGGTCCGTTCTAAAAACTTCAAGCGATCTCTAATATTTATAACAATAGAACCATTCTTCAAGTTATAAGGGGAAGCTCCTTGAGACCTAACAAAACCTAAAACTCAAAAGTCAAAACTATAGATAGAATTTAAAGTATGCACACTGTACAAGATTTTAATGGAGTTTTGCATTGAATGTAAATAACTAATTGTTACAAATCGAGACTTGGAATGAGATATTTAGATTTAAAGCAAGGTAAACTATCAAGCACGAATGTAGACAGCTTCTTACTGGCTAAATAAGAGAACTGTATTTGGTTGTAAACAAAGATCCAAAGAGAGAGCTGTATTTGGTTGTAAACAACGATCGAAAGGGAAAGAAACAAGTACTAGGTACTAGCTAAACCAGAGACCAATAAATTTAAGAACACACACCTTTATTGAGACGGGGGTGGGGGTACGGGGGGTGTGGATGAATTAGTATAAGGCAAAACTTTTACTTTTTTGAAACTTAATAACCACAAAAGAAATGATATCCAAAATACTCAAGATTCACACAAACAAGAACACAAGATTTACTTGGAAATCCTTGCGGGAGAAAACCATGGCAAAATATTGCTTGATATTAAAATCTCTTTCAAACTTTGTAGGCACCAACCTACAAGAGACATCAATCCCCTTTTATACAATTTGTGAGCACCAACCCATTGGAGACACCAATCCTCGCTTGTAGAATTTTTAGGCACCAACCCATTGGAGACACCAATCCCCACAACTGAGCACCAACCCAATAAGAGACACCAATCTCTTGTTAAGGCATCAACCTTCTATGCAATATGATCACTATCTTCTTGTGAATGTCCTCTTTAATGGATGATGAAAAAGCACATTCAAATCAGCAAGTTCTTCTCTTCAAATATTCTTGTACTCTTCTCTATAGATCTGCCATAAACTCTTCTGAATTCTGCATATATACTTCTTACAATGATCTTCTTTATATTTCCACATGCAGATCTGTAGGTGTATATATGATATTTTTCTTTTAATCCTCCACACTCACTTACTCTCCTTCACAAATCTGCCTTGAATGATCTTCTATATTCTCTTCATAAACTCTTTTTGTGTTTGTATGATGTATCCTTTTGGTTCCACACACTTGCTTCCTTCTTCACTCTTCACATATCTCGCTTGCATGCTATCTCTCCAACTTCTCTTTACATTTGTATCTTCCTTCTGCCTCTTCATGAAGGGAGGCATCGCTTTGAATGGAGACAACCTTTTAAAAATACATGACTCATTATCAACACACTTTAATGTTGATCGCTGCCTTAAGATACTTTTATTTATCCTCAATCCTTTTTAAACATGATCGCTGCCTTTGTAAATATAACTTCTACCTTTAATAATGAATTGCTGCCTTCACAAAGTTAATTTGCTCTTCCTTAATCTAAATCGCTGCTCCATTTCAAACTAAGTTGTTGCTCCTTTTCAAACTAAGTCGCTGCCTTCTATAGATCTTTAAAAATCGCTGCTCCTTTAAACATAGTAATTACTTCTAAATCACTGCCTATATTATTGTTTCAATAATCACTCCATTTAAAACATAGGAATCTCTGCATACATTAACTTCTAATATAATCGCTGCTCTTCTTTAAAATGTATTTGCTTCCTTCTTCAATATATATTGTTTCATTCTCGGACAATCTCATAGATATCTATATCTTGAAAAGGTGGTCGATCGAGAATAAGTAAAATATTTAGTTTATTTTTGTCTTTCATAACTATCAAAAGAAGTCGCCCAGCTTTTAGTTTGTGATGTCCCCGTTTTAGTTAGTTCTCGGGAACAGTGTGTTAGCCCTTTATTGGACCCTTGTGGGCTAGTCGGATTGGTTAGAGGGTCAGTGGTACTTTCTGGAGAGTTTGATCATTTTGGTTTTCAGAGCCCAGTGATTGGTTCACAGTAGACGTTGGCAGTGCAGGAGTCGACAGCTTTTGACGGCACAGGATTATATGGTGTTTTGAGTGAGTTATGGGTTTTTCAGTGATTTAAATATTAATTGATTTAATATTTAATTATAAAGTCAAATTGACTTTATATTTTTTTAAATCACTTAAATATTCTCTAAAAGTGATTTAATATTTTAATCACTTAAATTGATAAAGTGCGTCCAAGTATTTAAGTCAAATACTATTGAAATGACTTAAATATAATTTAAAAGATTAAAATATGAGAAGTGGCGTATCTTTCTTGGAATTCGTGCCTTTTGCATATAAGGCATTTTTGGCAATGAGAAACGGACCTTTTTGATAATTTCGACTTTGCCTTGTGCTTCTTCCTGTGCATTCTCCTGTGATCAGGGTTTGAACAATCTTCCATTGAAGAACGATACCTCTTCAGTGCTGAGCACTCTTGAGATTGTGAAAGATCAATCGAATCAGTGCAGTTGAGAGCTTCATTCAAAGGTTCTACATGATTCAGACAGAGCATTATATTAAGATTTACAGTTAATTGCAATAAGAAAGGGGTTTCTTCCTTGTGGCGCCTTCTTCTTCAGATCAGTGGCATCCAGCAGGGTTAGTACTCAATTTTCTTCTTGGCCGTACGACTTGCATTGGGAATTGTGCATTCTAGAGAGGCGTGTGAAGGGTTTGGTTGAAACGCCTTCCTTTTGGTTGCTTTTTGACTTGCATCCTTGGCGCCTAGTACTTTCAGAGACTTGAATCCAGTTTCGAGGCAGGAGAACCCAAATCTGGAGGCTTGGTGTCCATTATTGTCAGTTTTCAACATTCTTGGCTGGCGAGCTGGCTTACTGTTTTAAATAAAAAAACTGGAAACATTCTGGTATGTTTATCATTCATGATCTCATTGTTACAATAAAATAACGTCTTCTGCATTTCCATTCTGTAGGAAATTGCTCTGTATTTCAATTTATAAGCTTTTATATGCTGCGCCCCTTCTCTTTTGTCTATGAACTTTTCTCTAAAAAACTAAAATAACACTAAAAAGACTTAAGAAATACTGGGGTTTGAATTGAGAGCCAGCAGGGCTCATCACAGTGGTATCAGAGCACTGATCTTGCCAGCCTACAGGGTTAGCAGTCTTTATGCGGCCTCACCAGAATAAGTTTGACAGGTACTACTCACGTAGGGGTCCTGGTTTGCAGAGAAGTACTTTTGAACCTTTTTCAGCTTTTCCGTTTGACGAACAGGAAGTGGAATTAGAGTTTGATAACATGGCTGATAGGGAAGCTGAAGGTTCTCGTAGGAATCATTTAGATGAAGAGGACAGAGAAGTTAGAGACGTGCTCAGAGGCATGGTTGCAGGCCAAGAACAGGTGGCGAATATTCTCCAACAACTTAGCACAAATGTTCAAAATTTGACAATTAATAGAGCTCAGAATCTGGATCGAGATCATGAAGGTAGTGTTCACAGAGAACCTCAGAGAATCATAGCTCCAACACGCACCTTTGAGAGAGCTACATGTCCTACTTTTACCAGAAATGATGCTGAGGAAGAGGATGAAGTTGAACAGGGTGGTGAGATAAATTTTGCTGATAACATCATGGTTATGCATGATGAATGGGATGCATTGCCACCGAGAGTTAAGGAGCACCTTAACTTCGATAGATTCATGAGCCAGAAGAGAGAACACACCAGGAGCAGGAATGACAGGAGGCCTAGACACAAGCAGAATGATCTTAGACAGGCTACCAATAAGCTTACCTTGGCAAACTTTGATGGCAGTGGCAGAGTTACAGCACGTGCCTGGGTCAGTAAGCTTGACACATTCTTGACACTACGTCCCATGCCTGAGGAGGATGCCATTCGATTTGCAGCACTTCACCTTGATGGCGTGGCACATGACTGGTGGATTCATGGCATGGCTACTCTTCACCATGACAGGATTACCTCGTACGAGGAGTTTACTGATAGACTGGTAGAGAGATTTGATAGATGTGATCCTGAACTATTCTTCAGAGATCTGGCACAACTGAAACAGTTAGGTAACTTGGAATCGTACATTGGAAAGTTCCAAAGACTATCTGTGATGGTGACAGGAATCTTAGAGAGAAGGCTGATCATATTGTTCATTGAGGGTCTTTTCGAGCCCATGAAAGGATGGATAAAAGCATTTGATCCACCTACCTTATAGGAGGCCATGAGGAAAGCTCGCAGCATGGAGCTAACTACACCTCGTAAGCCATTTGGCTCGAAACCAACTACCTCCTACACAGAGAACAAATCAGATCCGAAGAAGGCTGATAATGCAGATCAAAAGAAGAAATTTGCAGCTCCTTTAGATCGAGAAACAATGAAGGATTTACGTAGAAGAAAACTCTGTTTTTACTGCAAGGGTCCGTATGGCTTTAATCATGACTGCCCCCTCAAACCTAAAGGGAAAAACAGGCACATGGAGTGGTTTTATGAGGGAGAAGCATTGACTGATTTTTCTGATCAGCAAGCTCCAATCTATGATACAGATGGAGAAGAGTCAGAAAATGAGGCAGAAATTGTAGTAGAAATAGAATTGCAGGAGGCTCATATGTCTAGCATGCAGAGAGAGGGATCTTTCAGACTCCGTGGGATCCTAGCTTGTCAAAGGGTCATATCTCTTCTAGATACAGGTGCAACCCACAACTTCATCGATTCACGGTTAGTGGAGAAACGGAGAATTCAAACTCAGCAGTTTGAAGGCATACGTGTGAAGGTTGCAGATGGCTACACTCTCAATTGTGAGAGGATGATACCTGACTTGCCATTGAAACTCAACAATTTTGAGTTTAAGGCAGATTTTTATGTTGTGAACATGGGAGGAACGGATATAGTTCTTGGCATGAAGTGGCTTCATGCGATAGGAGAGTTCACACTTAATTTGCGTGACATGGAGATGAAATTCAGCATTGATGGCACAAATCATATTCTAAAAGCCATCAAGGACAGCAACCTTGGAGAAATTTCACTCCGGAGAATGGAACGTTTGATTCGCCATGATATGGTAGAGTGGGCTGCTGAGTGCAAGCTAATGCCTTCACAGTTAGAGCAACAAGCTTCTTCTTACCATCCAGATGTGCAGGAATTTGAATCAAACATGCTAAGGTTTTTAGTGCTATTCCACTAGGTAGACCTCCTGATAGAGGTATTGAGCATATTATAGAGCTGGATGAGGGCATGAAACTGATCATGATTACTCCTTACCGACACCCCAAGCGTTTGAAAGATGAGATTGAGAAAAAAATTAAGGAGCTTTTAGCTATGGGGCACATTAGGCCGAGTAAGTCACCCTTTGCTTCATCAGTTGTTTTGGTGAAGAAAAAGGATGGTACACTTAGGATGTGTATTGACTACAGGATGCTTAACAGGAAGACAATAAAGAACAGGTATCCTATCCCACGGATAGATGAGTTGATAAACGAGCTTCATGGAGCTTGCTACTTCTCAAAGATTGATTTGAGGACAGGTTATCATCAGATCAGAGTCCGAGAGGAGGACATAGAGAAAACTGCGTTCAGATGTCACTGTGGACACTATGATTTCTTGGTTATGCCATTTGGTCTAACCAATGCTCCAACCACATTTCAGTCTACTATGAACAGGGTTTTCCATCCTCACTTGAGGAAATTTGTATTGGTATTCTTTGACGACATCCTGGTTTACAACAAATCGTGGGAGGAACACATGGTTCACTTGGATGAGGTATTGAGTATACTTGACAGGGAGTCCTTGTACGCCAAGGAATCCAAGTGTGCTTTAGGCATGGCAGAGCTTTTATATCTGGGACATATCATCAGCAGTGCAGGAGTTAGCATGGATCCAGAGAAAGTTCGAGCCATCATCGATTGGCCTACACCTGAGACATTGACACAGCTTAGGGGGTTTGTAGGTTTATGTGCCTTCTATCATCGGTTCGTTAGTGGGTTCTTGTGGCATGTTGCGCCACTAACTGATTTGACTAAGAAGGGTGCTTTTGTGTGGACACCACTAGCACAGGCGTGCTTTGAGAAGTTCAAACTTCTCATGACCACATGTCCAGTGTTGGCTCTACCGGACTTCACCAAACCTTTTGAGTTACATTGCGATGCCAGTGGTGAGGGTATTGGTGCAGTTATCATGCAGGATCGACACCCTATAGCTTTCGAGAGCAGGAAGCTAAGAGGTCCTGAACGGAGCTACAGTATCTATGATAAGGAAATGTTGGCCATCATGCATGCCATGGCCAAATTCAGGCAGTACTTGATTGGTAGCAAATTCACTATTAAAACTGATCATAATAGTCTGAAACATTTTCTTGGGCAGCGAGATCTGAACGAAAGGCAACAAAAATGGGTTAGCAAGCTTTAGTCCTACGATTTTGATATCTCCTATGTCAAGGGCACTCAGAATGTGGTTGCTAATGCTTTATCTCGCCGTCCTCACTTGAGCTCTATTACACTGGTTTTTGAGGACTGGAGACATCTGATAGTAGCAGAGTATGCTAAGGACCCATGGGCTTCTAGCATAGTAGATGGAACAGTACAGGATGATAGGTATTCACTTGTAGATGATCTTATCATTTACAAAGGGAGGATTTTACTAGTCCCAGGTTCTGAGATGAGGGACAGAGTATTGAGATCATTCCATGATTCACCCATGGCAGGACATCTCGATTACTTTAAGACCTACAGGCAGGTACGGGAGAGATTCTCTTGGAAGGGTCTCAAGTCTTTTGTTCTCCAGTATGTCAGGGAATGTCTTGTTTGTCAGCAGAACAAGCAAGAGCATACATACCCTGCAGGTTTACTCCAGTCGCTTCCTATTCCTGAGAGGAAGCGGGAATGTTTATCCATGGAGTTCATTACGGGCTTGCCGAAAGCTCAAGGGAAGGACAACATTTTCGTGGTGGTAGATCGATTGACGAAGTACGCACATTTCTTCTCAATCACTACTACACACACAGCTACCCAGGTGGCAGATTTGTTCTTCCGAGAGGTATTCAGGCTGCATGGTTTACCTCGGAGTATAGTCAGTGACAGGGACAGCAGGTTTATGAGTAACTTCTGGCAGGAGTTATTCAAACTTTGCGGGACAGAGCTCACTCCGAGTACCAGCTACCACCCCCAGACAGATGGGCAGACTGAGATAGTCAACAAATGGGCGGAAGGGTACTTGCAGAATTACAGTTCAGGGCAGCAGAAGGCATGGGTGAGGTGGTTATACCTTTGTGAGTATTGCTACAATACCACCCATCACATGAGCATTTAGATGACACCATACGGAGCATTATATGGATATGATGCTCCGAGCTTTCTAGACTTATTGCTGAGTGACAGTAGAGTTCCCAGTGCTGGTGATTTATTACAGGAGAACCAGGATATTATGAGAGCACTCAAAGAGAATATACAAAAAGCCCAAAATCAGCAGAAGCAATATGCTGATCAGAAGCGAGTGGAGCGGTCTTTCGAGATCGATGATTTGGTGTATTTGATGCTTCAGCCTTATAGGCAGTCCACCCTTCGTAAGAAGGGTGCCGAGAAACTTAAGCCGCGTTACTATGGACCCTTCAGAGTAGTCAGACGTATCGGTGAAGTGGCTTATGAATTAGATCTTCTTGTGGACAGTAAGGTTCACAATGTGTTCCATGTGTCGCGCCTCAAAAAGGCGTTGGGACAACAGGTAACACCTTCTATTGATTTACCACCCCTGGATGATGAGGGGAAATTGATTTTGATACCTGAGACCATTTTGGATTCCAGAGAGCGTCATCTTCGGAGGCGGGTTATCAGGGAATACTTGGTAAAGTGGAAAGATCTACCGGCCGAGGATGCTACTTGGGAGAGTGACAGTATTCTTCAGCATCCGGCTTTGAGTTTGCTTGTGGACAAGCAAATTCAGGGAGGGCGGATTGTGATGTCCCCGTTTTAGTTAGTTCTCGGGAACAGTGTGTTAGCCCTTTATTGGACCCTTGTGGGCTAGCCGGATTGGTTAGAGGGTCAGTGGTACTTTCTGGAGAGTTTGATCGTTTTGGTTTTCAGAGCCCAGTGATTGGTTCACTGCAGGCGTTGGCAGTGCAGGAGTCGACAGCTTCTGACGGCACAGGATTATATGGTGTTTTGAGTGAGTTATGGGTTTTTCAGTGATTTAAATATTAATTGATTTAATATTTAATTATAAAGTCAAATTGACTTTATATTTTTTTAAATCACTTAAATATTCTCTAAAAGTGATTTAATATTTTAATCACTTAAATTGATAAAGTTCGCCCAAGTATTTAAGTCAAATACTATTGAAATGACTTAAATATAATTTAAAAGATTAAAATATGAGAAGTGGCGTATCTTTCTTGGAATTCGTGCCTTTTGCATATAAGGCATTTTTGGCAATGAGAAACGGACCTTTTTGATAATTTCGACTTTGCCTTGTGCTTCTTCCTGTGCATTCTCCTGTGATCAGGGTTTGAACAATCTTCCATTGAAGAACGATACCTCTTCAGTGCTGAGCACTCTTGAGATTGTGAAAGATCAATCGAATCAGTGCAGTTGAGAGCTTCATTCAAAGGTTCTACATGATTCAGACAGAGCATTATATTAAGATTTACAGTTAATTGCAATAAGAAAGGGGTTTCTTCCTTGTGGCGCCTTCTTCTTCAGATCAGTGGCATCCAGCAGGGTTAGTACTCAATTTTCTTCTTGGCCGTACGACTTGCATTGGGAATTGTGCATTCTAGAGAGGCGTGTGAAGGGTTTGGTTGAAACGCCTTCCTTTTGGTTGCTTTTTGACTTGCATCCTTGGCGCCTAGTACTTTCAGAGACTTGAATCCAGTTTCGAGGCAGGAGAACCCAAATCTGGAGGCTTGGCGTCCATTATTGTCAGTTTTCAGCATTCTTGGCTGGCGAGCTGGTTTACTGTTTTAAATAAAAAAACTGGAAACATTCTGGTATGTTTATCATTCATGATCTCATTGTTACAATAAAATAACGTCTTCTGCATTTCCATTCTGTAGGAAATTGCTCTGTATTTCAATTTACAAGCTTTTATATGCTGCGCCCCTTCTCTTCTGTCTATGAACTTTTCTCTAAAAAACTAAAATAACACTAAAAAGACTTAAGAAATACTGGGGTTTGAATTGAGAGCCAGCAGGGCTCATCACATAGTTAAACATGAATTTAATCTATAACTTCTAACGTGGGCGAGATTATCATAAGGAAGGGTTGGCCTTCTTAACAACAAACAACTTTAACCTAAGTCATTGGTTTGGGTTTGGGTTCGAGGGTTTGGTTCACAGATTAGATCAAAAAAAATTTTGGGGCTGGGTTCGTCCATACAAAAACATATTAAAATAAAAAATATATATATATTTACAATAGTAATTAAGTTTAAAATACCACACATAGCATCATATATTATATAATAAACAAAACCACCATAAAAAATATAAAACATTAGAATGCCAATTAGTCAAACTCGAATGTCATGATATATATTATATATTAAAATTAACTACATTGTTGCATTTCTCCTTGCAGGTAAGCATTAGGGAAGATTGTCCAATTTGATCATGATATTATAGATGAAGACTTGTAGGCGAACTTGGAAACTTGGACTTGGAGAGTACATGGCACAACAAATGAATTCAATGGGAGTTTGGGGGCAATGCCCCAAATGGGGTCGAGGGGCAGTGCAAAACCACAAAAACTTTCATGGCATACATCATTTTGCATTCATAATAAGACCCAAATTAAGACCTTCAAAGCCACACAAACCTTCATGGCGGACATCATTTTGGAGTTGTGGGGCTTTATTTAATATTTTTATGTCAAAAAAACGTAAAAAAAAATTAAAAAGGTAAAAAAAATTCGAAATACGCTACTTGGGCTGTAATGTCCCCTTTTTTCGAGATTGTTATCTTTGCAGTGGTTAGCCTACTATCTGGTCCCCATAGGCTAATGGGATGTTTTGGGGACCCTTTTGAGGGTAATCAGTGGTCCTTAGCGGGCTTTTGATGTTTATCTCAATATTCTTCTACTTAGTGACTCAATGTTTTGGTGGTGGGCATTTTGGAGGTCCATTTTGGTCGATTTCTCCCACACTATTTATAGTAACTTGGTCATATTGCTTAAACTTACTATTTATAGTAAGTCATGTTGGCATCAGTCATCATGCCTACATTTGGAAAATGTGATTGGATCGCTCTTTTGAGTTGGTTAATTATTGAGAATTATTGATTTAATTATGTTATTAAAGTTAATTGACTTTAATAATATTATTATTTAATGATGACTTTATTATAAGGTGATATAAGGGGCTAAATGGCAATTAATAAAGTATTATATTTAATGATGCTTTATTAATTATTATATTAAAAGAGAAATGTATTAAAAGCATCAAAAGCAAATATTTTATTTAATTATTTGGTAAGTGGGGATTTGGGGAATATAATAAGCAAAAAAGCATTTGCTTTTTCATTATCATTGTTTATTTTATTGAAACTTGTGCAAATTGGAGAAACTGAGCAAGGGTTTGCTGGTTTTGAAGATTGAAGCTTTTCTGAGGACGAAATCCCTCGAAAAGAACAATGTCTACAGGTGTGGAAGATCACCCAAGGGCATTTAGAGAGATAATCTCACATGGAGGTTATTACCAGGCTTCATTGGTTTTCCAGGAGTTCATTTGCAGCAATTACATAGGTTTTTGTTGGCAGATTAGAAGTTGATAAACTGGTTATTATTTCTGTTGTTCTTTCATAAGTTGGCACGTGAGGTTTAAGGGCAGATTGAGCACTTTATTGCTGGCACGTGTGAACCCTTATATAGGCCGTACCATTCACAACAGGCCGTACGCCTCCATGCTTTGTGTGAGGGTTTTCAGATCAGATCGCCTATGTTTGTAGGCTGCACATAGTGGCAAGGGTGGCGTCTAGGGTTTAGCAAGTGATCTATAGTTGTTCCTAGGCATGGCTACTAGATTTAGAGGAGTGGCGTTGCATTTTGTTGGTATCTAGTTTGCTGATTAGAAGGTTTTTAAATCTGGAGAAAAGTTAAGACATTGTGCTTCTTTAGGAAACGAAGGCTACTGGGTTTTCCCTCGAATACAACCTCAATTTTGTTTGGAAGGAGGCTTGCTCATTCTCCACTACACATGAAAGGGGCAGGGGGGGCAGCCATTCTAATTGCCAACCAATGGAATCAATTCATAACCGGATTTGGGTGTTCCCCATGCAACATAGTTGTTGGGTAACATTGAAAACAGAGGAGAAGGAGTTTGGAATTTGCTTTGTCTATGCTCCTAATCTAAGTTACCGATTCGCTTGGAATTTTCCCTGGATACGATACGATTCGTACTAGGTACGAAATACGGGTTCGATACGCCTTGGATTTGACCAGGGTACGCGTTTTCGCCTGTGGATTCGGTGCAAATTCGGTGGTTGATTGTGGATTCTCCCAGGATACGGCGCGACGAATCCAAGGCGAATCCGCGACGTATTTTGACGTCAAAACGCCCAGTCCACATAATAAAGTGGTTTTTAAGCAATTTTTAATCATTTTCTTGACCAAATGTTGACTTCCCAATAATTTAATATTCATTGCAATCCTAATTTCAGTCTCCAAACAACACTAAATAGGTAAAAATAATCTCATTTAACAATTTGTGAATGAAAAACAAGTTTTTTTGCCTCCATTGCTGAACTTTCTCTCTTGCTTGCACAAGCTTGATTAGACTTGAAGGTTGATTGTTGGTTGTTCAAAGTTGATTGTTGTGCTATTCCTAAGCACTTGCAAGTCTCCGTTTGTTGCCAAGAAGATCGTAGAGCAAGATTTGTTCAAAAGAGGTAGGTTTTGTAATGTCCCCTTCTTGTCAGTAAGCAGTTCAGTGTTCTTCAGCCTATTCCGGAAGCTCGTAGGCTTGTTGAGGAAAAATTAGGGTTTCCATGCTTGGTGGTTCTATGGCATTTCTCGGTGTTTACTATTTATAGTAAATACTATTTTTAGTAGCGGTCCTTTTGACAGTGCTTCAGTATGATTCCTTTTTTGTTGGAGCAGTTGGTTATTTTGGTGTAGCTTTCAAAAATGTAGATGTTGTTGGCAATTTTAATACAAGGAAATTAATGTTTTATTTCTCTGTTGACCCCCCCTTGGCCTAGAGAGATAACTTTATGTTGTTTTTAAAAGAGGGTCTTGAAGGGGTACGCCTTCATGAAGAAGATTATTGTTTTCTAATTAAATTTTAAGTTGCCTTGAGATGGATGCCTAGGAGAGGTAAATAAAGTGTTTATTTGAAAAATTAAAATATTGTCATGAGAAAAGGCGTCGCTCTTCTTGGAGGAGTTACAGAAGGAAGAGTCACCTCTCTTTCTATAAAATTGAGTTTTGCTCCAGCATTTTGGCATCCATGAATTTTGCTACTGTTATGCTGTCGGAATGACAATTGAATTATTGCTTCAAGGAATGCTTACCTCCTAGCCTCAACCAATTTCGTGTTTGAAATACAACACCTAGTTGGTCATTTGCTGCTTCTCAAATCAGACTAGCAAATTGAGTTCAACAGTTGAAGATTTTGATGATATTTCCAGTTTTGAAGTTGCTAATACAGTCACAGCTGAAAGTTGATTTTGTATACAGCTTTGTGAGTAATTTTTATTTTGTTTTGGGCATTTTAGAATCTTATTTCTATGGCTAGGGCGACCCTTCTTAGTGAATTGCATATTTTATTTTGGAGTGTTTGATTTTTTCTTGCCAAATCGCCCTTCTCAAGGGCCGTACCATCTTGAGGGCATTGGAAATTGTGCTATTAAATAAATGGATGATTTTGAGGCTGTTTCTTCATCTTAACATGGGCGCCTATCCTCCAAAGGATCATTGCAACTTGTTTGACGCCATTCGGAGGTATCTTGGTGAAGTTATGAGCATTTAATTGATCTTTTTAGTTGCTGGTTATTAATTTCCAGAGTTGCAGATTTATATCAGACTTGTTTCAGTTTGAATTTTCAGTCCTTTCTTCATCAATAATGGTTAATATTCATCATGGAATCATCTGGTATTTTGGTGCTTGAAAATCATTATAATTCTCTTATATTATGCAACTCTCTTTCTATGTTGTAAGACTATAAATAGTAGTACTGTTCCAATCCTTTATTGCTGCAATTATTTTCTATTTCTCACATTAATCACCCCTGGATGGTTTACCACCAGTGTGGAGAATTGAATTGTATCTCTCTTTGTACCCACTATCAAGTGGTGAATCCCCACTCCTAAGTGGATGCCCGCCGCAGCGGAAGAATTAGTTAGTTTGAGTTTCTATGGCTGGTTATCTGCCTAGTTATTTCAGTTTCTATTAATTACTCCGTCATATGTTAGCACCTCGCCCTCACTGGGATCTTGAGTGCACATTTTTGATGTTTAGTTTTGTTTTCAGTTCAGTTGCATTCTATTTCTGTATCAAGTTGAATCCTAGGGATCCTTTGACCATATGCCCACCCCTCTTCCTTAAATGGTTTTAGGGCGCATTCTTGGTTAGAGTTGCTTTGATAATGGTTTGGATTTAGCGCTAATGCTAATCAAGTTGGCCAAGTGCTGGTTGTGTTGTGTAAATTCCAAGAAAAAATTGGTTAGCATATTTCAGGTTTCTTTGAAGTTTTTTAAAATTTTTTTCTTACATTTTTTTAACAAATGATTCAATGAACTATTTTGTTTTGTTTTTATTGTTTTGTTGATTGTTCTCATTCTTTTAAGATTTTTAGTTTCAAATTTCAATACCAAAATTATTTCAATATGTTGTGCCTTAGGTATTACAATGGCATCCGCTTCTAACACCACAGCCCAATCTCGTTTCAAAATAAATGCAACCTCTTCCCTTTGGAAATATGTAGAAATGGTTCAACAATGTCCAGGTGGTGGAGTATTTATTTGGATTTGTAGTCATTGCAAAGTTCGATATACGAGCTCATATAGTCGAGTGAAAGCCCACTTGTGTAGGATCTCTGATACTGGCATCAAACCTTGTCCGGGATCTCCAGAAGGTGATGGCAAAGGCCTTCCGGATGACATAGTGTTGAAATATATTGCTGAGCAAGAAAAAGTAGAGCAAAAAGTTGTTAGTCTTAAAACAAGCCATCCTTTGAGGAAAGGATTTCAATCCATGAAACCCCCTACACCACCTACTTATATTCGACCTACAGAAAGCCATCCATTTATGAACATCCCTCAAGAGCAAACCGTGCCCTCATCAAATAAAAGATCTATGGGACCGCTGGAAGCTTCATTTCAGAATGAGGCAAGAGAGATTGCTGATTAAGACATAGCAACATGTGTCTATGCCAATGGATTGGCATTCAACGTTGTTTGTTCACCATATTGGCAAAAAATGGTAAAATCTATTAATGAGGCTCCAAAGGGGTATAAGGGCCCAGGTTTTGAGAAGGTGGGTTGCACCTTATTGGAGAAAGAGGTGAAACATGTAGTAGACTCTTTGAAGCCCATAAGGAATTCATGGATCGAAACAGGGGTGACCATCGTTTCTAATGGATGGAAAGATGCAAAAAATTGCCCATTGATCAATGTTATTGCCGTGTCCCCTAAAGGGGCAATGTTTTTGAGAGCAGTGGATTGTGAGGTACAGGTGAAAGATGGTCCATTTATTCCTAACATCCTTTGCCAAGCTATTGAAGAAGTGGGCCATCAAAATGTTGTGCAAGTTGTAACCGCAATGCCAAAAATTGTAGGGCTGCTGGGTTATTGATTGAGGAGAAGTATCCACACATTTTTTGGACACCTTATGTTGTCCACTCTCTCAATCTAATGCTACAAAAAATTGGATCCAAAATTGAGTGGATCAAACAGGTGTATGTTGAGGGCGAAGACATCCAAATGTTTGTCACCAACCACCATATGACACAAGGAATATTTAGACAATTCTCAAAATTGGAATTGTTGAAGGTAAGTTAATTCTCAATATTTTTAAATTTTTAGTTTTCTTTTAATTTTCAATTTTGATTTTGTAAATTTAACTTACATTTTAATTTTAATTTTGATTTCCAAACAGGTTGCAGAGACCCGTTTTTCCTCCAAGACAATTGTGTTGAGGCGACTTATAAAGGTTCGTGAGGCACTTTGTGCCATGGTAATCAGCCCTAATTGAGCCATATGGAGGCAATCTAGCAGTGAAAGGGCAAATAGGGTCAGGCAAAGGATCCTAGATGATTGTTGGTGCCTTGGTGGGATCGTGTTGAATACTTGGTCAGTTTCACTGAGCCTATACTGAGCATGATTCGTTACACGGACATGGATAGACCTTGTTTGGGAGAAGTATATGATGGTATCGACTCAATGATTGAGAAGGTGAAAACCATCATCAATGCAAAAGAGGAAGATCCTGATGAAAAGTTCTTCAAAGAGCTACAGGAAATCATGGTTGATAGATGGAACAAAATGACCACTCCATTGCATCTTCTTGCTTTTGCATTGAGTCCAAAATATTATAGTCCTGAGATTCTTTCTGCTTCATCAAGAGTTGCTCCATATAGGGATGTTGAAGTGGCTCAAGGGTACAAGGCAGCACTTCAGAGACTCTTCACTGATCGTGACCGACGTGATCGAGTGAGGGCTGAGTTCATGGCTTTTGCATGCTCCGGTAGTGTTGATCAGAATCTTGATGCTCTTCGAAACAAGTGCAGGGTGGATGCTCATAGTTGGTGGTACTTCCATGGGCAAGAATACATGCACCTCCAACCAATTGCAATAAAAATCTTATCCCAAGTAAGTTTTATATTTTGTAATTTTAATTTTAATTTATAATTTTATATTAATAATTTTGTTTAGTTAAATTTTGTAACACTTAACTATTTAATTTGGTCTTAATAGGTTGCTGGTTCATCTTTTTATGAGAGGAATTGGAGCACATACTCCTTCATCCACTCAATAAAACGCAATAGGCTGCATTCAAAAAAGGCAGAGGATTTGGTGTACGTGCATTCAAACTTGCGCCTCCTTACACACAAGCAAAGTTCCTACAAAGAAGGAGACACAAGGAGGTGGGATATTGAGCCAAAGCAGCTTGACTTGGATGCTTCCACAAGTCACTTGGCTGCACTTGATATTGATGATGATTATGAGCCTGGAGCAGCTACTGATCATGAGAGTGGTAGTGTCAGTGCTACTGCTACTGCTAGTGGCAGTGCTTGCGCAAGTGCCACGAATGCTATTTGTAGTTCTACACAAAATGTAGCATCTAATAATGCTAATTTGTTTGATGACCCATATGATTCAGATTGATCAATGATCAATAATGGGCCATGACTGATTGTAAATGTTTGACATTTTATGTTTGAACTTAAATTTATAATTTTATATCATGACATTTGACTTTTGAGTAATCACTAATATTTTAATATTTGACTTAGTGACTATGAAAGTGGTGATGTATTTTTGCTATGTTATTAGACTATTAATATGGTGGTGTATTCTGAACTTAATTACTGCTGCAAATATGTATATATTTCTGATTTTTATATGTTTTTGTATTGCCGTACCCAAGCCGTACCCAACCCCAATTTTTTTTTTGCCGAATCCTGTACCGGATTCTCGTACCCGTACCCGAATCCAAAAACGAATCGGTAACTTAGCTCCTAATGACTATAGGGATAGAATCACCCTTTGGCAATGGCTTGCTAACCTGCCAACGATCCCCTGGGTGCTTGGTGGAGATTTCAACATGATTGAGCATTCTGAAGACAAGTGGGGAGGGATATACCTATTTTGGAAAGGAAATGAGAAACACTTTTGGCTCATATTGAAACACAAGTTCAATCTAACTGACCCAATGGAGAATTGTAAAAAGGAGTGTAAGGATATTTGGTTTACCTGGTGCAATATGCAAAAAGGTAATGCCAAAATTTATTCCAGGTTGGATAGGTTCTATGCTAGTAAAGACTTTTTCAATTTCACTCCCAATGATAAAGGTGTTAAGGTTTGCGTCCACCCTTACTCCCCTTCTGGTCATCAGCCTATCAAAGCGAAGCTTGCTTTTTGCGAAGACAGGCCCATGATTTCAACCAAGAACCGGGCCTTTAAGATCAACACCATGCTTCTTGAAGATGCTGATTGCAAGGAGGCTATCTCCTCAATTAGGTAAATAAATAAGTGGATGCTCAAGGACGCCACTGCCATTGAAAGATGGAACACCAATGTTGATTCCTAGAGGAATATGTTCCAGATTGTAGGAAAAAAGAAGGCTTTAAACAACAGAAAGCTAGAAAATGATCTTCAGAATTGTCTATATGAGGCTGAATCCAAACTTCAAAAAACACCGGGTAAATTGACTTAAGGGAAGATTTGCTGAAAGCCAAAGACTGCCAGAGAAGAATTCAGATCCGTAAAATCAAAGGCATGAGGTTTGTGCTAAAGTGAACTGGCTAAAAGCTGATGACAAAAGATCCAAGTTCTTCTTTAAATTCCTAAGAGAGAAAAACTTAAAGGAGCAGATTGGACAAATATGTGATGGTGAGAATCTTCTCAACTCTCAAGAGGACATCTTGAAACAGTTCTACAACTTTTTCAAGAACCTCTTCTCCTCTGAAGGGGAGGGGAGTGATAGAAGTGAAGCAAGAAGCTTTGTTGAAAGCATCATCCTTGAAAAGATCTTTGATGAAGATGTTGTCTCCCTCGCTGCAGATGTGACTAAGGAAGAAATCCAAAAGGCCATCGCCTCTATGAATAATGATAAATCACCAGCCTGGGATGGGCTACTTGTTGAATTCTACAAATGCTTCTCTGACTCGATTTCTGAAGACATTCAAGTTTGTAGGGAAGCCATTATTGGGGAAGTCCATCAACAAGGGTATCATCAAACTCTTGCCCAAAGGAGATGACAAAACCCTTGTGAAAAACTGGAGGCCTATCACTCTTTTAAATGTCTTCTACAAGATATTTTCCAAAGAGCTTGCCTTAAGATTGGTTAATTTGTTGCCTCTCGCAGTGGTTCTTCTACATATTCACTCTCGTCACAGCCTCCTATTGCTAGTACAGACCCTTCCAGTAGCATTAGCCGAGATCAATCTTGGATTGAAAATCAATTGGGAAGGAAGAGGAGGCAGCCATCCTATGTTCTTAATCATTCAGATTTTGATCAAGTTTACCAGGATGTGTCAAACAAGAGGATCAGGAACATGGTCCACGTGGAGAGGAATACCGATATGGAGATCGTCGTCGAGACTGCTATACCTCCATAGGGGAAGAGCTTGGATGAGTTGGAATCTCAGGACTTCGAGGTTATCATAGTCAACCTTGGTCATAGCACACGCCAGACTCAGGTTGATCTCCTACAGGTTGCTACAGACAGTGCCAGAGATAGAATGCTGAAAGACAGAGAGGATAAGGCAGCCCTCAAGGCTGAAATCAGACAGCTTCGTTAGTACATTTCTAGCCTTGTACACAGGTCAAAGGTTATTGCCACACTTCCACAGATGCTTGAGCCTCCAGCAGAACAGGGCCAACTTAATCATTTAGTTGCATATGGCAAGCGTTTGGATGAATGGGAGGAGGAGTTTGTTGCTAGAGGCCGTTCTATGCTCATAGAGTTATATCAGTTGCGGTACAATGCACGAGAGCTCCGTCTACGTCTCCAGGATGAGGAGCGAGACATGGCAATTAACAAACCTCGAGATGAGATTATGATTGCTCAGCTGAGTATGGCATATGAATCAGTCACAGATGCAGAAGATAGAGAAGCTATCTACTCTTGGAAAACACGGTTTTCAAGGCAAAGATAGAGGAGACTATGGCGTCAGAGTTGGCTAAGAGTAGAGAGCACATTACTAGTGCACTCCGGTTTGTGAGGACCTTAGTATCTCGCTTACCGTGTCAATATCAGATTGAGGGTGGTGCGTATGTTGAGCTTATCGATGTACAGTCAGAGCTCCAAGCACTCACTCATACTATTTTCAGTGGGGAGACCGTTGGCTGTAAGATTAATCAGCTTACAGTCATGTCAGCGTTGTTCGATGAAGCAACAAGGAGTAGGGGTGAACTTCAGTCCTAGATCACAGCTGGTGAGGACATGCTGCGCAGGCATAACATTCTTCGACAAAGTATCAGAGCTCCAAATAGTGATGCAGTTAACAATCTCGTTGAGGGATTGGTTGCTCGAGATCACGATCAGTAGACTTCAGTTCCCACCTCTCAGAATAGAAATTACACACAGGAGTTAAACTCGGCGTTACATTCTCAAGTTAACTCGTTGTCTTATCTCATGCATATCTATTTTGAGATCAACTTTATTTTACTTGGAGTTTTATTTAGGGTTTACGTTAACTGATGGTAGTGTTCCAGTTAACATGCTTTCAATAAGGACGTGCATGCTTGCACAATTGTCCATTTTTAGATTAGATGTTTTGGTTAACTAATGGTAGTTTTCCAGTTAACTGTATAGTTTGCTTTATTAGGGCTTAGCAATAAATCTTGCATGCATTGCAAGACTGTAGTTGACTCAAGGTGATTTTAGGGTTCCCTACACCTTTTGATGTCTATAAATAAGAGCTTTTGCTCATTTGTACATAACTTTTGTACGAGAGAGAAATATATGCTGTGCCTACCTTGCCTTCAATATTGCTCGTTCTGTATCTGTTCATGCGTTTTTGCTATTATGATGAATTGTTATGCCACATAGGGTTTCATGCAATTATAATGGTGAATTGTTTCCTTAGTTAAATAAAATCTGTTTTGTGTTCAATAAACTTGTCCAGATTGAGTTGATAGATGTGCCACCTTGCCTTCAAGTTGAGAATCTGTACTTGGTTATCGTGTGATGTGTGTGAATAATAAACTTATTCAGGTTGAGCTGATAGATGTGCCACCTTGCCTTCAAGTTGAGAATCTGTATTCAGTTTATTGTATATTGTTGTTTCCAATAAACTTGTTTAGATTGAGCTGATAGATGTGCCACCTTGCCTTCAAGTTGAGAATCTATACTTGTTTATCATCAGATAGTCATCCTTGCTCTATTTCCTCATGCTTTGTTTTCTTGAGGAAACTGGATAGATTTTAAGTAATTAAGCCTAGTTGTAGTTAGTAGTCTGCGAAACCAGAAAATACTCAGTTGCAACGTATATAGTTTTCAAGAAAGCCTTGTACCTCTACAGCTGAACAAAAAGACAGGATATAGTTTAGTTTACTTTCCTTTTCAAAGCATTTTTGTCAAGCACAACGAGGGAGCTTCCCCTCCTAATTTGAAGAGCACTCATTGTGTAGTGTGCATAGCTGTCCGTACCAACTCTTACTCTAGAGGTGCTAGTTGTTATGCCAACAGGTACAAATTTTGTTTATTTAAGCATGGCTCCATCATTAAACAATCATCCAGCTTCAAGAAAATTCGTATTTTCAAGGGAAAAGGCGAATTTTACAAACAAAGGCGAATTCATCATCAGCAATCAAAGGCGATTTCATCAAAGAATTCTTTTTGCAAATTCAAAGTTGACATTCATCAGAAAATTTGAAGATAAGGGGCGATTTTCATAGAAGAAAGAGCTTATAAAAAACGTCTTTCTCCTCCTTGATTCTCAAATTTCTCTCAAAATACAATTCGCATGTTCCTGAAGTTGATAGATTTTGACAAGTCTTAACATTTGGATCATTTCTATATAGCTTCCTCAAATTAAAATCGTGCGCTTGATTTTTTAGGAATTTTTAATTCCAGATCATTCGTTCTGGAGTTTCCAATTTTCTCAACTGAAAACTCTTTGCATGGTCGAGTAGAAGTTAGATTTTCACATTTCTGACGTTCTGGGTTGTCTTAGAATCTTTTTCTGGACAAAACCCATATCTCAGATTTTTCGCCGAAAATAACTCTTCAAAAGGCTATTTTTGGCCTCAGCAGGTTATTTTTAGCTTTCCAGAAATCTTGTCAGAACATAG
Source organism: Sequoia sempervirens (assembly GCA_007258455.2). Classification (NCBI taxonomy): domain Eukaryota; kingdom Viridiplantae; phylum Streptophyta; class Pinopsida; order Cupressales; family Cupressaceae; genus Sequoia; species Sequoia sempervirens. The sequence continues at coordinate 443,899,555 of VDFB02000017.1, read as the reverse complement.
TCAAGTTCACAGTCAATAGGCGAGTTTTTCAGAATGCAGTACACTCAGCACGAATATAGGACCAAAACTGTCCTTACTCACGACTTCATCGGGACAGTTGAGACGAATCTTCACAAGGTGCTGCCAGAAGCAGTTCTAGATCCAGTCAAGATCAAAGATTCAATTATTCGAAACATTCAGCAGTCCGGGTTATTGGAGGCCGCTTCCATACCTATCTTCGTTCATTGTATTGAATTCGTGATGTCTTGTATTAAGCATTACAATTCTACTACTCGTGAGATAGTGTCAGTAGATGGACGAGTTATTTGCAGTCTCAAGCCTCTGGACGTTGAAAGAAGTTTTGGTATACCTCAGCACTCGAACAGTCTAGTTATTTCTATGGAGCAGTGCGAGCAGGCATTCAACACTGATGTGGACAAGTGCCATAGTAAAATGGCAGAAAGATGGTTAAAGCAAGCGAAGAACAAATTGCCAAACAATGTGGGTCATGGTGAGTACAAGGATGAGTATGCGATTCTAATTACACTCTTGAATTGTGTCTCAGGTCAATCACATGCAAATGTTTTCCAGCCTTGGATGTATTACATTATTGGTTGCATCATATTTGGGCAGGAGCATTATGACTGGGCATCCTTCATCAGCGATGTTATCCACAAGCAGATCATCGGTTTCTTAGTTGCTCATGAGTTTCACATGTGTTCTTATCTCGTGTAAGATTGCTTATTAGGGTCAGTTTCGAGGACTAAACACCGTGGGCATTCTCAGTGTTCAAAAAGTCTATCAGTATTATGATCAGCTTGAGTTCACTAAGGATGAACGTCATTTCAAGCGTGTTCACGAGGCTTTTCTGACTTACACAGTGAGAAATTTAGACCGGGAGTTGCACGTTCGTATCTCGGTAGTTGCTAGAGCAGCGATGGATGGTTGGGCGGATTGGTTTATTCAGTTCCCAACATACACCTACATTCGAGTATATGGATTTATAGGAAATCCAGCTATGCTTCCACATTATCCTTCGGATAAGACAGTCTTTATGGAGTTCCTGAGGTAGTTGCTTGATGTTCATCGTCTTTTACGCCGCAAGCATAGACCAGCTGCCAATTTTCCTTTTCAATTTGGAATGTATTGGTGCAAGACGACAATTGATGCCAAAGTTGCAGGATAGGAGATCAAGAAATATCATCTCAAGTATCTTGTTGAGGCACGTGCTTATGATCTTTGGGGTCATTACACAACTCACCTTGCTGGTCGCACATATCATGAGCCTTCTATGGAGGATTATTGGGCAAACTGTGCAGATGACTTCGAGGTTCGCAGACGTAGCTATGACCGCTTCTCTCTCTCATGGATTTTTGTTTTCTTGTTAGAAGATGTGGGAGGTTTATCAGATGATGAGCGAGAAGTTCTTCCTCAGTTTTTCAGAGAGTAGGTCGACACAAAGCCGCTGCCAGCAGTTGATTGGTACGCCAAGGAGTACGCAACAGTAAAAGAGAGGTCAAGTAGAGTTATTCAAAACAGTAGACTTTACCTCGACAGCAAGAAGACCAGGAGGGTAAGTGTGCCTAGAGCAGAGCCACCAGTGGTGAATCCTTCGCTACCTTCCTCGTCAAAACCTAAACAGAAGAAGAGGAGTAACCCTCCTAAGAAAGGTCAAGTGCCAAATAATTCAAAAGGTAAGGCGCTTGCCACTGATATACACACGGAGCTTGAGAGAGAGCCAATTCAAAGGCCAGTTCAGAGTCCGCCAATCCCTGAGGTTCAACCTCAAGTTCCTACACCAGTTCCGGAGCAGTCACCAGCCCCAGTTCACATTGAATTGGATTTAGACTCCCCGTCTCGCAATGGTTCCTCTACATATTCACTCTCGTCACAGCCTCCTATTGCTAGTACAGACCCTTCCAGTAGCATTAGCCGAGCTCGGTCTCGGATTGAGGCTCAATTGGGAAGGAAGAGGAGGCAGCCATCCTATATCCTTAATCATTCAAATTTTGATCAGGTTTACTAGGATGTGCCAGACAAGAGGGTTAAGAACATGGTCCACGTGGAGAGGAATACTGATATGGAGATCGTCGTCGAGACTGCTATTCCTCCATAGGGGAAGAACTTTGACGAGTTGGAATCTCGGGATTTCGAAGTTATTACAGTCGACCTTGGTCGTAGCACACGCCAGACTCAGGTTGATCTCCTACAGGTTGCTACAGACAGTGCCAGGGATAGAATGCTAAAAGACGGAGAAGATAAGGCAGCCCTCAAGGCTGAAATCAGACAGCTTCGTTAGTACATTTCTAGCCTTGTTCAGGTTAGATGTCATCGCCACACCCCCGCCGATGCTTGAGCCTCCAGCAGAACAAGGTCAACTTAATCATTTAGTTGCATATGGCAAACGTTTTTATGAGTGGGAGGAAGAGTTCGTTGCTAGAGGCCGTGCTATGCTTACAGAGTTAAATCAGTTGCGGTATAATGCACGAGAGCTCCGTCTGTGTCTCTAGGATGAGGAATGAGACATGGCAATTAACAGACCCCGGGATGAGATTATGATTTCTCACCTGAGTATGGTATATGAATCAGTCACAGATGCGGAAGATAGAGAAGCTATCTACTCTTGGAAAACACAGTTGGTTTTCAAGGCAAAGATAGAGGAGACTATGGCGTCAGAGTTGGCTAAGAGTAGAGAGCACATTACTAGTGCACTCCGGTTTGTGAGGACCTTAGTATCTCGCTTACCGTGTCGATATCAGATTGAGGGTGGTGCGTATGTTGAGCTTATCGATGTTCAGTTAGAGCTCCAAGCACTCATTCATACTATTTTCAGTGGGGAGACCGTTGGCTGTAAGATTAATCAGCTTACAGTCATGTCAGCGTTGTTCGATGAAGCAACAAGGAGTAGGGGTGAACTTCAGTCCCAGATCACAGCTGGTGAGGACATGCTGCACAGGCATAGCATTCTTCGACAGAGTATCAGAGCTCCAAATAGTGATGCAGTTAACAATCTCGTTGAGGGATTGGTTGCTCGAGATCACGATCAGTAGACTTCAGTTCCCACCTCTCAGAATGAACATTATACGTAGGAGTTAAACTTGGTGTTATCTTCTCAAGTTAACTCGCTGTCTTATCTCATGCATATCTATTCTGAGATCAGCTTTATTTTACTTGGAGTTTTATTTAGGGTTTACGTTAACTGATGGTAGTGTTCCAGTTAACGTGCTTTCAATAAGGACGTGGATGCTTGCACAATTGTCCATTTTTAGATTAGATGTTTCGGTTAACTGATGGTAGCTTTCCAGTTAATTGTATAGTTTACTTTATTAGGGTTTAGCAATAAATCTTGCATACATTGCAAGACTGTAGTTGACTCAAGGTGATTTTAGGGTTCCCTACACCGTTCGATGTCTATAAATAAGAGCTTTTGCTCAGTTGTACATAACTTTTGCACGAGAGAGAAATATATGCTGTGCCTACCTTGCCTTCAATATTGCTCGTTCTATATCTGTTCATGCGTCTTTGCTATTATGATGAATTGTTATGCCACTTGGGTTTCATGCAATTATAATGGTGAATTCTTTCCTTAGTTAGATCAAATCTGTTTTGTGGTCAATAAACTTGTCCAGATTGAGCTGATAGTTGTGCCACCTTGCTTTCAAGTTGAGAATCTGAACTTGGTTATCGTGTGATGTGTGTGAATAATAAACTTATTCAAATTGAGCTGATAGATGTGCCACCTTGCCTTCAAGTTGAGAATCTGAACTTGGTTTATAATATATTGTTGTTTCCAATAAACTTGTTTAGATTGAGCTGATAGATGTGCCACCTTGCCTTCAAGTTGAGAATCTATACTTGTTTATCGTCAGATAGTCATCCTTGCTCCATTTTCTCATGGTCTTTTTTCTTGAGGAAACTGGATAGATTTTAAGGAATTAGCCTAGTTGTAGTTAGTGATCTGAGAAACCAGAAAATACTTAGCTGCAACGTATAGAGTTTTCTTGAAAGCCTTGAACCTCTACGGCTGAGACAGAAAGACAGGAGATAGTTTAGATTACTTTTCCCTTTCCAAGCATTTTTGTTAAGCACAACGAGGGAGCTTCCCCTCCTAATTTGAAGAACACTCATTGCGTAGTGTGCATAGCTGTCCGTACCAACTTATACTCCAGAGGTGTTAGTTGTTACGGCAACAACTCTTCTGCTTAAAATCCTATAAGATGTTCTTTCCGAAGGTAAAGTGATCCCTTGACTTGGCTGAGATGCGCTGTGACATACTCCGTAGACAAGTCACTCCTCTAAAATGGAGAGGTTTATTACAAAACACAAAAAATTCTAGTTATACCTCAAAGTAGCAGAAAATGGTCCCCAAAGCAGGTTGCCACTATCACAAGACATCTTGCTAGAGTTTGTATCCCAATCTGAATTCTCTTCAGTCACATTTTGCATTTCATTGAACAGCTAATATGGCATCTGCTAGAATTGAATACTAGGCTAGAAACAATGAAATAGTGAGTGATGTGGGGACATACACCTTGCCAATTTTACTCTTTCTTTGTTCAATTTTTCTTCAAGCATATGCATTTTTACCTTATTAGAGGTTTGGATTACCCTCTATTATTTCTGTCAAGACAACTTCCTTCTTAAGCTGCTTTTTTCTATTTCTCAGTGGTGGATGGACTTAGCGGCTTATTGTTGGCTATGAAGCTGTATCAAGTGATTCTCTCTTTCCCTGATTCCATGGAATTAAGCTTTCTTTGAAACTATGGCTACTAATGTCCTCCCTTGCCCCTTGCCTTTATAGTGTAAATTCTTAACAATAATATAAGTGGTGATACATGAGCTATTAAACGTAAAGAATTGCCCCAAAAATGTTTCTGTAATATTCCCCCTTAAATCGCTTAGATGAATCCTACGGAATAATAAAATAAGTATAAAGTAATTGATATTACCCAAGGGTGGCAATCTGACATCAATAACAGGCTAACTCATATAAAAATAACATCATTAATTGCCAAGGCCGACTTGCTTAAGAAATCGGCTCATTAGATGAGGGCCGACCTACATTAGAGATTAATATTTAATTAAAGGACGTGACTTTCCTATATAGTGCGACTATGTGAAACTTGAAGGGACGCATCACTTGGTGATTGAAGATATGAACACTTTGCGGTCAGCCAGCAAGAAGGCATCAAATGAGTCTGAAGTATTCTTATCCATAAGGGCAGATCCAGATTGCTCCAAAGGGGCAATCAGTCACCCAATTGGCTGCATAGTACATCACAGAAATCAGACACCCAGCCTATCATCAAATCGCATGATATTAAAGGTTGATAATATCCGAAATAGCGAAGTAAGAAGGCACCAGCCAGACGAACTGTATATGCACGCGGCAAGAGCATTACATCTTATGGTGTCAAATCTATATCAACTGTAGCTGCAGATTATATATACATATCAGTCTATATTTTGCTCAGTCCTATTCACATCTTTTGTCACTATCATAACTATATAATCAAGTGCATTAATCTGAATTGTGTTCAAGGAATGCTATTATTGTTCAGGTCATAAGCATCAGTTTTGAATATCTTGAAGGGACATTACAGTTTCGGTTTATAGAAACATTTTGTTGGCAAAAAACGTGCACAAAATATTGTAGCTATACCAAAACAATTATGACTTTTAAATCAAGGCAAGGAGACATTTCTATATAGTGTAGATGTTTCCTGATGCATAAAAGGAGAAGAAAAAGGAAATTTGATGTTTCCTAACCTGTCAAATCTTTTCCTAAATTGTTTCTGTATGTAAGAGACATCGTATAGGAAAAATTGAAGTTTTGGATATTTGGTCATAATGAAATGTTTTCAGATGTTAAATATAAGTATGAAAAATATTTTCAACATTCTGTAAAATATGCTCCATGCAGATGCATCCCCATTCCTTGATCCCCAATACCCATGCCGTTTTCCTATTAAAATATCATTTCTATGGTTTTTAATGAATTTCTAGGTGTGCCTTTCTCACATTGTGCATTACCATATTACCTGCAAAAGGGAACATGGCAGAACATAGGTAAAATTAAAATATCTATTATTGCCAAATGGCAGCTTTGGAAATTTGGTGATCTTTTGTACTCATACAACTAACGAATCTCTAGCAGTCACTCATGCTTCTGTTAACAAAGTAGAAACATTAATTGGTTGTGTAGACTTATTGAATTTCGTAATGCTGAATTTGAGTCTGGAAGGCATGATTTTGAGCAATAGGAAGGGTAAAGATAACTAAGATTTGTGTCTGCTAGAATTGAACAATGAGTCATATTCTAAATCTGCATTAATTAGTTCATTCTCTTACAGTATCAGAAATTTATATCTGCTAGAATTGAACGATGAGTCATATTCTAAATTTGCATTAAGTAGTTCATTTTTGTACAATATCAGAGAGGAAGGTAAAGGGAAAATGTTTGGTCCAACTTCATCTAAATTCTGACAAGATGGAGGTGTGCCAACTGTTTGGCGAAGACTTTTAGTGGGATTTAATCCTATAGAGAAGTAACACCATGGTTACTATATATGTGTACCATAATCATTATGAGGAGGGCTTAATTTGGAAAAATATTGGTAAACAGAACATTTGATAAATTTATGGTAGATTGTCAAAATATTTGCTATATTCACAGGATTTTTAACATTTAACAATGCGACCATATTAACTTGCAGTCATGTAGATAAAGTGTAGTGGCTCATTAATATTTGCTGGAATAGCAATTCAACAAAATTTCCAATCAAACCAGAGAGAAGTTATGCAATGCTACTCTTGCAATGGAAATATTGACTGAATGGTTGTCACAAGAAAAGAACTTAAAAATAAAAATCTGTTGGCTACTTTTCCCTTTGAAAACCCCTAAAATTGTGTTATTATCAAGGTTTATATTCACAGGATTTTTAACATTTAACAATCTGACCATATTAACTTGCGGTCATGTAGATAAAGTGTAGTGGCTAATTAATATTTGCTGGAATAGCAATTCAACAAATTTTCCAATCAAACCAGAGAGAAGTTATGCAATGTTACTCTTGCAATGGAAGTATTGACTGAATGATTGTGACAAGAAAAGAACTTAAAAATAAACATCTGTTGGCTACTTTTCCCTTTGAAAACCCCTAAAATTGTGTTATTATCAAGGTTTAAATTTTAATTAATCTCCATCCATTAATTAATGTAACCTAAATTTTTCATTTTCTATCATGGATTTTAACTTTTCCATGATTAAATTGTATTTAATCAATTAGACATGAGAGGAGAAACAAATTAGATGTGCTATTTTACTGCTTGATATTCTATTTCTTTGAGAATAGATTGATCTGATGACATTTGTTGCAGGGTGGTGCAGGTACGTGGAGTGATGGCAAGTTGACAACTAAAATTGGGAAGAACAGTGATAATGTGCAAATTGTGAGAACTATGTCCCCATCCTTTTATGTTGTTCTTTCCAATTGTAATTATGCGGATGGCATATTTTTCTCTTGTGCAGTTATTAATTGAATTGAATAAAATCATATTTTAAAAAATGAGTTACGTTCATAGTGTTAGACTTGGACAATGCAAATTGTTTTTTCAGTTGAACTCAGATTTGGTGGAAAAACTTGGTGAAATTTTTTCAATTAAACTAAATATATAGTATATGAAAATGTAATGTCTCCCCCCTGTCTGCTGTTTGTTTTTTTTTGTTTTTCTGTGTATTCTGATTTTTTTGTATTTTACTTCCCAAGTGATGCAAATTAAATAAAATGCTAAACTAACAAGATTATAAAGAAAATGCAATAACCAAACACAACCCAGATCAATATTTTGCATTAATAACTCAGTTGATGCATACCCATTTGCTGCTATTAAATGTTGCAGGTCTGATTACATAAAACCAGCATGCTGGTGCATACCGAACACCTACAAATCATCAAACCGTTCTCCTCTCCACTCTGAAATTGATGTGCAGCGAAATATCCCACCCCTGATAGGATATTTACCTTTCTGATTTTGACTGTCTTTGTTTTTTGTTTGTATTGCTGATTGATTTGTTTGTGTTTTGTCAATGTTTTTGAATGCTTTTAAACAGAAATAAAGTGCAGGAAACTAAAGAACTTTCAACAAATGCATAATCAGAAATTTCACATTTTTCATTACCACAACTAGCTGAAAATTTTCAGAATTTTATTACAATCAGAATATTGAGATTTTTTCGATTATAACAACCCAGTTCATAAAATACCACCTAATATCTGAATCCAACATACCCAGAAAATGTTTGCCACTTTGTCAAGGTGCTGTAATAGAAACCAGCAAACTGAAAGCTTGCAAACATGGACACCTTCCTCCAAACCCTTAGAATAACACCTCTAGAATTAAATGCAAATGCTCTCATAATTCTGGATGCCAAAAATGATGAAGTTTGTGGCTAAAGAACTTAGGTGTTTCACTCCATAAAACCCCACATGGTTGTCATGAAGAAGTACATCTGGCAAGGAATGGCACAACATGCCTTATTAACTCCCACATGCCAAGTTTGATCCTCAATGAGCAAAGGATAACAACAGATATATATGTATTCTGATCTGAAACAAAGAACTTCCGAAAGTCTGAACAATCTATCTCCTAATAAGCACAAATGTGACTCTTGTTTGTAGCCACTTGAAGAGCAAACCTTGGGTGGTATTTCACACCTGTAGAATGCTTAAATCTAAGAGAAATCACATTCTCCAAGATCAAATTTGTAGCACAAACCCTTGTTTCTTTGCACAACCAAAAACTCTTGAATTTTGCCAAGTGTTGAATGATGAATTGTGCTTTTTTGAGTGCTTTTATATCTCCTCATGAAAAGCACGACCTCCTTTGGCTTTTTCAAACATTTAATATATTAAATTATATTTGCTTTTGTTGCCAAGTCTTATATCTCATGTGGGTTCCCCCTTTAATGACTTAAATGATTTGACTTTAGGTCAAAAGCCATGTAGGTTATCAAGAACATTGAAAGGATCTGATTGATATGCCAAAGAGTGTAAGAACAAATTGTGAAGTCCCAACTCAAGTACAAAGCATATTATGACCAATATAGTGGGGCTGAATTTCAAGGTTGGAGGCATTATCTGAGTTTACTTGTGTGAGGGTAGGCTTTTGGGACAAGTGAGGAAGCTTAAGGCCATTGCACTCGGCAATTTAACATGGAGCAACAGGTTTGGGACTATGCATTCAAGCTCAAGCTGCACTCACATATGCATATGTATTCAGATGCATCTAGAGAACTTCAAGCTTTTTGAACTGTCCATGTTGAGTGAACGATGCATGGACAAAATTTTGCCTCAATAGAGGACTTCTCATCAATTTCCCAAGCAAAATTGATATAGGATACAATATTGCAGTGGAAGATCAGATCCACATGCAGAAGAGAGCAAAAGTATTTGCAGGTTGGTCTCAAGGGGAAATTTCCAAGTAAAGAGAAGTTAGAGTTGATTACTTTTCATTTAGCTTTCAAGGGAGCACAAGGTTTTTCACTGGGGATTTATAATCTGAAATGAATCGAAAAACTTCAGACACAATTGTACTAGAGATCTGACCTGAGTGGAAATGACTAGAAACAACCATGTAATGACAAATTTCACTAAAAGGGAAACAAGTTGATTGCTGGTTCAGGCTTTAACCAAGTGGCAAAGCTAATGTAATGCAAGGGGACTTCCTGGGTAAATTTCTGATGATGTCAGCAACAGCATGGCCTGAAAGCTGATAGGAACCCAGGATAATGCATTCTTGCAACCCATGACCATACGGGGATGTTCTGCAGTCCATTGAGGTATCCTGATGTGGAGATGCCATGGCCTGGCTGCTTGGGCAATGTAGCTGATGAGTGATGTGCTGAGGTGGAAGATGGAGTGGTTTTTGGAGTCTGAAGGGTCCTAGAATAACACTGATTGTGAGGAAATGGTCTTCATGAGTGTGAACATTCACCATTAGTCTTCAGTTCTCTAATTTCAATGTGCAATGGTTCTTTTGGCAACTGCCAGCAGTAGTGAAGAATCTTGAGCAGGGTTAGAGAAGAGTAAAGAAGAGATGTCTGCATGTTCTAGAGAGACCAGTGTCTCTGCAATACTGTATTCTTTTGCTTTCATGTTGTGGGTTTCAAACTAAAGTGTTTGACATTAGGCTTTCATATGGAAAATAATTATATTATATGGTAAATGTGTTAAATTTACTGTGATCTCCAATAGAAGAAGGAACGAGCTTTAAAGATGTATGTGATTTAGTATGAGCCCTAGCCCTGATAGCAGAATGAGCAAGTCTCAAATTTTGTATAATGCCTAAACATTTGTTACATTGTTGATTAGCTTTAAAGTTTAGTTTTAATTTTATTCAGGACTAGGTTTATTGTGCTGTTGGAAATGGAAATCGACCACAACATGTATATCTGTTTCTTTGATATGTGTGGGGAGTATTTTCTTCTATATATATGATAATATTTACATAAAATATACTATCCAGTTTTGGCAGGATTACTTTTTAAGAATGATAGTTTGATTGGGCTGTTGTTTTAGGTGTTAAAAACTCTTGTTCATTTTGGAGCCCCAGCATGCATCTTGATCGATGGGAAACCACACTTGGGAACTGACAGATTGATACGCATTCTACTCAATTTTCGGCAACATTTACAAGATTTGGGAGTATGTTTTGTCAAGCTTAGCCTGAAGGAAAATGTACAATCGCATGATTAAGTTATGAATCTTTTTCAGCATGTGATTGTTTTGACATTGTTGATGATGAGAGACAACAATTAATCCATGCAGGTTCAGATAATGTTTGGAACTCGAATGGATGACCTCCTGGTGAGAAGAGAACAAGCTATAGGAGTTCAGGTTTCTGATGCAGGAGGAAATAACCACACTAATACACAAAAGTTGGGATCTGATGCTGTTGTTCTTGCAGTTGGACATTCTGCTCGTGATGTATATGAAAGGCTTCTTGAGCGGAATGTACTTTTGATGCCAAAAGATTTTGCTGTGAGTTGTATTCATGCTTTTTCCTGTGTGAGTGCAAGAAGCTAAGCTGTAAAATGGCTTCCTGCACTCACACATGTAATGTAGATGCCAGCAAGAATGCAAGTCTTCCATGGGTATATTTTCATGTATGAAATTATGATGCAAGCATGATAGGTTCTAAAGAAGGGAATTTTCCAAGATGCATCCTAGATAGAATTTCTGTTTTGAGAGAAGCTAGTTGAAAAATTATTCCTGCAGTAATAATGGCAATATTTTATAATCTTTGAACATTTCTGGGATGGTTTCTTAAACTGTATAGTCTGGGCCCTACAGTAGTATGTTTTGCACTTCAGATTTTTCATTCTCTCCTGCTCTATTAAACATCTCTTTAAAATTGTAGCTATAATCTGCCTATCACAAAGCAGCAAGTATCACGATTTCACCATACAATTATTTTAATTTTGTTCTGAATTTGCAACTTAATAACAACTTTGGCAGTTCAGGAGATTCGTTAGCTTTCCTCTTGTAATATTCACGTTTTGACATTTCGTGTTTCTCTCAATTGCATTTTATAGAGCAAATGTGCAATACAGACTCCTATTTAGGGTGGCTATGTGATAATTGATAGTCTTCTGTTCATTTCAACACCTGTAATGGGTAGGCTTATCTGTCCCTCAAAACTTCCATAAGTACTTAGATTAGGAGTTCACATTCATTTATATTTTCTACACCTAAATTAATTAGAAAAAATTACTCCTTTGGAAGTTGTTTACATATCTCCTCCTTGGTCTGCCATCTTACCAAGTTTTTAAATATTTAATCTTTATACTATAATATGAAGTGAGGTGGTACTTCAGTGTCTTGCAGTATCTTAAGAGATATGTATTTTAAAATCTCAATAATTGCCTTGACTATCACCTTTATTAAGGCATAACTGTAATTTTGCGGGGGTCATTTAGCAAATTAGCTGTCAATATTTACCCATGTTGCAATGTTCAAGAACAGATTTTTTGTGAACCTTTCTTATTTTATGGAATGTTCTAAAAACAATTAAATTTTGGGAGTAATGAATAGTAGTAAAGTGGTTTTTGACTTATTTTTGGTGCTTGTTATTTATGGCTGCAGTTAACAAAGATCCATGAGCACTTCTAGTCAATCTTGAGTTCAGATTGTTTTTGTGTTTTAAGAATAAGTTATAGTTAGGATGTTTTTAAATCTTTTTCAAGTAGAGGATTTACCATACATCAGTGTAGGTAATGTTTCCTGGGTAAATTGTGGAAATACTCAAGTCATTTTCATCATGAGCAAGAAGAACTCTATTAATCATGTTGGATACAGTTTTAGTTTTTAAGATGTTATCCAAGAAGTACAAGTTAAAAGTATAATGGATTCTTCAATCAAATTGTAAACCACTGGTTAAATAAGACATTTATCACAAATAACTAGCAAATACATTACTATAAATAAGTAATGTTTTCAAATCTTGAACCAAGGACCAAACTCTATAGCAAATTGTTGGATGCTACCTCGTGCCTATCAACTGTAGATGTTATGAATGTAAATCCGTCTTTCCAATTAAATGTCACATTCTCTCTATATCTGATAATAGCTGAACCTAACAACATTTCTCATTATTATGGTTCAAATGACTTGAACTATATAGGTGCCAGCAACTATTCCCTGGCAAAGACCCCAACCTCTGCTGAATCATTGATGTGGGGGCAATATTTAGTGCATACTCAGGCTGTCTGATAATTTTATCTCTATCCATGGGAAATATTTAACTAACCCATGTCTTTGTTGTTTTCTGTGTTGGTTATCAAATTATCACCTTTTCCTGAGAGGCTGTAAATTATTTACAGAAAACAACTCTCACAAGGTCTTATAAAAATGCAACATTTTTAGATTACTTAAATAATAAATCTATACACCTGAGTATTCTGTAGCTCTTGTTAACCAACCCTTTCCTAAAGTTACCTTTAAATTTAATTCTTAAACCATTTATTTCCTTTCTCTTCTTATTTTAGAGGTAATAATTGTTTCTGAGTGAAAAATTTATGCATCTTTAAGCATTAGCATTAAAAAGCCTTTTTGAATATTCTAAGAATCTAATTAATTGCATGCATTCTTCTTTCCCTAATTCTATATTGGATCCAGTTTGATTGATACATTTTTCCTTTTAGATCTCGAGTATTGTTTAGTTTGATGTTGATCATATTCTGTTATGGCAACACCTTTTTGGGACTGTGGCATGAATTGAGTTGTTTAGGGCCTGCAGTCACTCAAGACAAAGCTTGTGTGCCTGTATGGGTTGAGTCTTGTGCAAATCATTGATTGTTATGTGATAACAATCTCAAATGGTGCTGATATCAAGAGAGGACTTCATTTGAAAGTTTTGTACAAATCTTTCCTAACTTATGTGGTATTGTTGGCAACTTGGCATGCAAGATAATAGATTATGCTTACCATTATCTTAAATGGATTCTTTGCTATGTGTCATGGCATTTCAAGGAAATTATTATTCATCACTTTAATTAAATACTCAAAAGTTAGATATGAAATCTAAAATTTTAAAATACTCAAACTTGTAGAACATTCATCATCCATAGGACCATAACATTACAGAAAGTCAATGAGTTTGATTGAGACATGATGTGTCAAGATTCAATTATAATTTATTTTCATTATATGACACTAAAAGGCCTGAAAGATACAAAATGTCCAATGAATAGCAGTAAGATATTTAAAAACATTTTAAATGGACCTCCTATGCTTATGTCTCATGTGCTATGGCACTTCATTTTTTATCAAAAGAGGCCTCTTGGCTCATTTGCTTAGACATCTTCGTCAGGGATATCTATATCCAAATGAGCCATTGAGTCTTAGTCACTTCCAATATCAAATATGAACTCATCCAATGAGACCCTGACTACACCTTCTCTTCCTCATCAATTTGTTTTGTATCTTCTAGATAAACATCTCAACAAGTGGTTGGAGTTTATTGATATTTAGGAGTTGATACTTAGTCAGTCTTGAAGATGCAAGGCATTATGTACATTAACCAATTTCTTCAATCATCTAGGGTTAAGTCTATTCCTCTTAGCAGAATGAATGAAGTTGAATGTGGACCAATCCTTCTCTACAACATAGGAACTAGCAACCTTAAATCAAAGGTGAGTGGAAAGCATCTTGTAGTAGCCACTCGGTGACACCCTTTCGTAGGCCTATATTAGACATCTTTGGAGTATGATCTAATTTTTTGTAATGTCCCCTTTTTAGTCTGACATTGCTTTTGGATGGTTTAGCTTATTGCTGACCCTCGTAGGCTAATGAGCATGGTTAGGGGGTCCTTCGTGGTAGATATCTAGTTAGTTGATGGTTTCCATTTCCTGGATTCAGTTGAATGGGAGAAATAAAAGATTTTCTATGATATAATGTTTAAATATTATTAAAGGGTAACTTTGATAATAATAATTATTTTTACTGTTATGTTATAATGTTATATTTGTACTTTATATTATAAACTCTTTTTAATTTTTGTAAAGTGCAAATATTATTTTATTTAAGAGAAGCTTCTCGATGTTTTGACCTCTTCTTGGAGGAAAAGTATAAAGAGAGAGTTTGCCAAGCTTCTAATCTTCCAGGAATTGACATCTGATTTTGAAGAACTTGCTTAGAGAGGAATTGCTTAGAGAGGAATTGGCTAGGGTTTCTGCCATTTCTAGCCTTTGGGAACGAAAACTCTCATTGGTTATGCAATTTGAGGTTGTGAAATATTAGCTGAATTATTGCTTAATTGTGGGCTTCACTTTAATAGTTCAATTTGTGCTTCGTTGCAAATTTTGTGTTCTTTGGCCAAATTTGGAGATTAAGATTTCATATCAGCTTGTTGAAGCATTTTGGAGAATAGCCTACAACTGCAAATTTGTGAAGAATTGATTGGAGATATTGGAGATCATTTGCAGATTGGAGGCAACATTGATTGGCATATTTGGAGGTGATTATTGTATGAAAAACATTCTGATTTTTCATCTCAGCAAGGGTCAACCAGCCATGGTGAGAAGTACATATTTGCTCATTGCTCATCATTGAGACTTCAGATTTTTGTGGGAATTGGAGAAATCAATTCCTTTCATGTTGGCAATCATTTCTATAGCAATTTGGAGGGCCATTGTTGCTGCATTTATTTATATAATATATTGCTAGGTAAGAACAGGGGTGGCCAACATAGCGGAGGGTGATTTCATGCAAGGAGGACACATAAAATTCCATAAAAACCAGTTTTGGACTTCTCCAAGTTTTCTGTTCACTTCCAGCTATTGTAATCAGGTTCCACCTCTTATTTTCATTAATATGTGCATCTTATAAGTCTGAAGACAAGTCTAAAATTAGGTGGCAGCCATTAAAGGCATTGTAGGAACTTTATCATTGCATCAAGCTAGTAGTTCAAATCTGAATTGTAATCAGTTTATGACCTGTTCTATTAAGGAATATAAGTCTGAAGTGAATCTGAAGGTTGCATGCCAATTGTTCGAAGAAATGTCTCTTTCATTTGTAGGCTTTATTGTGTATTGGAAAGTGCTATAAATTGTTGTATGTCATTACTATTTTCATTATCAATCAATATTGCATTGTTGAAGAGCATTCAAAGCATCTTGTTCCCAAATCAAACCAAAAAAACAAATTAGAAATTCGTATCAGCTGTAATGTCCCCTTTCTAGTGGAAGCACTTAAACCTGAATCTTGCATTCAAAGTGTTTCTCAAGGAGACATTAGAAACATTAGAGATCAATAAATTTTAGTTAATAACATCTAATTAGATCGAAGATGATATAATTATTCCATCCTTGTCAAAGGATTATTCATTTCTGAAAGATACCGAACCAATTTTTTCAATTCTTTTGAATGCAATTACAAACAACATGCACCCGTTAAGGTTAGATGAAAACCCAAACGATGCGGAAAGAACTCTAACCAAGAATGTACACCAGGATCCCGAGATGGGCAAGGTGGAGCATATGGTCAGAGGATCTCAGTGCAATGCAATACTGAATAACTCTAACCAAGGATGCGCCAGATGACGGCGAGCATAAGGTCAGAGGATCCCTACCAACTACAATGCTAAAAGTAAACTCAACACCAAGTATGTGCTACCCAATCCAGAATGGAAATGAGGCGACCATATGGTGGAGATATAAAGAAAATACAAATGCAACTTCAGAATATAAAATAGGCGGCAAGCCAGCCTCTTCCACTTATTCAGTGGGCATTACAAAACATGAAGAGCAAGATTAGAAGAAATGCTGACAGTACTACTGTTCAGCTTACAATATGATGAGGAAATGCCTGCAAGGAACGAAGATTAGAAGCTCTCCAATGCTGCACAGTGAATATGACCTCCATAAAGCATAATAGGATTTCCTAACACCAACCCTTCACCAACCCATCAAATCTGGTATGTCAGACCAGCTTAAATATGAAGAACCAGCACCCCTAGGACTCACTAAAATGCACTTTTCTCACTCAATACTAACTCTAATGATCTGAAATCAAATGCATAGCACCTCTAAGAAGATGGCGACCAAGTTTGGACAACAAAACCCCACCAAATAACCCTTAATATTTTTTGGCACAAATCCCAAGGAGCTCAAATGGTACGGCCCTCTAAGAAGGGCGATTTTCCTTTATAAAATCCAACTCTTAATCAAAAAATCTGAAACTTAGTAGAAAGGGTCGCCCCTCAAAGACAAAGAGATATATGCAATACCCAGAATGATTCTTTTTGTATTTTTTGACTTATGAGTAAAAACAGCAATCAGCTATAAAGAAGAGACAATTCCAGAATTTCACTAATAAGCATGAAACTGAACTACAAAGCCACACAACTACTACAATGCAAAAGCTCACTACAAAACCACTCAAATACAACTACCTCATCACTAGTCGCTATCTCTCAAGCAAGAAGCAATGCCAAGCTAGGAGGCATACATTCCTCGAAGCAGTCCCAATACCATTCCGGCAACATAACATTCCTGTAGACAAAAGATGCTCAAATGAAGAAAAGAGGCCACCTTATAAAGGCACAGCAAGGAATCTCCAAAGCTTCTAGAAGAGAAGCCCTAAATTCAAATTTGAAATAAACCTTTTCCCTCCAAGAGATGGCGTCCACTTTTCAAAGCTTCACTTTGACTTTTATTTTTAATTTCATCCTCCAAGAAATAGGCGTCCAACATAAGCTTCAATTTTTGACTTTAATAAAATATAAAATCCCTTCCATGAAGCGCCCACCCTTGAAGACCACTTTTTAAAACAACATTAAGTCATAAGACTAGGCCAAGGGGATAATATAACATTTAAATATAACATTACTGAAGTTAATCGAACTTATCTCTCCAACTGCATCCCAAGGCCAAAATTGAATAAACCAACTGAACTGATAGCAGAGGGAAGCCAATTGAACAGGAACCAAACTGTCAATTGCCAAAAATAGAATTTACTAAAAATAGTAAATTCCGGAAAGTGCTCGGAACGCAAAGCAAGTCATACCACTGCGAAGCTCTCTGAAAACCCAGAAAGAATCCGCAATTCAATCACCAAATCACGAGCAACAACAACCATCAAAACAAGAAACCCTAATTTCACCTTCCGAGTAGCCTACGGGTCTCCGGAATAGGCCAACGGTCCATTGAAAAGATCATGCTCGAGAAGGGGACATTACAATTTCCTCCCTATTACTTACCCTGAATGATTCCTCTATAATATATCTCATGAGTACATTAGATATTAAACATCTTTTGAGTTCCCGTAGATGGAATTCTATTATATCATTTTAACATCATGGTGAATAAATGAAGTCATTATTTATAAGGCTCAATAATTGTTGCAAGCATCATTATTTACGCAATTGTATATATATATATAAATATACTATCTAAATAAGTATATATCATCATTTCTAATTGACTTCAAAATACACATATATATCTTTATTTCTATATATATATATGTATATATGTATGTATGTATATACATTACTCATGTTATATTATTTGTTATCAAATTTATCTATATCTATGTATGTATAAATAATCATATAAATAATCATCTTGTATGAACCTATATATATATAATCATCAATTACTGCAAAATACATTTATCAACATATGAATTATATATAGAAAACATATTATATTTGCTATGATTATCTTTATTATATATATGTTAAATATATATGACTACATCAATCATTACTAAATTCCTAATTTATTCCTTTACTACCATTTATTTATACCTTGATTAGTTTCCAGCATAAATTGTGATAGTCTAGAGGAGAGGAATCCATAGGAGGCCCGTAGATACTCTCTCTAAGCCCAAGAGCGGATATCACCCCCTTGGCTCCCGATGGCATGACTCTTGGTCATCCGATCTGGGGAGTGGCATACCTAGAGGAGAACTAGTACCTACTCAACCTATAGGTTCCCTCTGTTAACTTTCTACATGTTTGCTTGATGATACAAAACTTTGGTGAGAATATAAAATACACTTCATGTGAGAGAAATTATGATACAATATATCACAATAATATAGTTAGGTATCCAATTCAAAATAAACATATCAATAATTCTATAGTAAATAGTAGCATGTATAACTTTATTATTCCAAAATGACATCAATAGAAGTGAACAACAACAACTAGAATAAATATCATCATATATATTCTTATTCTACCGCATGATATATTTACTAAACATTGATATCTAAATTCATGATGTATTTACTTTTATACTTACCTGCAGATTCCTCTTTCCTTCCATGGTTGTTTCATGGGGTTTCCACACACAATACTTATGATGGAATAGATCATCCTGATCTCATTAGTTGTCCAATTCAAAATAACATATCTATTTATACATATATATCTTGATACTTATTTTACACTTACATATGGTAGCTATGATAAGAATAACGAATATCAACAGCAAGTGATTACATTCAATGGTTACCAGTCGTACCTGATCTGCATAAATCGGAATGTTTTTCTATATTTTCATAGAGTATACCTTTGCCTTTGGTAAGTTTGTAGACGCTATTTTGATAGGGTGGCAGGAAAGTTGCTTTGATACCACTTGTAATGTCCCCTTTCTAGTGGAAGCACTTAAACCCAAATCTTGCATTCAAAGTGTTTCCCAAGGGGAAATTAGAAACATTAGAGATCAATAAATTTCAGTTGATAACATCTAATTAGATCGAAGATGATATAATTATTCCATCCTTGTCAAAGGATTATTCATTTCCTCCCTATTACTTACCCTGAATGATTCCTCTATAATATATCTCATGAGTACATTAGATATTAAACATCTTTCGAGGTCACATAGATGGAATTCTATTATATCATTTTAACATCATGGTGAATAAATGAAGTCATTATTTATAAGGCTCAATAATTGCTGCAAGCATCATTATTTACACAATCGTGTATATATATATATATATATATATATATTCTATCTAAATAAGTATATATCATCATTTCTAATTGACTTCAAAATACATATATATATCTTTATTTCTATATATATATATATATATGTATGTATGTATATACATTACTCATGTTATATTATTTGTTATCAAATTTATCTATATCTATGTATGTATAAATAATCATATAAATAATCATCTTGTATGAACCTATATATATATAATCATCAATTACTGCAAAATACATTTATCAACATATGAATTATATATAGAAAACATATTATATTTGCTATGATTATCTTTATTATATATATGTTAAATATATATGACAACATCAATCATTACTAAATTCCTAATTTATTCCTTTACTACCATTTATTTACACCCTGATTAGTTTCCAGCATAAATTGTGATCTGTTGATGTGTGTTTTGTGACCTACACCAAACAACAAAATAAAGTTTCCAACGGCTACCCTATTCTCTCTTGATCAAAGTATCCGACATTCTAAGATTGTGAGAGAGTTCGTGTGTTCAACTCCAAGGTTCCTTCTAGGCGATGCTTAGGCTCAGTTGGTTCGTTGTGCTTTGCTGGTATCATGAGGGGACTTATACAATTGTTCAGAAGCGGGAAACAAACAGCAGACAAAGGGTTTTTACGTGGCTCGAAAGATTTATCAAGTGCGTGCCAATTTCCTAATATTAACCAGAAAATGCTGAATTTAAATGTGTAGGGATAGGAAAATCTATGGACTACTCTAAGAGCGGGATGCGTGGATCAATTTTAGCAAACTTCAACCAGACTTTGCTTCGCCTCGCGCTCGACAGCCTCCACAAAGTCGGTGCAATCTTCAAAGGGGTAGCTAAGGATATTTAGATTATATTCAACATGTAAATACCATCACAACGATGCATACTAACATGCCAATCATAATTGAAGTTAACCACGAAGTGTTCCAGTTGACCATGCAGGGCAAACCTATCATCAATAAGCTTGCTAGTGGTATGGATTTAGACGAAGCTACTTAGATTAAACACTGCATTCCATTATTATCATCTACTTGCATGAAACAAAATCTATTTACTTTACTTTAAAATCCTACTTGAAGTAGAAGGACGAAGAAACCTCGCTAGCTACTCACAACAAAAGACGAGATTATCATCAATGAAAACTCTTTTTATTGAGAGAGTGTTCACAACAATTTCTTACAAAGCTTTGAAAGGAAAAACTTTCCTTCTTCTTGAAACTATACTATCAATCTATCAGCTATGCTAACTCTAAGCTATCTCTCTACTCTGCCTCTATTCTAATGATCTGATCTAATGAGGTACAAATGAAGGGGGGATGCCCCTTTTAAAGCTGGCCAAGTCCAATGGACGGCTCAGATTACAATCAAATGGATGGCCCAGATCGTGCCACCTCAGTTCTAACCCTTAAAACTGCCATAAAAAAGAGGGGCAATAAATGATCCAAAAGATTCCCACTCACACCCAAAGTATCATGGGCAATTAATGCCCACCATCATCTTCTAGAAGGTTCTCATCTAGAAGGGCGTTTCCATTCTCTTTCTCCTTGGTTGCAAACTCAATGAATCTGGCTAGCACAACTTTAACTTCCTGAATTGAGATAGGCGGGGTGTGATCAAGTTGAAACTCTAGCATTGTAACTGTTTTCCCGTGTCGAGTACAGGACTTTCTCCAAGCAACTAGGGCATCCTGAGTATTCTGGATAATGTTAGAGAAGGTTGAGGTGTTTTCAAAATCATCCTGAACAAAATTCTTCACCTTTGAAAAGAATGGCGATAGTCTACTCTTCAAACCATCAACAATCACCTCCTCGGAAGTCAGCCTTCTAGCAAAGATAGCCTCTAGTGTGTTCAGGACTCCGTCAAGGATGTTCACCATGGCCTTTCTGACTTTGGCCGAATTTGCCTGTGTTGCATCAAAGAATTCTCGGCCTGTGACCATTGGAGAATACCAGTTGGTGAAGTTATATCTATCACCCTCCTAAATTATGCCTCCCTCAACCAAAGTTTGCAAGGGAGTATGCATCAAAGCTTATAGACGAAGGACAACCTTGGTTTGATAGATACGAGCATCGCCCCAAGCCTGATCAACTGCATCCATTCGCGCCATAATGCCAGAGGCCTACTGATAGGAATGGGCAAGATCCTCCATAAACTTCTCCATCTCAGTGCGAACATTAGTAACCCATTTATCTGCCTCTTGTGCTATCCTCCTGTTGTGACCTTTTCACACATCACCCCATCTAAAATGGGGACCCCTAAATTTTTGCTTCGTTCTGGTCTTTGGCTTTGGTTTTTGTCTCTCTCTCTCGTTCTGCTTCTGTTCCGTTATCTGCTTTCCGGGGGATGTTCCCGTCAGCAAGCTTGAACGTAAGATTCGACCAAGTCTGAAATTAGGGTTTCACGTTTTTAGGTCACATTGAGGTCAAATTGAGTTGATTATTTAGCTTTTGAGCCTAGCAGAGTTATTACCATGTTTTCAGCAGGCATCCCCAAAATTTTCACTGAATTCTGCCATCTTTCTATTTTTAGTAAGTGTCAGTTTAGGGTTGATTTTCGTAAGGTTTTCACATTTGGATAACTTCGTTGCATTCCAAGCACTCCAAGTTCACTTTTGACAAATTTTGAGCAAAAACGGACAACTTGCTATTTTTAGCAGTTCTGCCTTCGGAGGCAATTTTCAGCGCTTAAACGCATAATTTTTTAACGCATGTCCGGAGATTCCTTGTGGGTTTTTCGAGACCTTCGCAGTGATGTGACATGCAAAACATGATGACAACTTTCAGCATTCGGCCTTTGGAGGCCAATATTAGGGTTTGCATGCAGATATTTTCAGCGCATGTTGGCATATTCTTTCTGGGTTTTCCAAGAGCTTCGCAACAGTGTAACATGCAAATGGAGCTGACCACTTTTCGGAAACTTACTATTTTTAGCCAGTGCATGCATGTTGAAGATTTTTCTGGGTTTTTCTGGGTTTTTCAAGATTTTTCGGGCAGTATGCCATGCAAGATCACCCGACAGCCGGTCGGTCACTTTTTCGGCCACTTTCTATTTTTAGCAGGCATCACTTGGGCAGCTACTCGACGCTTCAGAACTGCAAACTGACTATCATGCAATTGAAACAACGTCAAACGGAGCTCATCTGAGCGACATGCACAAAATTAGGGTTTCGAGCCTCAACGCTAAAAATGAGGAGTCAGGGGCCAAAGTGTTCAAAACTGAAGTACCCATCATGATTAGCATCCTTCCGAGAAGCTGCTGGCAAAATTTGAAGGCAATCGGAGAACCTGCTATTTTTAGTAGGACATTTCGGACAGGGGCTATAAATAGAAAGTTGATCTCGACGTCAGCATACACAGGCAAGTTCACCAACGACGGGCACACTGTCCAGATTTCAAAGCAAACGGAGCAAAGGAAGCCTCAGAAACAGGCACTTACTATAAATAGTAAGTCACTTCAGCAGCAGCTATAATTGGCAGGTTAGCACCAGATCTCAGCGAGTACAGGACAAACATGTGATGAGTAACCCGTGGCGCGAATTTCAAAGCAAACAGAGTTACAGAGGACGAAGAATCAGATGATTGCTATTTTTAGCAGGTCAAGACCAGAAATTAGGGTTTCCCAAAATTAAGGGCAGAACCAGACATTCATGCAGAAGCAGCATCCAGTCGCAATCACCATATTTCGGGCATTCAACACACAAAATTTGAAGACTTTCTGAACAGTTTCTATTTTTAGCAGGTTGCTAAAAATAGCAAGTACAAACAGGCATTGGGCGTCGACAGCATCAAGTCAGTCAAAATTCAGAGCAAAGTGAAAATCAGGCTTTCCGGAGTCAGGATCCAGTCAACGGCACAAGATTCAAGGAACTTTCTAAAAATAGAAAGTCAGGGCGTGTTAGGGTTGACCACGGAGAATCAACTTAAATCTGGTAGCAGGCGCAAAGTTTGCTAAAATAGATAAAATTTCGAGTCCGGTAGTGAAACTCGCTTTCAAGAGGTGGAAAAATGACTAAGTGTCGGAAATTGGACGGGGACCCTGCCAAATGCGCCCAAGGTCATGGAGGGAGTAAAATGATGAAAATTTCACTAAGTGTTTTAAAATGAACGTAGCCATGGTCAAATGCGCCTTAACAGGTGGAGTAATTGAAAATTTTTCTAAGGCAGTGGAATTGGAAGCTTGACCCCCCAAATGCGCCTGGGTCAATGAAGGTTGGAGTGAAAATTTTTCTAAGGCATTTAAATTAAACGTTGACATGGTGAAATGCGCCCAAGGAGGTTGGGGATTCAAAAAAAATTTTCACTAAGGCAAGTAAACTGGAAGTAAGGACCTCCAAATGCGCCCTTACAAGTTGATTTGGCAAGAAAATGTTGAAATGTTGAAAAATGAAACTACAAGGGGTCATATGCGCCTGGGGTGTGAAAATTAAAAGAAAGCCATGCTATATGCGCCCCTCTTTGGAGAAGTTGAAAATTTCACTAAGGCACAAAATGAAAGTTGACCTATCTATATGCGCCTAAGCCTAAATTGAAACCTCCACCTCTCATATGCGCCAATGGTCAAACTGAAAGCTTGATGGCTAAAATGCGCCCATGACAGAAACTAAATGTTGACCCTCTCATTTGCGCCCAAAGCCAAAAATGAAAGCTTGGTAGGAAATTTGCGCCCAAGCCTGGAGGATGAGTTGATAAATTTCACTAAGTATCAAAACTGGAAGCTGGGGGTCCCAAATGCGCCCCAAGTCAAAGTTGGAAGCAGCAACAAGCAAATGCGCCCTTGAGAAGAAAATAAGTTGAGAAAATTTCCAGATCACTAAGTTGAAACCTCCACTTGTGTTTTGCGCCTGGGAGATGAGGATGTAATTTGCGCCCAATAAGAATAATGAATTTCAAAATTGAAACTTCAACATATCATATGCGCCCCTCTTGACACAACTAGAAGTTCATACATCCATTTGCGCCCAGTGTCAAAATTGAAAGTATCACATCTCATATGCGCCCCCTCACAAAGTTGGAAGTCCCATGTGCTGTATGCGCCTTGGGAAGATATTGAAAATTCGGAATTTTTTTCCTAAGTCATGGAGATTAGACGCTGCCCACCTTATTTGCGCCTAAGTTAAAATGAAAGCACTTGACACACCATTTGCGCCTGGAAAGAGGATATATCAAATGCGCCCCCAAGCTGAATGAAGCTGAAAGTTCCCTCTTTTATACGCGCTCCAGATCACTTCCAAAAAAAAAAAACTTTCTAAGTACCAAAACGTTGAAGCTCAAGGCTCTCCCTGTGAAACGCGCCATGAAAGTTGGGGGTTGCATTTACGCCTAATGCCAGAAGTGAGAACTGACTATGTCATTTGCGCCATTAAGGTTGAAGATTGAAAGTTTTCTAAGTATCTCGAATCTGGAAGTGCGGGGTCTTGTATGCGCCTTGAGGAGGATAGGTTAATGAATTTCGCTAAGTGTTGAAACTCGACATGGAGGAGATGATATGCGCCCTTGAAAAAAGGACATTTTGACTAAAGCGTTAAAATAAAAGCTAATGGTATAATATTCGCCTACCTTTAAGGAAGAGGTTAAATTTAAATTTTAATGGGGCGTTTGAAATTGTTCTCGATTAAATTGGAGGCACATACCTCTATGTGCGCCTTGGGTCTGAAAGAGAGGAAATTTAAAATTTGCCTAAGGCGTTTAGCATGGAATTAAATTAAAAGGCGTTAGAAATAAAGAAAATCAAGTGGAGATAAAATTTTAAAATTTCGGACTTTGAAGGCACTTGAAGTTTTCTCAGCGTGATTAAATAGAAATTCTCTATGGCATTCGGAGGAAATTGAAATTTCTCTTAGCAAGACAGAGAAATTAAATTAATTTAATTAATTAATTTAATTATTTTCCTAAGTCTAATATTAAATTCCCCCTTCGATTCTGACCCATGCAATTTTAAAATCTCGGACGATTTAACAAGGGGAATTTGTCTTGGAAGTTAATTACGGACGGAAAATAAAATTATGCCTAGCCAGTTTCGGCAATTGATGTCAAATTTTTAAAATGCGTTAAAAGAAATAAATTAAAATGGCAATTAAATTAAAATTTTAATAAATTAAAAGTGCCATTTTAAAATACAGTCGAGATAACTTCAAATCGATGTAAAAATGATTTTCTCGAAATCACTGGAGGTAACTGGCAGTCGGGAGGGAATTTTAAATTTAAATCAAGGAAAGAATCTCCCCGAATAGCAAATTGTCATAACAACTGCCTGACGACTGGAATATTCCCTTTTAAATTTAGCAAATGCGTCAGTCATGATGAAGGGAATAAAAGGCATCTGCTAAAATTAGCGCCAGCCTTTTGCTATAAAACTCCGAGGATTTTCATTCTCATCTCACAAGATTCGAAGTTGAAATTTATGCTGGCAAGCTGAGTTGTGATATTTAATTCGAGAAGTTGCTGAGAGTTCGTTTTTTGAAGTTTGAGATTGAAGTTGCTGAAAGTTCGATCGTTGGAGTTGCTGAGATTCGAGGTTGCAAGTTGCGAAGTGCTTCGAAGTAAAAGGGTTTAGCATTTTTATTTCTTCACGTTGTCGAGGTATGTATTCGAAGTTGCTGAAACATTTTATTTTGCTGAAAGTCGAAATGCTTTTGAAGTTAAAAGTTGAAATGCTGAAATCGTTTATTTATGCTGAGAGTGTTTGAATGCGAAGTTGCTTGAGCTTTGATTTTTCAAAGTTGTTTGAAATTGCTGAGTGTTAGAATCGAATTGGATTTAAATTGTAATGCCTTCGAAGTTGCTGTTTTATAATTTTTCGAAGTGCTGATTTTCGATTACTTTTCGAAGTTGCTGTTTTGTGACTTTCGAAAAGCTGATTTTAATTTGTCGAAGCTTGCTGATTTTAACTTGTTCGCTTTAAAAACTCTCGGATTTATTTTCTTCGAAGTTGCTGATGTATAACTGTCGAAGAATTGATTTCGAACTTGGTGATTTATAATTCGAAGGCTTGCTGATTTTAAATTCGAAATTGCTGATTTTAAATATTGCCGAGACTTAACACGCCTTTTCGGAGTTGAAATTGATAGAGTAAATTTCTTGTGAGGAGTTAAGTTATTTCTTTTGGCTGCGAGTTGCTGGAGGTTGAAGTTTAATTATTGAGAAGTCAAAGTTGACTGCTAACGTACTAACTCGTATTTATTTTTGCAGCCAATTCCAACTGCCAGCCACCTCACGTGATTGTCGTTTTTAAAAGTTGATGGAGTGATATTCGCTTTTTGTTTTGCAGATGGCTGACGCTGCTGGAACTAGCAAGGCTGGAACTAAGGCTGCAAACAACGAAGCTGTTAAGGAGAACGCCTCCAGGCAGGCGATTATCAAGGGTTTAAAGAAATCCTTCATCCCAGAGTCAAAGATCATCTCAAAATATGGCAGTTTGACAGACACCAACCTCGGATCTTTCAACCTCGAGGCCTTCACACGCCGAATGTACGGGCAGGGTGGCAACCTTCCGACAGATGCATCACGAAATATTGTGAAGAGTGGGTTGTACAATGCAGCAGGCTTCCAACCGGCAGTCCGTTGTCCTGAGCTAATCCTCGAGTGCGCCAACTTCTACAATACTGAGGATCGAACTATCACCTCTCCCGATGGTTTGATCATGGCTAATTTCGCTCCAGATGCAATCGGCGAGGCGTTTGGAATCCTCGCCACGGACAACATGTTGTATAAGTCCAAGGCCAAGGCAGATAAGATGTACGCCACAACCTTCGAGAAGTGCGTGAGAAGAATAAACACCTCATGGATGCGCAAGCCAAAGCCACCTGCTGCCAGGCTACCGAAACAAATAATCTCAGAGGAGCTGAAGCAAGAATATTGCGACATCATTATGTTGCTCAGCAGAGTCAATGGTAGCCCGCAATCTTTCATATTCGAGCCATGGATGTTCTTTTACATCAGTGTGGTGCTCGAAGGGGATGAGCAAGTGAACTGGGCGAAGATGATAAGTGATAACATCGATGAGCAGTTCCGGAGTCTCAGAAGAACAAAAACATTTTATATGAGCTCATACGTCATCTACATGTTGGCTCGAATGACCAAGTACAGAGGATTGGCGTACCAAGAGCCAATTGGCTGCGGCTACAATCAGTTTAAGATCCACCAGTCATGCAGACAGTTACATCTTACTCACACTGATGACTTTCAAAGAGTGAATGATGCCTTCACCATGTACATCACGAGAACCCTTCAGCAGAGGCTGCAGCAGAGAATATCCGAGGAGGCTCAGATGCTGATCGAGGAGTATGGGTGTTGGTTCGTCCAGTTCCCAAAATTTACCTATTTGAGGCTGCCGGGGTACGATTCCTATGTGTACAAACTACCTAGGTACCCTACCAACAGAATGATCCTACTCGAGTTGTCTAGGCAACTGGTGGCCTACGACAAGATTATAAGGCGAAAGAAGAAGGGAGGTCTGCATTTTCCCATTGTGTTGGGAAATTCACTCGAGGAATGCCCAACCTTACAAGCAGCCAAAGAGGCCAAGGGTGAGCTAAAATTCTATAAGTTGACCCTTTATACCAGCAGGCAGAGTTTTGATCCTAAGGGAATGATTGGGACGGTGCAAGGAGAAGAATTTAAACACAAGGCTCACCTGGAGGACTTTTGGGCAAATGCGGCAAGCGAGGGGGAGATTAGAAGGAGGATGTTTTCAAGGCTCCCCCTGAAGCTAATCAGAGAGTGTGAGGTGATTAAGGTGCCAGATCAACTTGAGGAGGATACTAGAGTCACCCATCCAGATTATGAAACGGTAAAGAACGCTCCGATGCCACCAGTAGATTGGGCCGAACCAGAGATTGTGGATCTAGACACTCTGTCTATCCCGGTCATGACATTCACTAGAGCGTGGGTGGATGAGCGTGTTAATAGATTAAGGAGAAGGTCAGTCGCCCTCACGTATGACCTCATGGGTGATAGAAGGCCGCCGGTGGTAGCAAAGAGGAAGAAGCAACTCACACGAGGTCCAGAATCAAAAAGGAGGGAGCCCGTTCAGCCAGAGCCTCAGGGATCGGAAGACACGTCCTCAACTCAATTGGTCTCTCATTCTTCCAGTAGGCATGAAGTTTCATTGTTTGCTAGTCAGAGAGCTCCAAGAAATGAGGAGCCGGAAGACGGAGAAGTTAACCAGCCAATGCTGAGAGAAGTTGATACTCAAAGTGTGAATGATCCTGAAGCTGCCAATAAGCGGGATGAAGGGGAAGAATCAGACACGGAAACCCACTTTGACTTTTCCTTCGGAGAAGAGGATGCTGGGACTCATGAGGGGAGTGATCAAGAGGTCGAGATAATTGAGCCTCCAACAAATACTGCTCGGGAAGAAGTTCGAGAGGTGGAAGCAACTGAGGAGCAGCCCCTGATTATTTATGATATTCAACGAAATTGGCTTTCACAGGCAATCAGGAGGGATCAAGATGATGACGCCGACCTAGCACTTGAAATGGAAGAACTCTTGAATAGAACAAGCAAGTCGCCAAAGCGGAAGAGGGCGAGAAAATATACAAGGATGGAAACAAATGAGGCAGGTTCCCGTAGCCTTCACATCGCTGCCCCAAGAGAAGATCACGATTTGAGTGATGCAATGCCGGAGAAGTACACAATCACCACAGTTGAGTTGGGACGCCCTTCAGGAGCGCAAGTGGTGGAAGAAGCTGAAGGTTCGTTTCAGGCATTAAAAGATAGGCTGGTAAAGAAAGAAGGAAAGTATAAAAGGTTGAAGAAAGAGCACAGAGCGTTGGTTGAGTATGTGCAAAATCTCGCACATCCTGTTGCTCAAGGTAATCCAGCAGCGGAGCTTCCACCGGAGGTGCCACGTGAGCCGATCAGCGGCTTGGAGGAAGTGAAGAGGGCTGTACGAGAAGGAGATAAGTGGGTGAATGGTGTCCGTGCTGAGGCAGAAAAGTTCATGGCGGATCTCGTCTCAGCATTCCAAAATGCTTCCGGTATTCTTTCACGTTTGGATGATGTTGAGCAGGCTTGGGGAGATACCCACATCTTTCAAGACAAAACTATCCCACGTCTTGCTGTTTTGATGCGTGTTCCCACGCAAACTCTGGTGAATGAAGGGGTAATTCAAGCGGGTGATAGATATGACTTCCGTGGATGGCATTCAGCAGCGTTCACAGGGAAGAATTTCTTTGACACTGCAGCAATAGAGTCCTCCAGGATCAGAAAGGCTATGAGGAATATTCGTGAGAGTATTCTCAACACTTTGGAGTCAGTATTCGCAAGAAGGCTTGCGCATGAGGAGGTAGAAGCAGAAGGACTAAGGGCAAAATTGCAGCCATTCTTTTCTGAGATGAGAACATTTTCCCAGCTGGATTTTGAAAACATCTCCACGTTTTCAACGATCATTCAGAGCACGCAAGATCCTATGGAGACTTGGGGAAAATCTTGCGAGAAACATGAGCAGATGGTGGCCATCTTGGAGTATCAGCTGAATCTCACTCCATCAATTTCAGAAGAAGAGGTCGACGCAGTGTTGGCGCGATTCATAGCGTACGCGGTCCGAGAGAAGAGCAAAGGAATCCGGGTCATGGACGAGAATCTTCTAGAAGGATAGTGGGCATTAATTGCTCATACTGGTCAAAGGAGGAATCTGCTATTTTTAGGAGCATTTATGACGCCACTCCTCCACCTTCTGGCGGTTTTTAGGGCAATCTCGTCTAGGGCTGAGGTGGCTCAATCTGAGCCCTCCGTTGTAATTTGATCTGGGCCGTCTGTTCAAACAGGCCAGCTATATAAGGGGGAGTCCCCCTCATTTGTACTCTAGTAGTCATAGAATCAGAGAATAGAGAGCAATTGTTGAAGCAGAATAGAGAGTAGAAGCTTTTAAGTTAGAGTAGTTTTTCATTTGCATTGTTGAAGAAGAAGGGGAATTCTCCCTTTGAGAATTTTGTAAGAGATTGTCACAAAAGATTATTCTTAATAAAGCTTTTCATTGATGGTGAATTTCAACTTTGTTTGGAATAGTTCGTGAGGTTTCTTATTCCTTTGACTTCAATTAGGAACTTAATTTCATGCTTGTAGTTAGACATGGATGTTTATGCTTGACATAAGTGAATTTCTTTTATCCATACCACTAACGTTCTTGCTGACGGTAAGCACGTCCTGTGTGGTCAACTGGACTTGTTATTCTTAACTTCGATCAAGGTTCGTAGGTAGTTATGCATCATTCTGATGGTAGTTGCTCTATTGAATCGTGATTTGAACATCATTTTCACCCTTTGAAGATTGCACTTACTTTGTTGACGCTGTCCAACAGGAGGCTAAACAATGTTTGTCGAAGTTCATTTAAGTTGAGCGTAATATCCATTTGCATTTAGATTAGAAGTTAGATTTTAGAAATCTCTGCAACCATTCAATTCTGCATAATCTTGGTTAGTTTTAGGAAACTCGCATTACAAAGCCAAATCATTCGCGCATAAGTCCCCTTCAAAAGCACACATTGGTTGTCACTACACGCCTTTTGAACAACTACGTAAGTCCCCTCGTGAGTACACAGCATATACACATCAACCAAACTGAGCCTATTCGCATTTAAAGAACCTTGGAGTTGAAGGCGTGATCTCACTCGCAATCTTAGCACGTCGAATACTTTGTTCAAGAGAGAATAGGGGATCCATTTGGAAACTATGTTCTACCTGGTTGGTGAGGTCACAAAAATCACATCAACACCTCCTCAAGTCCTCCAAGCCGCTAACTGATTCTCTGGGAAACTCGACTGGGAGCTCAGTTGCTGGATTCTCCTGCCCACAAGGACGAGACAAGTGTTGTACATAACCAATCAACGTTTTGTGCTCCTTCAATCTTTTATACTTGCCTTCTGTTCGGAGCAGCCTATTCTTGAGTGCCTGATAGGAGTTATCACACTCCTCAATTATCTGTGCTCCAATGGGATGGCCCAACTCCATGGTAGTGATCACATAATTCTCCTTAACAGCCTCGTCTCGATCGCACTCAACCCTTGGTACAGCCACGTGAAGGGTGCGGGAGCCATCTTCATTTGTTGAAATCTTTGAAAACTTTCTAGCCTTTTTCTTTGTTGGAGGTGCACTGATCCTACTCGAAAATTCTTCTATCTCAACTGCTGGATCAGTTTCTTCAACGGGGTCCCTTCTCATCCTGTCTCTGAGCCAATCTGGTACTACCTACTGCAAGTCCAAAATGATGAATGGTTGTTCATTCTTGGCCTCCTCCTCACGAACTTTCTCTCTAAGTTCATCCTAACGAGGCTCATCAACCTTTATAGGCAGAGTATCTCCTGAACCTTGGGCCTCCTGTCCTGTAGCAGTGTCATCCTCTAATGCCGCGTCAATCTTCCTCTGGAAGCGAGTATTTGTGGCTGTTTCTTCTTCCTCTTCCTGCTGGTTATCTCTCATAGGTGCGTTGACACTCTGGCCAACAGACTCCCATCGCGGTGGTTGATTTGCCTCCTGTAATTCTTGTCCTCTATTCAACATATTTCTCCATATTTCTCTGATCAACAAATAATGAAACTTCCTGTATACTTGGAGAATGAGTCCCCAATGGTGTAGGTGATGCAACCTCGACTCTCGGAGGCTTCGGCTAGATTGGTTCTTCTCTTTGTGGCTTTGGATCTCGAGCAACCTGCTTCTTCTTCTTGATAGTTGGCGGCTTGTGATCTCCCATTAAATTATAAGTAAGAGGGATTGACCTGCTCTTGAGCTTGTTCACGTGCCTCTCGACCCATCCTCTTGTGAATGCCATGACTGGTATGCAAAGTGTATCCAAATCTGTAATCTCTGGCTTAGACCAATCCAGATGTGTGAGTGGTGTCCTCCTTACTGTCTCATAATCAGCCTGCATGACATTCACATCTTTGTCAACCTGGTTTGGTACTGGAACAATCTCACATTCCCTAATCATGCTCAATGGTATCCTAGAAAACATCCTTCTTATCTCAGCTTCAACCGACACACTTGCCCAGAAGTCCTCGATGTGTGCCTTATGTCTGAATTCCTCTGACAATATCCATCTGACATTCTTGTGAGGATCATAATACTGCCTGTTAGTGTGATAAGAGAGGTGGAAAAATTGAAGTTCATTTTCCGCTTCCTTGTTGCTTGCAATGTTGGACAAATTTCATTTGAATTCCCCATGATGATAGGGAAGTCAAGTCCTCCTTTCTTCTTCTTCTTCTTCTTCTTGTAGGCAATGAATTGCCTAGATATTTCCAACATCAAAATTCTGTTCGTAGGGTCTTTGGGCAATCTGTAAGGATATGAAGAGAGCCCTTGCAGCTTGATATAAGTAAACTTCGGAAATTGGATAAACCAACATCCGTACCTCTCAATTAAGTCCTGAGCTTCTTTTGATATTCTGTGATGAGTTCTTTGCTAGAGCGTCCTCGTTATATGCATTGTGAAGGCATCATTGACCCTTTTGTAGTGAGACGTGCTCGTCAAGTGCAACTGTGGACAAGCCTCTTGAATCTTGAATTGCTGAGAGCCACACCCAATCGGATCCTTGTATGATATCCCTCTGTATTTTGTCATCCGAGCAAGCATGTAAATGATATATGAGCTCATATAAAATGTTTTTGTTCTCCTCAAACTCCTGAGTTGTTCATGCAAATTATCATTGATCATCACCGCCCAGTCAATATGCTCTTTGCCTTCCAGCACAAGGTTGATGTATTAAAACATCCAAGGTTCAAAGATGAACGCCTAGGGGCATCCTCCGACTCTGTTGAGCATCATAATTAAGTCACAATATTCCTGCTTCAAGTCCTCTGAGATTATCTGCTTTGGCAGCTTCGTGCGAGTTGGCTTAGGCTTCTTCATCCAACGGGAGTTTATCATGTTAGTGCATCTTTCGAATGTAGAAGCATACATTCGCTCAGCCCTTTCTCTTGTTTTGTAAATCATCTTCTCATATGTAGAAATTCCGAATGCCTCCCCAATAGCCTCTGGCGTGAGGTTGGCGAACAACTTCCCATCTGGTGAAGTGATAGTCCTTCACTCTGAGTTGTAGTAGTTAGCACATTCCATAATCAACTCCGGACACTGAATTGCTGGTGGAAAACCAGCAGCTGCATAAAGTCCACTTCTGACAATATTGTGCGAAGTGACCGATGGATGATGGCCTCCTATTCCCATCATTCGCCTTCTGAAAGCATCCAAATTGAAAGACCCCAGGTTCATATCACTCAACTTGCCTAGCTTCGAAGAGAACTTAGACTTCGGCAGGAAAGACTTGCTCAGCTTCTTGATTGTCATGTCCCCTTCTAGTTGACATCTCTCAGAGCTTGTGATTAGCCTATTATGCGACCCTCGTAGGCTGATAGGATGGATAGAGGGTCTTGATGGAGCTTGGCTTGGCTTCGGTTGTCAGAGTTTTACTTGTTGGCTTTCGTTCGGGTTCATTCGGACACCATTTGCCTGAATTGCTATTTTTAGCAGTATTTGGCACTCAACGAAGCACCCCTGCTATTTTTAGCAGTATGGTTTGGTCATGTGCAAAATCACTCACTTATTCGCCAGCTTCAGACGGTTCGTGAATCGGACATATTTTGAGGGAGATATTAATATTTTAATTGATTAATTAAATATTAATTATTCGGAGCTTATATTATAAAGTTATAATATTTTAATATTATAACTTAAGTGAATTATATCAAGGGGGCGACCATCATTGAAGGGGCCACTTTCAATTATAATTTATAATTAAAAGTGAGATTGAAAACTATTGGAAAATTAAAAGAGAAAAGTTCGAATTTATTTAAATGATACCTAATTGAGGAAAATCGAACTTTTGAGGAGATATAAGGGTTTTCATTGGGTTTTGAGCTGATTATGATTGAACTCGAATTTTTGCTGAGTCTTTCTTCTGAGAATAGAGCGAAGGATTCCAGTTTTCAACTTGCATTGGAGAACGTGCAATCTTTAGTGTGTGCAGTTCAGAGGCTGTGAAATATCAACTGATCTATTGCCAGTCAGAGAGATAACTTCATTCAGAAGTTGTCACAGAGCTTCACAGAGATTTCTATCTTCAGGGTTTTGGTCAGGAAATCATCCGGAAAGGGATCTACAGTATTGGCGTCCATTTTCTAAGTTCCAGACATTATTCTCAAGATCCGTACAGATTTGTACTTACTGTTGCTGAGCCGTACCAGGCTGTTGTTGGGCCGTACTTGTCACCTTGGGAAAAGTGCTTGACTTCTGGGCACTCTGTCTTCACCAACAGGGGCGTATTTTCATCCTGCAGCATTCTGGATCATTGGGCGGAGGGAGAAGGTGTTTACTATTACAGCCGTACCATTTCATGAAGATCATTAGGCTGCAATATCAGGTTTTCTTCAATAATAAAGTGATGCTTTTTCATTTGCATGTTAACAGATCTTTATTGTAATCGCTCCAGTAGTCCAATAAACATTCTGGCATTGTTAGATTCAATAGTTTCTATCATTCTTGGCAGTGTAATATTTACTTTGAATTTATTATTAAATTCTTGCAAAATCGCATTTTACCATTTATGCACAAAAACTCAAAAAAAACCAAAAACATCAAAAACGAGCAAAAACACAGACAGTTTCAGTGATCAGTTAGAACAGGGGTTTCTATAGTGGTATCAGAGCTAAATCCTGCCATCCTGAGGGTTTAGCAATCTTATGCAGCCACAAGAGGTTGGGCCACACAGGTATTATACTCACAAGAGAGCCTTGATTGACAGGCAACAGGGTTTGATCAGGCAGCCGGGAAACATGGCTGACAGAACAGATATTCCTAAAACAGAAATTCCTCAAAACCCTAGGGATCAGGATGATGCAAAGGTTCTACACGCTCTCAGAGATTTACGAGCAGGTCAACGGCAGTCTAACGATGTGCTACAGCAGTTGACAGTGGCACTCCAGAGGTTAGGTACGACGAGGAGACCGTCACCACATCGTGACGAGGACAAGAGTGATGCAGGATCATGGAGAGCACCTAGGACTGCTTCACGGACGGCAGACGGGCCCACTAGGCCTACTTTTGTGAGACAGGAGGCTGATGAGGCTATTGCAGGTGAGGAGCATGAGGAGTTGTTCGCAGATACACTTATGGCAGCGAACGAGGAGTGGGAGTTAGTACCACTTGATGTCAGAGAGAGGATTACCTTTGACAGATTCATTACATAGAGGAGAGAACATCACAGAGGTCGACAGGATTGGAGACCTAGACATCAGAATAATGATCTGAAGCATGCTACCAACAGACTCACTCTAGCGATGTTCGACGGTAGTGGCAAGGTTACAACCCAGGCCTGGATCAGTAAGCTAGACACTTTCCTCACATTGCATTTTATGGCTGAGAGGGATGCTATCAGGTATGCGACATTGCATCTTGAGGGGGTAGCTTACGACTGGTGGTACCACGGGATGGTGACACTCCAGCATGATCGGATCACCTCATATCAGGAGTTCGTTGACAGGTTGGTGGAACGATTTGACAGGAAGGATCCAGAATCCTATTTCAGAGATTTGGCTTAGTTGCGACAGAGTGGCAGTTTGGAGTCTTACATAGGTGACTTTTAGCGACTGTCAGTTATGGTTCCTAATATATCAGAGAG
This sequence comes from Sequoia sempervirens, assembly GCA_007258455.2. Taxonomy (NCBI): domain Eukaryota; kingdom Viridiplantae; phylum Streptophyta; class Pinopsida; order Cupressales; family Cupressaceae; genus Sequoia; species Sequoia sempervirens. Next base: position 443,863,441 of record VDFB02000017.1, on the reverse strand, counting down.
GCGTCTTGTAGTGCTCTTCATGGAGGGACTGATGGAACCATTGAGAGGTTGGATCAAAGCCTTTGATCCTCCTTCGTTACAGGAAGCTATGAAGAAGGCGCGTAGCATGGAGTTGGCAGCACCATCCAGCAGATTCAACTCCAGAAACAATTCTTCATTCAGGGACAATAAGGGCTTCAACAAAAACAGAGAGAAATCAGATTTTAACAGAGAAAAATCAGATTTTAAGAATGATTCAAAGGGAAAATCAACAACACCACCCTTGGATCGCGAGGCTCTTAATGATCTACGCAGGAAGAAGCTTTGTTTCTACTGCAAAGGTCCCTATGATGCCAACCATGATTGTCCTTTGCGGCCTAAGGGCAAGGCCAATCGAGTGATGTGGGCTTATTACGAGGAGTCGGAATCTGAAAGTTCCGAACAGCAGGAGAGTTCTGAGGAGTCAGAGTCAGAGGCTTCAGAGCCTAAGGCAGAGGCAGAGTCAGAGCTTCAGATTCAGGAGGCACAACTATCTAGCATTCAGCAGGAAGGTTCATTCAGACTTCGTGGAGTTTTGGCAGGACAAAGGGTCATTACCCTTCTTGATACAGGAGCCACCCACAATTTTATCGATGCTATATTTGTGGAGAAGCGCGGACTCATAACTGAGGAGTTCGAAGGCATTAGGGTTAAGGTGGCCGACGGTTACACTCTCAGGTGTGAACGTATGATTAAGGATCTCCCCTTGCGCTTGAATAACTATGAATTCAAGGCTGATTATTACGTGGTTAACATGGGGGATATCGATTTAGTCTTGTGCATGAAGTGGCTTCATTCACTTGAGGAAGTCACTCTTCGTCTCAAAGACATGGAGATTCGTTTTGATGTGGATGGGAAGACACATATTCTGAAGGCAATTCGGGACAACAATATCAAAACTATTTCCTTTCGTCGGATGGAGAGACTCATGCGACACGACATGGTAGAGTGGGTTGCCGAGTGCACATTGGCACCTATACAGGAGGGACAGCATAAGACTGAGTATCATCCTGACATTCAGCAGTTGAGAGTCAAGCATGAGAAGGTTTTCAGTGATATTCCACCAGGGAGACCTCCAGACAGGGGCATTGAGCACATTATAGAGCTTGAGGAGGGCGCTAAGCCCGTCATGATTACTCCTTATAGGCATCCTAAGAGGTTGAAGGATGAGATAGAGAAGACTATCAAGGAGCTGCTTGCTATGGGTCACATTCGACCGAGTAAGTCACCATTCGCTTCTTCAGTTGTCCTAGTGAAGA
>VDFB02000017.1:443834801-443862064 GCA_007258455.2 Sequoia sempervirens | reverse complement strand
GCGCAACTTTTCAAAGAAGCCCGCCCGTTTTCACCTCGGATGATGTTGCGAAATGTGCGGCTAAATTTGTTATCTGCGAGAATAGATTAAATCCTTGATGAATCGAGATGCGATCACGAAGTTGATAAATCGGAAGTTATGGAAAGGATTTTGTTTTCCATGGATTCGAAGATCACGAGATGTCAAAATTTGACTAAGTCGAGAAAAGCTTTGAAAGAGCACTTGGATTTTGAGCCGGATGTAGGTTTTATGGTTTGCGATCTCAAGATATCTTTTGATAGAGTTCTTATTTAGCTGCGATGCAATGGGCGATGTCGGAGAAGTGAATGTGTCGGAGGATGAAGCGGAGTCATTAGGAGTTTTGAAACTAAATTTTCATGAAATTTGGCTAAGTCTGGAATTCGCTTGAGAGTTCAAAATTGAATTTTCGAAAGAGAGTTGAATGGACGCCTTAACTGGAGTTCTGACTGCAGTTAGACTAAACGTTTTCTGGGTTGTCATCTTTAGTTCATATATTGGCATGTTGAGTGATCTTTCAGTTTGCATGTCGAGTTAACTAGTTTGCATGTTCAGTTAACTATCTTGCATGTTGAGTTAACTTGATTGCATGTTCACTTAACTGAAGATTATCAGTGAATGTCAACTGAGGTTCACATGCATGGCGAATTTGGTTGCAATTGTGAAGTTTTTAGTGAAGATGGCACTTCATTGAGTGTCAACTGAAGTCTTGAAAGGGTTGCTATTTTTAGAGTTAAAGCATGAAATTGGCGAATTCTTTTCAACAAAGATTGTCAACTGGAGTTCTCAAAAGGGACGCTTTAGTTCTAAATTGTGAATTTAAAGCATGAAATTGGCGAATTCTTTTCAACAAAGATTGTCAACTGGAGTTCTCAAAAGGGACGCTTTAGTTCTAAATTGTGAATTTAAAGCAAGTGTGAAGGATGGCGAATTCAATGAAGAATGTCAACTAAAGTCAAAATCGCATGAAGTTGTTAACTGAAGATTGAAAAGGGAAAACCCTAAAGCATGGTGCTTTATTTAGCATATTTTAGTTTCAGTTAACTAAAATGAGGTCCAATTAGAAGCCAAGCGCCATTTTTCAAGCTTTAGTGCTTTATGCGAATTTCAATGATGAAAGCTTATTTATTTCAGCCTTGGCGTCCATTATTTCTTCATTTCAAACTTCGAAGCCTACATTCTTCTTGAGCGAGCAGCAAGCTAAAGGTGCTACAGGTGTCAGAATTCAGCGTTCTTCGTAGCAACGAATTCAGATTGTGCAGAGGAAGAAGATTCCAGACTTTATTTTCACTTTGCATGCAGGTTTCATCAAGTTCCAGAAAAGAGATTGGCAAATTCTTCAGAAGCAGAACAAGCAAAACCTTCTATCTTCTGTCTTATTTCTTCTATTTCTCATCTTAGGTACTTTCTTCGCATGTCAAAGAAAACGGAAAAATATTCAGAATCTGACCATCTGGGTTCGCATATTTCAGCATCAGCAGCAAAACCCACGTCTTAGATTTTTTCAAGAAAATCGCCCTGTAGCCTTCATTCTGAAGCTTTGTGCTTTTTTCCGAGAATTTCTTTGCATGTGGGATAAAATCACATCTTTTTGAAAATCTCATCATTTGGGTTTGTTTAGAATTCCGTTGTGCACAAAACCCATGTTCCAAATTTTCTCAAGAAAAAATGCCCCGAGAAGCTCTAAAAACCCCTGCAGTTCTTGACTGAAAAGTCTTTGCATGTTAGGCTAAACGGCGTTTTTTCACAATTTTGACGTTGTGGGTTGTCTTGGAATCATTTTCTAGACAAAACCCATGTCTCAGAATTTTTGGTGAAAATTATCCTCCGACAGGCTATTTTTAGCCTCACCAGGAGCCATTGTTAGCCTCTTCAGAAAGTTGTCAGAACATAGCCGTGTTCACAGTCAACGGGCAAGTTTTTCAGAAGGCGGTTCAACTAGACTGAATTTAAGACCAAATCGGTCTTAATTTAGGTTTTCATCAGAGCAGCTGACAATGAAGCATTACGCTGCAAAAGGAACAGAGATTACTCCATTTACGGAGCCGCCAAAGTCACTCAAATCCCATGCCATTGTCTTCGTGAAGATGGTACCTACGTTGATCTCGAGGCTGTGCAAACTAAGTTCCAGAAGCATGTTCGTGATATCTTGATGGAGATTTTGGATCACATTTCAGTGATTTCAGCTAGTTTCAAGAAGGCGACTAAAAATGTTAAAGAATGTATGCATACAGTCAAGGAAAGTGACAGAGAATTGAAGAAGCAGATTATTATTTTTGGACAGCGTCAGAGTGCCGGAAGACAGAGTAATTGATGAGTTCTTGGTCGAAGTGTTAGACCGAGATGACATGGAGTGATCTACCAGTTGGAACCTGCAGTTAATTTCGAGGGTTGAGTCATGAGCAGTTAACTCGACTTTCAGTCTTGAGTTTACTTGCTGACTTAACACATGCTTATCTCATTCTTGGAATTATCATCACAGGAGTTAGGGTTAGGGTTTCCAGTTAACTGAAGGTAGTGTCCAGTTAACTTTGCTTTAAATAAGGACGTGCATGCTTGCACATGGTCCATTTAGGTTAAATGTACCGGTTAACTGATGGTAGCTTTCCAATTAACTGTATAGTTTACTTCATTAGGGTTTAATAATGAATCTTGCATGCATTTGCGAGACTGTAGTTGACTCAAGGTGATTTTAGGGTTACCTACACTTTGATGTATATAAATAAGAGCTTTTGCTCATTTGTAATTAACTTTTGCTTGAGAGAGAAATATATGCTGCGCCTACCTTGCCCTCAATATTGCTTTTTTGGTATTTGTTCATGTGTGTTCACTATTACGATTAATTGTTATGCCACATAGGGTTTCAAGAGATTGTAATGGTGGATTCTTTCCATAGTTTAGATAAATCTGTTTTGAACATCTTTACCATTGTGATCAATTGTTATGCCACATAGGGTTTCAAGAGATTGTGATGATAAATCTGTTTTATGTATCTTTACCATTGTGATCAATCGTTATGCCACATAGGGTTTCGAGAGATTACGGTGATAAATTTGTTTTGTAAGTCTTTTATCATTATGATCAAGTGTTATGCCACATAGGGTTTTGTGAGATTGTGATGATAAATCTGTTTTGTAAGTCTTTACTATTTTGATCAAGTGTTATGCCACATAGGGTTTCATAAGATTGTCATGGTAAATTTTTAAATCTGTTTTGTGCCCAATAAACTTGTCTAGATTGAGCTGATAGATGCGCCACCTTGCCTTCAAGTAGAGGAATCTAAACTCGTTTATCGTCCGATAGTCAAACCCTGCTCCATTTCCTCATACTCACATTTTTTCTTGAAAAGTGGATAGATTTAAAATGGAGTAGCTTAGTTGTAGTTAATGATGCGAAACCAGAAAATCCTTAGTTGCAGCGTTCTTGGTTTCTTAACCTTGTGCCTCTTCGGTGAGAACAAAAGATAGGACTTAGATTACTTTTCTTTTCCATGCATTCAGCTGCTTGAGGAGCTTCCTCTAATTTTGAAGAGCACTCATTGCGTAGTGTACATAACTGTCCGTTACAAAACTGCACTCCAGTGTTAGATTTCACGTAACAAAGATTGTCATCTGAGCCTTTCATGATGTACCCTCTGTTGAGGACATCACGGGTACTAAGCGATATGAGACAGTTAGGAGATTTACATGGAAAGGACTTAAGGCAGATGTTCTTCAGTATGTGCGTGAGTGCCCTGTTTGTCAGCAGAACAAGTAGGAGAACACGTATCTGGCAGGATTATTGCAGCCACTTCCGATTCCTGACAGGAAGTGGGAATGCCTGTCGATGGATTTCATTATGGGCTTGCTTAAAGCCCAAGGACGGGATTGTATATATGTAGTTGTGGATCGGCTGACGAAGTATGCCCACTTCTTTCCGATTACCACCACTTACACAGCTACACAGGTAGCAGAGGTCTTCTTCCGTGAGGTATTCAAACTACATGGGTTGCCTCGAAACATAGTGAACGACAGGGATAGTCGGTTCTTGAGTCACTTCTGGTAGGAGGTGTTCAGACTTTGTGGGACCGAGCTTACACCGAGCACCAGTTACCACCCGCAGACTGATGGTCAGACGGAGATAGTGAACAAGTGGGTGGAAGGTTACCTCAGGAACTACATTGCAGGGCAGCAAAAGGCGTGGGTCAAGTGGATTTATTTGTGCGAGTATTGCTACAACACTACATTCCACATGACCATTCAGATGTCCCCTTTCATGGCATTGTACAGTTATGAGGCGCTGAGTTTTCTGGATTTGCTACTGAGTGACAGTAGAGTGCCAGTCTTTGGAAATTTGTTGCCCGGGAGAGTGGGGACACTGAGGGAGCTCTCAAGGAGAATATTGCTAGGCCACAGTCAGCCGAAGCTTGATGCATAAATCGAGAAGGAATGAAAGGTCTTTTTGAGGTGAGGGCATGGTTTTACCTCATCTTTTTAAGCCTAGTCGGTCTACTCTTAGGAAGAGTGGTTGAGAGAAGCTTAAGCCCCGATGTATGGTCCCTTTGAGGATCACGAGGCGTGTTGGAGAGGTGGCTTATGAGCTAGAGCTTCCGGTGGAGAGCAAGGTCCACAATGTTTTTCATGTGTCACGTCTCAAGAAGGTGTTGGGACACCGTGTGGTACCTTCAGCAGTTTTACCTCCCTTAGATGACGAGGGAAGGTTGATTTTAGTACCTGAGTCTATCCTGGAGTACAGAGAGAGACAGTTGCGTAGGAGGACTATCAGGGAATATTTGGTGAAATGGAGAGATTTGCTAGTGGAGGATGCTACTTGGGAGAGCGAGGATATTCTGCAGCATCCGGAGTTGAGATTGCTTGAGGACAAGCAATTTCAGGAGGGGCGGACTGTCATGTCCCCTTCTAGTTGACATCTCTCAGAGCTTGTGATTAGCCTATTATGCGACCCTCGTAGGCTGATAGGATGGATAGAGGGTCTTGATGGAGCTTGGCTTGGCTTCGATTGTCAGAGTTTTACTTGTTGGCTTTCGTTCGGGCTCATTCGGACACCATTTGCCTGAATTGCTATTTTTAGCAGTATTTGGCACTCAGCGAAGCACCCCTGCTATTTTTAGCAGTATGGTTTGGTCATGTGCAGAATCACTCACTTATTCGCCAGCTTCAGACGGTTCGTGAATCGGACATATTTTGAGGGAGATATTAATATTTTAATTGATTAATTAAATATTAATTATTCGGAGCTTATATTATAAAGTTATAATATTTTAATATTATAACTTAAGTGAATTATATCAAGGGGGCGACCATCATTGAAGGGGCCACTTTCAATTATAATTTATAATTAAATGTGAGATTGAAAACTATTGGAAAATTAAAAGAGAAAAGTTCGAATTTATTTAAATGATACCTAATTGAGGAAAATCGAACTTTTGAGGAGATATAAGGGTTTTCATTGGGTTTTGAGCTGATTATGATTGAACTCGAATTTTTGCTGAGTCTTTCTTCTGAGAACAGAGCCAAGGGTTCCAGTTTTCAACTTGCATTGGAGAACGTGCAATCTTTAGTGTGTGCAGTTCAGAGGCTGTGAAATATCAGCTGATCTATTGCTAGTCAGAGAGATAACTTCATTTAGAAGTTGTCACAGAGCTTCATAGAGATTTCTATCTTCAGGGTTTTGGTCAGGAAATCATCCGGAAAGGGATCTACAGTATTGGCGTCCATTTTCTAAGTTCCAGACATCATTCTCAAGATCCGTACAGATTTGTACTTGCTGTTGCTGAGCCGTACCAGGCTGTTGTTGGGCCGTACTCCCTTGTACCAGGCCGTACTTGTCACCTTGGGAAAAGTGCTTGACTTCTGGGCACTCTGTCTTCACCAACAGGGGCGTATTTTCATCCTGCACCATTCTGGATCATTTGGCGGAGGGAGAAGGTGTTTACTATTACAGCCGTACCATTTCATGAAGATCATTAAGCTGCAATATCAGGTTTTCTTCAATAATAAAGTGATGCTTTTTCATTTGCATGTTAACAGATCTTTATTGTAATCGCTTCAGTAGTCCAATAAACATTCTGGCATTGTTAGATTCAATAGTTTCTATCATTCTTGGCAGTGTAATATTTACTTTGAATTTATTATTAAATTCTTGCAAAATCGCATTTTACCATTTATGCACAAAAACTCAAAAAAAACCAAAAACATCAAAAACGAGCAATAACACAGACAGTTTAAGAGATCAGTTAGAACAGGGGTTTCTACATTGATCACAGCTTGTCTTGACGCATTTTCCTTGCTAGATTCAACATTGTTTTCCTTGCCAGCCGCTTTTCTATCTACTTCAGCCATCCTGCAAAAACGAAAGATAGTCATTAGAAATTTAACTTAGAAAAATAAAATCACTTCAGGATTGCCAATGAATTGAGAAGCTTCAACACTGAATTCCAACTTCAAACCTCAACAATTTCAGCCAAGTCAATTTCCTCTCAACACTTAGAATTTTCTCTTCCAGCAATACAACCTTCAACACTTCAAAGAAATTTGGCCCAAGCTAGCTTGCCTCACCAATTTCTCTTCACACTGCAATCTTCTTCACCTCAGAGCTCAAGGTCGAACTCACTAGTTGATGAAGAAAATAAACAAAACTCACCATTCATATAGCCAAGTCAAATTCTAGAAAAAAGCTAATTTTCGCTGAGTCATTAAATTTCCACTCCTCCACTGTAGGAATTCGAATTTCCCTCCTCTGGCAGCTGCAACACTTGTCATTTGGAGTCCGAAATATTTGACCTTCTAGAATTTCAAAGAAAATTCATCTTCATGGTATGAGCGTATTTTACTTCACTAGCATTTTGAAATCACCCTCTGAAAATATTACTTTAATTGCTCCCTTTAAGAAATTCATTCAACTGGTCAAGTCATTCACCTTATTATTTCATCCAACATCGGCTCAGGAGAATTGTTTTCATCAGAAATCTTGTCAAAAATCATCTAGGCATCTGGCTTGAATTTCACAAGCCAAGGTGTTTCATTTTGAAGAATATTTATTTCTTTGCCTTAGAAAATTTTTAATTTTCCTTAGGAAATTTGATCAAGCTAGTGCCTGAGTAAAATTTTCACTTTAAAATTTCTAGAGAAGTGTGGAAGATTTCTAAATCATTTCCTTATTGAAAATATCCAATTTCCAGAAGAAAATTCCCCTTAGAAAGTGCAAAATTCATGTGTCTACAGACGAAGGGGTACATTTAATTTTTTATTTTCAACCTTTGAAAAATATTTCTCACCAAAGTTTATTCTTACTTCTCCTTTGGGCGTACTTGGAAATTTTCATTACTTGCAAAATATTTTTCAAGTCTACCTCATCAGCTGGGCGCATTTGGACCTTTCTCCTGCCATTTGCAAACACTTAGAAACTATTTTCAAACATCTTCCCTAGGAGGGCGCATTTGCTAAGTAGCATTTCCATTTTTTATACATAGAAAATTTTTCACCACCATCACCAACATGGGTGCATTTGAGGGGTCATGGAGGAGTAACTTTTAGCCACTTAGAAACTTTTCTTCACCTTATCACAACTTGGGCGCATATAAAGGGTGGAGGGGGAATTTTATGCCTTTGTAACTTTTCTTCATCTCCTTTCAAGGTTGGGTGCATTTGACTGGGGGGGGACGAATTTCCTAGCATTTAGAAGAAATTCAGCCTCTCATGTTGCTAGGGCGCATTTAGGGGTCCCTCAAGGAATTCTCAAACACTTAGAATATTTTCTTGTTTCTTCCATGACTTGGGCACATTCTAGACCTCCAGCTTCCATTTCATCATACCTTTTCAAAATTCCCTCAGCTTTCTTGGAGATGGGCTCATTTTAGGGGGCATGGAGGAACTTTCATGCCTTAGATGTTTTTTTTATCTCCCCTCCAGACTTGGTGCATCCAAGGGGTGTTCAAGGATTTTTCCAACACTTAGCAATATCTCCATCCTCCAACATGAGCATGGGCGCATTTGGCTAGTGGTGAAGGAACTTTTCAAACTTAGGCGTTTTTTTCTCTAGCCTGCCTCAAACAGGGCGGATTTGATGGGGTCTACAGGAATTTTCAAGACTTAGCCACTTTTCTCTCCACCAACCTTCCTCCCTTCCTCCTTAGGCGCATTTAGCTAGGTGAGGAGGAATTTTTTTATACTTAGACATTTTTTTGAGCTCCTCTCAAGGCAGGGTGCATTTGAGGGGTCCTGCAGGAATTTCGCAAGAGTTAGCAAATTCTTCCTCTAGCCTGCTTCAAGTTGGGTGCATCTAGGGGTGTGAACTTCCATTTTCAGACTTAGACAAAATTTTGATGCCTCCTGCCTAGCTTTCTATTTTTAGAATGTTCTGGTGTTCTTGTGATCTCCATGGATTCTCAGTATTTTCAAGACTTGATTTTGGCTGACCTTGACCCTTGTGGGGTAATTGTCGTGTTCACACTTGTCATCTATGCTGGCCTGCTATTTATATCCCGTTTCTGGAGGTGATTTACTATTTATAGCAACTGCTTGATTTCAGAACCTCTGCAACTTTGTTTGATGTGGAATTTTCGCCATGGGGCCCTCATGGGTTAACTGACCCGTTCACACTGGTGCCTTGTGCGAGACTGCTATTTATAGCCTGTTTCAGAAGTGACTCACTATAAATAGTAAGTGCTTAGATTACCTTCAAATTTTACCAGTGGATTCCTTGAAAGGTACTGATCGCAGTGGGATACATTCATTTTTAGAGATTTTGGTGTTTTACCCCTCATCTTGAGTCTCGAAGTTGGAAACCCTAATTTGAGTTGCATGTGCTTCAAACGACTTCTGTTCAACCTCTTTTCAGTTGCATGTTGCTCAGTTCGTGATTCTGAAGTGCTCGGGAGCTGCTGGAGTGAACCTGCTAAAAATAGAAAGTGCCTGAAAAAGTGACCAACTGTCGGATGTGTTTGCATGTCATACTGCCCAAGAGATCTCACAAAACCCAGAAAAACCCAATAAACTGGACTGCATGCAGGCACTGGTTAAAAATAGTAAGTTCCTGAAAAGTGATCTTGTTTCGTGTGTTCCATTGTTGCGTAGCTCTTGAAAAGCCCATAAAGAATATCCTGACATGCACTAAGAAACTTCGCATGCAAACCCTAAAAATAGCCTCCGAAGCCTGAATTGCTGAAAGTTATCATCTCAGCTTGCATGTTATATCATCGCGAAGGTGTCGAAAAACCCAGAAAGAGTATCTAGACATGCATTGAAAAATCATACATGCAAACCCTAAAAATAGCTCCTGAAGCCTGGACTGCTAAAAATAGCCTGTTGTCCGTTTCAACTCAAAATTTGTAGGTAGGTAGCTTAAGGTGCCCGGAATGCAAGGTAGCAGTCAGAATTTTCAATAATGTTGAGAAAATGTCCAAATCAAGTACTTACTAAAAATAGTAAGTTGCTGGAATTCAATGAAATTTCAGTGGGAACTTGCTGGAAGCCCTTTGATTGCAGTGCCAAGCTTAAACTTCAATTCGCTGACTCAATTTAACTTCAAACTGACATGAAGAGCGCAAACCCTAATTCTACAAACTTAGTCGAAATTTCAAATTTAAGCTCAAAGACGGGCACATCCCCATAAAGACAAGCAGCAAAGAGAAAGACATCGGGATAAACCAAAGCCAAAAGACAGGTACAGAGCAAAAATTAGGGGGTCCCCATTTTGAATGGGGTGATGTGTGAAAAGGTCACAACATGATCATTGATTCTAGAACAAAAATTACCTATTATTTATAATTTATAAAAGCCATACCATATTGACTGCTGATTGATCTGTAGATATCTCTCTTTGACCTGCCACGATGCCTCTGAATTCCTTAATGATCAGATTTTAGAGAATCTTTCTTAAATGGTTCCTTCAAAATCTTGCCAGAATATATCCTACCTTTTTATTCCTTTCCCCCTTCCTCCATATACGGTCCATCTTATATACTCTTCTTTGGAGAGAAGAGATCGTACCTTTTTGGAAGGTTGCTGCCTTCCCAATCACTGCCCCTTGAAGTGATTTCTTTCTTAAGTTTTTATCGCTGCCTATGCAGTTATTTAGATGCTTTTAATATATATATTTTTATTTGTTATTCTATATGTTTATGCTATTCAATATTTGTATATATTTGTATTTTATTTAATATATTTATATTCATAAGATAATATTATAATGAAATGAATTTGCTGATATATATATATATATATATATATATATATATTCATAATTTACTAGTTATACTGAATTTGTTAATTATAATATGTTTATTTTAATAATAATTGTATTATTATCATTGATAATTATAGTCCTTGATGATATTTAGAATATATTTATTTTTATTGCTTTATTTTGATGTGGATTTATTTGTATTTAAATATTTGATATTTTAATATTAAAGTATAATAAAAGTAATTTGTCAATTTGTAATTTACTTATATTTATATTTTGATATTTATTGGATTTTGTAATTTGTATTTAATGTCTCCTATTACAATTTTAGGGGACATGACATCAACAAGCTACCACTTCGCATAAAATGTGCTTGACAATATTCCTTGAGTTCGAATTCAACAAGTTAAGGCCATATTCTTCAAGGGATATTACATTGGTATTAGAGCTTTGATCCTGCCATCCTGGAGGGTTAAAAGCTTTTCATGCAGCCACAAGAAGTTGGGCCACACAGATATTATACCCGCCAAAGGGAAGTACATCAAAGAAATCAAATTGCAGATATACAATAGGTCATAGTGGGAGATAGAGGAAATGGTAGTCCACTTAGAAATGGAGGTAGAAATGGGGGACGTAATGAGGATTAGGAAGACCGTGAGATTTGAAGACAATTAGCAACAGGGCAGCAATAGGTCACAGTTGCTTTACATTCACTTATGATAGAGTTACAACAAATGAACACTCAAGGAAGACAAAACCATGAACTTGATGATAACAGGAGTGTGGTTGGAACACCCAGGGCACAACGAGCACACTCTCATATTGCAGATAGGCCTACATGTCCTACTTTCTTGAGAAATGAAGGGGAAGAGGATAATGTTGAAGATGAAGGTGAAATCAGGTTTACTGATAAATCTTATGGCAGCAAATAGATGAATGGGAATTGTTGACACCAGAGGTTAGGGAGCGCATAAGCTTTGACAGATTTGTAAGTCAAAGGAGAGAACATTACAAAGACAAAATTGAAGGCCAAGAGACCCAAATAGAGATCAAAACAATGGCTCGAGAAATGCCACCAACAAACTCACATTACCTACATTTGATGGCAGTGGGAAGGTTATGACTCAATCTTGGGTTCATCAGTTAGACACTTTCTTGAACCTACGACCTATGGTAGAGGTGGATGCAATCAAGTATGCCACCTTACACTTGGAGGGAGCAGCTCATGATTGGAGGTACCATGGGATGGTCACATTGCAGCATAATCGCATCACCTCTTATTAGGAGTTTGTTGACAGGTTGTTGAGTGCTTTGATAAGAAAGATCCCGAATCATACTTTAGAGACTTGGTTCAGCTCAAGCAAATTGGGAGTTTGGAGGGTTACATAGGTGACTTTCAGAAACTATTGGTGATGGTTCCCAACGTATCAGAAAGGAGATTGGTCATGCTATTTATTGAGGGCTTATTGGAACCAATGGGGGGTTGGATAAAAGCCTTTGATACCCCTTCACTTTAGGAGGCTATGGAGAAGGCTAGGAGTATGGAGTTCGCAGCCCCAAAAAGCAAGAGTTCGCATAAGGATGTTCTTTCAATCAGCAATGAGACTCCTCAACAATTTGATAAGAAAAAGAAATCAGCAGTCACGGTGGATGAAGAGTCAAGGGAGGAGTTAAGAAAGAAGAAAATGTGCTACTGGTGCAAGGAACCTTACAACAGAGATCATGACTGCCCTTTGAGGCCTAAGGGCAAGGCAAATCGTATAATGTGGGCATATTATGAGGACTCTGATTCTGAAAATGTGGATCAACAAGCTGCTTTAGGAGTTGATCAGGATGGGAAGGCATCTACTAATGGGAATTTGGCTCCTTTGGCATGTTTTGCTAATGTATAGGATGAGAGTACATTCAAATTTAGAGGAATAGTCAATGGACAACGTTGTGTTGCTATGCTTGACACTGGAGCAACACATAACTATATTGATGAGGGTTGTGCAGCCAGATGTAGACTTCAGACCAAGGATTTTGATGGATTCAGAGTCCGAGTTGCTAATGGATATACCCTCCCATGCATCAAATGGATAAATAATCTCACCTTGTTGCTGAATGATTATGAGTTACAAACTGACTTCTATGTGGTCAACATGGGTGAGATGAACATAGTATTGGGCATGAAATGGCTCCAGGACATTGGAGAGTTTTCCCTCAACATGCCTAAAATGGAAATGAAATTTGAGATTAATAACCGGAAATATATGTCGAGGGGAATTATAGATGGGAGCTTGCATTCTATCTCTTTTTGTAAGGGGTTGGACAAAAAGAGGGAGAAGGAGGTGGTTCAGGAGGAGTGTGAGATGATCTACAATCCCTTGTTCGAGACTGATGCTACATGGTCATATGATAATCCACTCTTCGAGTTAGATGTTGATCAGTCACTTGACTCCAGTCGTGAGATGAGCATTCATTGTAGCGTTTGTGATCCTTCCAGTGCATTGGGATTGCAAACAGGGCTCGTAGAGGAGTTTTCTGAGGTGTCCATGGTGAGGAGTGTGTACAACTTTACATTTGATCCTCATGTACATGATCTATTTTAGATGCACAGTTCAGTGGTGCAAGTGCTAGATTGTTTTATGAAGGTTTGCTTGACAGAAAGAGTGGAAGCAAGTGTTAGTGTTTTGAGTTGCTTCCTTTTGAGGCTCATACTCCTGCGACACCTGGTGGTGAGTTTGAGTTGGTTCGGCAGGATCAGTTAGTTATTCTAGTGCTGATGTTATAGGAGCTATTTGGTGATAGCATGGACGTTACACAGATCTTCCCTTGGGATCCAGGTGGGGAAGAGTTTTCTTTGCAGCCGAGATTATTTGGGGACAAGCAATTTCAGGGAGGGCGGATTGTAATGTCCCCTTTTTAGCTTGACGTTGCTTTTGGATGGTTTAGCCTATTCCTAACCCTCATAGGCTAATGATCATGGTTAGGGGGTCCTTTGTGGCAAATATCTAGTTAGTTGATAGTTTCCATTTCCTGGATTCAGTTGAATGGGAGAAATAAGGAGTTTTCTATGATATAATGTTTAATTATTATTAAAGGGTAACTTTAATAATAATAATTATTTTTAATGTTATGTTATAATGTTATATTTGCACTTTATATTATAAAGTCATATTTTAATTTTTGTAAAGTGCAAATATTATTTTATTTAAGATAAGCTTCTAGATGTTTTGACCTCTTCTTGGAGAAAAAGTATAAAGAGAGGGTTTGCCAAGCTTCTAATCATCCAGGAATTGATATTTGATTTTGAAGAACTTGCTTGGAGAGGAACCAGCTAGGGTTTCTGCCATTTCTAGCCTTTGGGAACGAAAACTCTCATTGGTTATGCAATTTTGAGGTTGTGAAATATTAGCTGAATTATCGCTTCATTGTGGGCTTCACTTCAGTAGTTCAATTTGTGTTTCATTGCAAATTTTGTGGCCTTTGGCCATGTTGGTTGAATATTTTGCAAACTTGTGAGGTTTAGCAAAATGGTGGTTTCAGCCACAGTGTGTGAGTTAAAACTCTCCTAATTAAGGGAAGGCTTCCCCTATCTAACTAACTAAAAACAAATATGGGTGGAACGATAATCTCTCCTCTTCTTTCAGGAAAGATTGAACTCTTTTCGCTTTTCAGAAAAGTAATATGAACTTTTAAATAAAAACTTTTACAACAGTTTGCAATAAGATCAAGAGAAAAGAAATGAAGTTTCCTGAAAGCTCAAAGACTTCCGTCACTTCCTTCGGGACGGGAAAACAATTTCAAGTGCAAAGTCTTGAAAATCTGCGATCCTATCTACCCTTTTGAAGATAATTTAATGACAATATACAGCATAAGACAGCACAAAGTCTATAAGTATGATGTATCTATTAACTACTACAAATGGGAATTATTACGAGCACAAAGACTTGCAATTCTTCTTAATTTCTAAACTATGAATTCAATCTTCAACATTGACAGCACAAAGTATGAAAATATTTCAATTGAAGCTCTCCCTCGCAATCTTCCACAATCTTCAAATAATCAGAAAGTAATGCTCCAAAATGACATAAGAACACAATGGATGCAAAGTAGGATTTCAACACAAAGTCTGAAATTTCCAACTCTTTGATATTACTTGAAAAAGAACAACTTATAACTATAAAGCTCAAAGTCTTTATGAGTACAAAATTCTGCAGAATTTTCTTGCTTGCCAAAAAGATAAAAAATTACAAAGGACCCTCTCAAGTATTTATAGGAGAGAGGTCATGAGGAAAAGGTGGGAGGATCCCAACTAACTTGTGAAATTCTCGCAACCACCAACTACTTGCAATTGATTTATTCCAAATTACAGTCCTAATTTATTTTGACTTGTAATTTGGTTACATGTAATTACAATCTTCAATAATGCGAGTAGCATGGCTACTTGCCATTACAATTTCTGACTTTACATGTAATTTGTCAAAACAAAATTACAAATGCATAATTGAAATTATTCTAAGTGTCCAAGACACAACTCTAACTACATCATCCTTCATTGCGATGATCTTCATGCTGCTTCAGGATTTTTTAGAACTTGAAGTATTCAGGATTGGTGAAGACATCTCGAACTTGGAACGGGAATTTGCATTCTTAATGATCTTTGTGTCCTTGGCGAACTTCAACCTTATCACAGGCTTGGAGTAGTATCATTTCTTTAGGAAGGAAGTTCTTCTCTTCGTTGTGTTCTTTTTCCATGCTTGATTTACTTTGTCCCTAGATGGTTTCATGAGGATTATTGACCTTCGAGCTGCTCCATGAATTACTGTTGTATCTCTTCTTCTTTTGTTCACTGATGAAGAACCCATAACACCTTATTCAAGATGAAATTGTTATAAAACAATGCCCATGCCTTGATTTGTTGGTTTGATAGATCATGTGTGTAAACAAGACTGACAAGGGAAGGGATAAATTGATGCAAAAATGGGCTCACAAGTAAATTTCGGGTTTTGGAAGGCTGACAGCAAGTAAAAAGTGAAATAGGGATTTTTGGAAGCCATTGCAAGTTTATTTCCTTGTGCTAACTTGTAATTGCTTTTTAGACAAAAATGCCCTACTTGCAATTGATTGGAAAAATCCCGATTTGCTTTCTAGGGCATTTTTATTCTTTTCTTCTTTTCTAGAAAATGGTAATGAGATGGAATGAAATGTGAATGTGAAATGAAATGAGATGAAGGTCAATTGGAATGGAATGAATGAAGGGCGAATGAAAAAGGGAATGGAATGAATGAAAGATAGCTGAAAATGAATGGTGTTCAAATGAAGGTAGCCTCGCTAAAAACACGTTTTGAAATGGAAAGGCAAATGTATGGCGTATGAAATGAGAATGACATTTTTTAAATGAAATGAAAGGCGTTTTCATAAAACGCGTTTTGTAATGGAATGAATATGGAAAACACCTATTTGAATGAAGGTAGAATGGAAATGAATGGCGTTTGAAAATGAAAAACGTGTTTTCAGCAATGAACGTTTCCATCAAATGCAGATTGAAACTCACACAAAAACGCCATAGTAACAAAAGATTTCAAAACATTAAAATGAAGAGAAACAACAAAAATAAAGAGAAACAGATCTGCAACAAGGGAAATCGGGCTTTCAAAAGGCCATTACAAGTTTTCTTTAAATCAAATCGGAATTTTTATGACACATTGCAAGCTTAAAAACTCAAATCGGGCTTTTCAAGGCACTTTACAAGTTAGTTTTTCAGAAATTGGACTTTTTTAGAGTCATTACAAGTGACTTTACTCAAATAGGAACTTTTAAAATTCATTACAAGCAAAAATAAAAGAAATCGAAACTTTTTCAAGTCATTGCAAGTAACTTTAAGTGAAATCAAAACTTTTTCAAGTCATTGCAAGTGACTTTAAGTGAAATCGGAACTTTTTCAAGTCATTGCAAGTGACTTTAAGCGAAATCGGAACTTTTTCAAGTCATTGCAAGTGACTTTAAGTGAAATCGGAACTTTTTCAAGTCATTGCAAGTAACTTTATAAAAAGTAACTTGGAAAGTGAACAAAAAGTTCGTACAACTTGTAAGTTATATAAAAAGTTCCTATAACTTGAAATTAAAACAAAAAGTAACTTGTAATAAAAGCAAAAAGTTTGTATCACTTGTAATAAGAAACCAAAACCCCTACTTGCAGTGATGCCCCAAAAACCTGAAATTGACCAAAAACATGAGAAAAATGACTCAAAATTTCACGAAAAACGGACGAGAGTGAGTAAAAAGTGCTAACCCAAAGGACTATAGACCCAAAACTGAAATTTTCTGACCTTTGCACCTTGTAAAACGTGCCTTAGAAGAGAAAATCTTCAAATTTTATCAAAATTTTGATAGGTTATCCCAATTTTTAACAAGTCAAAAATTAGGGACAATAGGCCAAATTTGGAGATTAAGATTTCATATCAACTTGTTGAAGCATTTTGGAGAATAACCTACAACTGCAAATTTGTGAAGAATTGATTGAAGATATATTGGAGATCATTTGCAGATTGGAGGCAACATTGATTGGCATATTTGGAGGTGATTATTGTATGAGAACATGCTGATTTTTCATCTCAGCAAGGGTCAACGAGCCATGGTGAGAAGTACATATTTGCTCATTGCTCATCATTGAGACTTTAAATTTTTGTGGGCATTGGAGAAATCAATTCCTTTCGTGTTGGCAATCATTTCTATAGCAATTTAGAGGGCCATTGTTGCTGCATTTATTTATATAATATATTGCCAGGCAAGAACATGAGCGGCCAACATAGAGGAGGGTGATTTCATGCAAGAAGGGCACATAAAATTCCATAAAAATCAATTTTGGACTTCTCCAAGTTTGTTGTTCACTTCCAGCTATTGTAATTAGGTTCCACCTCTTGTTTTCATTAATATATGCATCTTGTAAGTCTGAAGACAAATCTGAATTTAGGTGGCAGCCATTAAAGGCATTGTAGGAATTTTATCATTGCATCAAGTTAGTAGTTCAAATCTGAATTGTAATCAGTTTATGATCTGTTCTATTGAGGAATATAAGTTTGAAGTGAATCTGAAGGTTGCGTGCCAATTGTTCGAAGAAATGTCTTTTTCATTTGTAGGCTTGATTGTGTATTGGAAAGTGCTATAAATTGTTGTACGTCATTACTATTTTCATTATCAATCAATATTGCATTATTGAAGAGCATTCAAAGCATCTTGTTCCCAAATTAAACCAAAAGAACAAATCAGAAATTCATATCAGCAAGCTACCACTTTGCATACAAAGTGTTTGACAATATTCCTTGAGTTCGAATTCAACAAGTTAAGGCCATATTCTTCAAGGGATATTACATTTTTCCTTCTTGTTTTTTTGTGGATTTATTTGTTTTGATTAAATTAGGTTGTAAAATGATTTTTACATATTCAAATTATGTTGTTGACTTTCACACGTTAAATGAAATGCTTTTTTTTTTCGGTTAATCTTTGCACCATGTTATATTTTAAGGAAATATTCCATATTGAGGTGAGATTTAGATGAGAGCCAACATTCAGACTGCTAATGAAATTCATCTTGCTTAAAGCCATAGTTTCCTCAACCCAATCAGCCATATAATTTACTACAAAAATTCAGATCTGCTGAAACATTCAACCCGCAATACCCAGAGGCATGTTTGGTCACTAGTCAGCAATTAATTTCAGAAATGTATTAACCTCAGAAGAATCCAGACTAACAGTGTATATGAAAGGCTTCGTCTAGTATCATGCAAAAGGAACAATAAGCAGGCCAAATTTTCTTGTAAGAAAGGACAATAGCTATTATCTAAGAATGGAAAGTCCCCCCAAAGTCAGCTTTTCTTAGGAGGAAATGGAAAACTTCGTCTGGATTCTAAGGGAAAGAGCTTTGATTTTCTGTTTAAGGAAAGCTTTGCTAGGCCCCTGCACACTTAAACGTTGCATCTAGGAAAATTGGAAGCCAATGGGATTTGTAGTGATACTAATGATGACCGAAGGTTACTTCATGGCTGTTCTTGCATCCATACTAGATGGAAAATAAATTAAAAGTGGCACAAGTTTTATGTGGCTTTGCCACTCAAATTCACTGACAAACATTATGACAAGATGACAAACAGTTACATGGTTAGTACTAAGTAAAAGGGGCTAAAATCAACACAGTTCTGGCATGTTTTTTGAGTGGTGCAGCCATCAAGAAACTATGCCTTTATTTACTTTGATTAGCTGACTTTAAAATCTGATGCCACAATAGGTGTTCTAAATTAAAAAGCAGCAAATCATAGTCATTCCTTGTGATAGAGTTTCCTTTTCATAGGGTTGTGAGGAGGATAGGAGAGGTGTCCTTCGAGTTAGAATTGCTAGAGCACAATGAGATCCACAATGTATTTCATGTTTCGTGCCTCAAGAAGGCACTTGGGAAGCATATTTCACCTTTTCCTAAGCTTCCACTATTGGATGAGGAAGGTAAATTGATTTTGGTACCTGAAACTATTATGGATGTACAAGAAAGAAGGTTGAGAATTAGAAGCTTCAAAGAGTATCTGGTTCATTAGAAGGATTTGCCTCCAGAAGATGCTACTTGGGAGTGAGAATAGATACTTCAACATCCAAATATACAATTGTTTGACGACAAGCAATTTCAGGGAGCGAGGACTGTAACGCCCGCTTTGGAAGCATGAACAATTGCTAGAGACCCTTAGCCTATTTAATTCTCATAGGCTAATTGGGATGTGGCAAGGGAATAATTAATTAATTAAGTTGTCTAAAGTCATCGATTTTACGAGCAACATATATTTAATGAATTAATTTATTAAAGTTGGATAGTTTATTAAAAATTGACTTATTTAGGGCCCAAAAGTAAAGTTAAATTAAAATGAAATTTTTAAAGTCACTGTGAGGGGGAAATGAAATATACTATTTTAGTTATTCAAAAAAAGCAGTGCTCCACGAGGACCTGTCCCCTACCTTGGTACCACTGCCCCTGTCCTGGAATTCAGGGACTTGGGGACTCCTCGTAAACTTCCCCTCTCATTTGCATCTGATAGTGACACAAACTTGAGCTCCAATTTTGATATAGACCTACTAGTTGCATCTGCTAATTAGGGCCAGCCATAGATTTTCTATGTTTTTGTCATTTTATAGTTGAAACTTGAAGCCTTTGTGCATTTTGTTATTATTCTTATTTAATATGTATGCACATTGACAATAAAAGCATTTGAATTTTGTTAATTTGTTTGTCAATTCTCACGTGAAATCTCAATTCAAGTCTAATGTTATGTATTAATCTTCTACAATGCCTATGATGAATGCTTTATCAATGTTTTGATACGAATATTTGAAAGTTCTCTATATTTTTAAAAATTTCCCTATTTTTTATAGCCGTCCCCTACCATCCCCTAAAAAGTGACCCAAAAGTACCCCAGTACCGAAAACATGTCCCACCGTCCCCTTCCATCCCTGTCCCCGAAACTTAGGGGAGCATAGGAAAAAGGGGTATAAAAAGAAAAGCTGGAAAATAGAAATTCATTTGATACATTTTTATCAAACCCTAGCTTGTTAAGATTGAACTTGTTCATCTATTCAACCCTAGGACAAAAACCCTTCGACAAATAATGGTTTCGATGATGGAAACCTTCCTAGCCAATTTGTGAGTGGATTACTCCAAAATTCATAGGTGTGCTGAATGCTAGAAGACTTGTAGCGATTTGTGTTGAATAGATGATAAAACTTCCCACAAGCTTTCCAAGTTGAGGTTTCACTTGAAGTGACTTCCAGCATGAATAGATTTTTAAAGCTTCTGCTAGAACTTCTTTTACCTTAGACTAAAGCTTGGACACGTGATTCTGAACCAAGTCAAGCCAATTCTAGGTATTATGGCCTCAAAATGTCTCATTTTGATGTAAGATCTTATGTGTTTGCAAAGCATCTTTATTGTCCATACATATATCCCTTTAACTTTATTAATAATATATTAGTAACATGTTTGTCTTCAAGGACCATGAAGCTAGGTTTAATGGTTTATTGAAATGAGTTGAACAATTTTTTTTTGTTTTTTCAAATGCAATTACAAAGCAACACGCACCCGTTAAGGTTAGCTTGAAAACCAAATGTTGCGGAAATATCTCTAACCAAGAATGTGTCCAAGATGGACGAACATATGGTCAGAGGATCTGGTACAATGCAAAACTGGAAATGAACTCTAACCAAGAATGCATCTAGGATAGACGAGCATATGGTCAGAGGATCTCTATCAACTTCTCTCTGAAAGTAACTCTAACCAAGAATGCGCCCTAAGACCCGGTGTGGGAGGAGGGGCGAGCATATGGTCAGAGGGTCCATAAGACTATTAACTGAAATTAAATAGGCGGCAAGCCAACCTCCTTCACTTATTCAACGGGAATTACAAGTGAGTGAAGAAGAAGTGAGAATGCTGACAGTACTACTTTTTAACTTACAATAAGATAGTGTGCCTGCCAAGAGCACAAGGTTAAGAGCTTAACAATGCTGCAGCAATATAATAGACTCTCCCTTGCTTGATAAGAATGCCTAGACACCCAACCTCCACTCAAAGGACCAGCTTTATAATCTGATTTTTGACAGACCTGCAACTTCAAATGCATAACCAACAACCCTAGAATTCAATGAAATGCTCATAGAATGCTCCCAACTCAACTAAATGGCCAGCTAGTTAATGCAAATGACATTTCCAGTGAAGTCGCCCAAGTTCCTATCATGAAAGATGCAATAACAAACTGATTTTAAATTTTGCACAAATTCCAATGCAGCCCAAATGGTACGACCCTCAAGGAAGGGAGATTTTGCTAGGAAAAATCAAATTCTTCATTAAAAATTCTGCAATTTGGTACACTTGGTCGCCCCTAGCATAGAAACTGAAATAGACAATACCCAGAATAACATTATTTTTATTTTTGAGTCAATGGACAAAACTTACAATCAGCCAGTGTAAACAACAACTCTGAAAACATCCACTAATATGCTCAAAACTGAACTACAATGCAAGAACTCAGCTTCAATATGCAAAATACCCTACTACAAGTGCAAGAAATACACTGCAAGCTAAACTCTCAACTAGTTGCTATAAGTCGAGCCTATGCTAGGAGGTATGCTTTCCTCGAAGCAACTCTGTTACCATTTTGGCAGCATAACTTTACTATAGACAAGAGATGATAAACTAAAGAGAGAAGGCCTCCTTTTATAGACTCAACAAAGCATCTCCAGAAGCTTCTAGAAAGGGCACCCAAATTTCAAATTTGAAATGACTTTATTTCCCTCCAAGAATGGCGTCCCACTTCCCAAGGCAATGTTTGACTTTGTAATAAAATAATATGCTCCATGAAGATGGCGTCCCCCTTAGACTTCTCAATTTTGGCTTTAGAAATATTTAATTACCTCCTAATGAGGCATTCACCCTTGAAGTCCCCCTTTTAAAACAACTTAAAGTGATAAAGCTTAGGCCAAGGGGTCAACATTAAAACATAACATTAAAATATAATATCATTTAAATCAACTCAACTTATCTCTCCAGAAAATGCATCCAAAGGCCAAAAATCAAATTACCAACTGAACTGGCTTAAGAAGAGACCAACTGCATTGAAGCCAACAGGACCATTGCCAGAAATAGAATTTACTAAAAATAGTAAATTCATGAAGGTGCTTGGATCACAATGCATGTCATACCACTACGAAGCTCTCTGAAAACCCAGAAAGAAACTGCAAACCAATCTTCGAACTTCGAGCAACACAACCTCTAAAACAGGAAACCCTAATTTTCACCTTCTGAGTAGCCTACGGGTCTCTAGAATAGGCCAACGGTCAACTGAATTGATCACTATTGAGAAGGGGACATTACATTTATTTTTAGATTGGCTGCTCTATTCTTTGTTGGATATGTGCCTTTGCTAGAAACAAACCACCATTTCACTTTATGGAAATTTAAATAGTTCATTGTTGGTACTTATTTTGTATATAATGACTTGTGCTGTCTCTTATGTTTTCGGTATATCCTTTTCAGCTTTGAGACAGTCTTATTCCAGTTTTTACTCTGTATCTTTACATTCTTAACGCAGATTATTTGTTCTTTTTTGAATCAGGTTGGGTTCCGAGTTGAACATCCACAGGATTTAATAAATAAAATACAGGTGGGTGATGAAGAAGCTGCTTTAACTGTCTCAGTAGATTGTCTCATTTGGTAATTTTTTTGTTTTTCTTTCACATAAATGGGATGAACTTCTCTTTCAGGTGAATGACAGATAAATCTGAGACAGCTTCTGTCTAGTGATTAATCTTTAAATAGAAAATATATCTAGGGTGATTTAATATAATTTCTATAATTTATGTGGCGGTTGATGAACTTCATTTTACTAGCTGGCCAACAGAGTAGACATTCATCTTAATTAGCAAATGCTTTTAAGTTTTATCTATCTGATCTCATTAAGCATCAAGGATAATCATGGAAATATTTCTTGTATTGTACTGCTCTTTTTGCATATGTAAGAATAAGCAGTGGCACATTAATGGGTAAATCAGTTGTACAATGTTAATTTTATGAATGATGTGTTGCTGATGAAGAGTTTCTCATCTTACTTGTCCTTTAGCATGTGCTTTCCTGCAGTAATCTGTATATCCAAATATTCTTCATAATATAACTATGTGTGCCCACAGTTCTCCATTACAACTAGTTCTAAATTAAATCAATCAACAAAAATTAGTTTTAGTGATACTCAAAAGAGTGAATGGCAATAGCAGGCCTGGACAAAAGAGACTAGCAACAGTAGAAGTTCCCAAACAGATACTAAACATATATGCAGTATAAAAACTAATATCAGGTAGAGAGATTCTATCTTTCAAAACTGGCTTTTCTCTACCCATGAAGCATATCCTTTTGATTCATAAGTCCAATTTGTTAGCTCATCCAATAGTAGCCTCCATAACTTAACATTTTCTAAAGTAGAAAGATGTCTAGGACAGCATGAAAAAAGCCTTCTCAGTTCTACTGTCATTCTAATTTTTTTTTAGATAAACATTTTGGGGGTTCTATTATAGGGCCCTAGCCCTTCTACTAAAATCATGACATACAAAGCAAGCAGCAACAAAAAACAACCCATAAATGGGTAGAGCTGACAACTAGAGACCAACAACATACAATACTATTAAAAACAACAGCCAAAACCTACCATAGAGAAAGATAAACCACAAACATCATTCTGCTAATGAAACTGTACCTCAAAACCCACAAGATAGAACATTACTTACATCCTCCTGTTTAGGGGAGCTGAGAAAGATCCCAATGGGCCACACCTAACCACTGGGAGCAGTTTTCCATCTGTCGTATGTGTGATTGTGTACTCCTTTGCTAGAGACCTCCATTGTTTTTATTGTTGCCACTAATGGACCCACTACTGCATCCAAACCACCAAATTTAATTCCTTTGATCACTTCCACTCTCATAACTGAGCCCACCACCTTGTCATTTTTCAGTGTCAGCAATGTGTGACCACTAGATACCTTTAGTAGATCTTTGTTGTTGGATACCACCAAGTTCTTAATCACCATACATAGATCTTGGAAAAAATCTGCTAGGTTGCTCACCTGCATGGTTAAGTTTTAAATCTTCTTATGCATTGACCTATTCCTCAGCCCTGACTTACTCTTTGAGGAGTACTAGAGCATGCCAGATGGTTTTGAAACACAAGTTTCTTTTAATGAATTTCTAAACTTAGTTGTTATCTTGAGACCTGGAAAGATTGGTTTGGTGAAGTACATTAGGAGGATGTTTGAGGAAAAACCTTCATTTGAAGGTGCAAAATTCAGTAATGGGAAAGATGTTGCAATAGGCAACAAGATCAGTTTTCAGTATGATACGCCCCATGGTTTAGTGCCTATTGATGGGCATAGTGTGAGTAGGTATGATGGAACCTTCAAATCAGATAATGATGATGGTCCTTCATTTAATCTCAATGATGAGGTTATAGGTGTTTGGTTTGAGCCTCAAGCCAAGCCTATGGAGGACCTTGTTTGGGATGGATCTACTGTTGACCATACTGCTGTACTAACTTCTTCTACACAGTTGTGCATAGGGGATGGCGTTGACACAGTTGGTGTTGATACCAACCTTGAAAACAAATCTGATTTAGTGTTGCATGGTGCTGATCCTAAATCAGAAAATTTGATAAGGGTGATGGGTCCCAGGAATCTAAACAGTTGGAAGGACAACTAAAGGTGAATGAAGACCAGATTAATGCAACCATTAGACATTTTGATGACACTCTTCAGTTGATGGCAATGCATTGTTGGAGGATTCTAGGGATACAAAACAATCCTGAAGGACTTTCCCTTGTAGGTTTCCATGCACTTAGAGAGGTGTTGATGGTAACGAAGACTAACTACCGACAACTACTCTCAAATAGAAATCACCTACTCATGCTTGGTGAGACATAATTTGATGTGTTGAAAGGGAAAGAGAAGGAGGTTGACAAGCTTTCCTACGAGCTTGAGGTTACCAAAGATTATTTGAAGAGCACTCAGAAGGCCTTTCAAGAATCAGAGATTCAGATAGTCAAGCTCTGTGAGGAATTGAGCTTGGTTCAATCAACATCATGCACAATAGAAATTCAGTCTTCCAAGGCTGCCATGACACCTACGGATGAGTGCTACTCATGGTTTGCGGAAAGAACCCCCTATGATGGTCAAGCACGAGGAAATTTCAGACTTGCATGAGATTGCAGACTGGTATGATTTGGAGATTTCCGAGGTTATACGCAATTTGCATCACAAGGATCATGAGTCACCTTTGTGGGAGAGCCAGTTGAGTGCTCAGGATACAGATACGACAGAGGCGAAGATACACCTGGTGGACCAACTAGTAGTGACGTGCATGTGTCCGCACGTGACAGGGGTACTAGTCTCTTCATTGGCAGGGTAGAGATTTCTATTGGTGAATCTTGTGCTGAGGAGGCATAGTCTTGTGTGACTAGCGTGTTAAATCATCACGCTGTCCCATCTTATTTGCATGAGGATTGCAAGGTGTCTACTAATGGGAATAGGTCTCCTACATTTGCCAGCAGATTGAGTAATGCATTGGTTGAGGTGGATGGTAGGCATGAGTCTAATGAGTCATCAGGACAACTGATAGTCACTGAGGATAGGGTTGTCCAAACCTTGACTTGTTTCGACAGCACACACAAGTTTGTGGAGTACCTCCTATAGTTAGCACAATTGGAGGAAAGGCGGACATGGGTAGTCATTGGGACTTCCATATCTTGTCTGCAAACTATCATGCGTGCCCTTGAGGGAATTAAGTTAGAATACCTCTAGTTGCTATTAGCAGGGACTTTGCTATTGGGTTCACAGAAAGGACTTGCAGAGCAACTATGCAATCTGCTCTTTAGAATCAGAGATGTAAGCCACCTCCTAGTTTAGGTGATGAGAGTGATGAGACGTGCGTTCCCAATGACTATGCTGGTCAACCATTAGCGCAAGCAGGTGCCTTCCATCTTGATTGCATAGTAAGGAGTGGTCATCACTTCTCTTTTAGTCCACACATAGATGATTTGATGGTGCGTAGGTGTGGGTTGGCTCGGGATTCATATCATCCATTGTGGGGTGGAGTGTTTCCATCTCCGGAAAATGGAACCAAAGATTGTGGGTATCCTACTCTATTACTTTCAGATGGTTGTTGACAGGGTCAGAGATCAGATTTTCATCATGTAGATGTGTCCTTGGCAGAGTTTGCAACTTCCTTGTTTTAGGAATTTCTGTTGGAGGCGAGGCTACAGCGATGTTGTGGTTTCTATAAGCATGATGGCATTGTTACTCCAGCCTGCAGTGTTGGAGTTCTAGTCCATAAGGTGGTAGGGGATGGCTGTCCTATTTCTTTGGACGAGGTTTTCTTTCATAATCCTTGGAGGACAATAGTTGTTTAGGAGTTTGGAGGAAATTTGCATCATCTCCTTAGCATTGGAGAGTGGCATAGGGTTGGTACTCTTGCACCCTATGACCTTGATAGTTTTGTGTGCATCCCCATAGGTTGGATATCCAGTCACGAAGCTGCTGATTTGTTTTATATCAGCAACCTAAGAGGAGTTGTTACATCGTTTTCAACACCTATGAGGGATACTCATGACATCCACGGGAGATTTGTAGAGTTTGGAGTGGGGTGTTGTGATACTAGCACTTTGAGTTATTTCCATCTTCTCGTGTTTGATGGATGTGAGGTTCTGGTGTGCTGGGATCCAAGAGGTAATAGGCTTGGCACATTAGTTCGAATGGATCTCGTTGAGTTGCATCACCACTCTTGGCTTGGTGATGATTATATTAGAGTGGTGCAATGGAAGTTTGCTGGTTTGGGAAATGGTAGACTTCCAATTTGGCTGTGGGATCCAGGGATTCCTATGTAGATTGTTCTACATTGGGGTAGTGTTGATGTGTGTTTTATGACACACCGAACACTCTAGAATAAAGAGTCCAAAGACGCTCTATCCTCTCTTGAAAAACTACCTCTTATGCTAAGATTGCAAGAAAGATCATATGGCAATTCCAATGTTTCTTAAGTCAGGTGTTGATAAGCTCAATGGGCATTGTGATATGCTGGTTACACAAAGGGACCTATGTCAGCAAATTACTCAAAAGTAAGGACTTAGGTTGATTTGACGTTGAATGCTCTATTATTTTTGGGATTTTCGATTTTAAAATTTTTAGAAAAAGGAAAAAAAAGGGTGAGGGTTTAGAAGTCCTATACTATTCCTATGATGTCAAGAGACGGTAAAATTAGGTGAAACTAAGGAACAATACTTTGTTTCGCCACGATAACGACAACTACACAAAGCAAGTGCAATCTTCTAGGATTTGTGCTTAAGATTTCTTTACCATGAATGATACCATCAAGAGAATAGTATTATTCAAAGCAAGCATTAAAGCATCCACATTATAAGCTTAGTCTAACTTTACGCATTGAATGAAAATCATCCATCCAAAGAAAGTATGAGCGAAAGGTCCACCAATCTATACTATCAATCTATCATTCA
>VDFB02000017.1:443198035-443226575 GCA_007258455.2 Sequoia sempervirens | reverse complement strand
AGAGAGAGAGAACAAAGAGAGAGAGGGAGTGGGAGAGAACTAAGAGAGAGAGACGTAGGAGGGAGAGAGGGAGTCAGAGAGACCTGAGAGAGAGACCTAAGAGGGAGAGAGACTTAAGAGGAAGAGAGGCTTCAAAGGGGGGGAGAGATAGAGAGATATGGAGAGGGGGGATGGAGAGGGAGAGGAAGATGGAGAGGGAGAGAGAGGAAGAGGGAGTGAGAGGGACCTGAGAGAGAAAGAGGTAGAGAGAGAGAAAGGATGGAGATAGAGGTAGAAAGATAGGTCTAGAGCTCAAGGAGAGAGAGAGTGAGAAAGATAGGTATAAAGAGGGACAAAGAGAGAAGAAAGGAGGGAGGGATATGTCTAGAGCTTAAGGGGAGACATACTGATTTTTAAAGAAGTAGAAAAATGGATAGAGAGATATAATGATTTTAGGGTTCCCTACTCCTCTGCTTCTCTATAAATAAGATCCTTTGCTCATTTAGTTTCTTTTAACCGTGCTAGTGAGAACAAAACGCTGAGCCTATTGTGCCTTCTATTTGTTACTCAAGTATTGTTCAATTGTGTTGTGATAAGCAAGTTGTTGAGCCTCTTTAGCCAACAAGGAGTTAGTGCAATTGTTGTTTTCTATTGTGTGAAGAGCAAGATTGCAAGCCTCTTTAGCTACAACCTCTTGTTCCAGGCATGTTAGAAGGGAGTTCTGTTCCAGAGATTTTAGTAATAAAATCATGAGCCTCCTTTGCCTTGATCCAAAATCTCAGATTTCTGTTATTTATGTTTTGCTTTTATGATCTTGATTTCAACTTGCAGTGAAGTGTGTAGGTGTTTGTTGAGAGAGAGATTATTGAAGTACTTTGTCAGAAAGTCTACCTTGTTAATTTCTAGCTTCTCTTGCTCTGCTATTACTTGAGAGGTTAGGAATGTCTTTAGTTTAAGTTAGTCGTAGTTGAAGGTCTTAAAACAAAAAATTTCAGCTGCGACGTTTGTGTTTAATAAACCTTGTGCTCTAAGCTGATCAAAAAGATAGGCAACTTAGTTCTAGTTTAATTTCTTTCAAACACCATCAGCAAGAGGGAGCTTCCCCTCCTAATTTGAAGAGCAGTTTATCTGTGCATAGCTGTCTGTTTCAAATACGCATACCAGAGGTGCGAATTTAAACACCAACACTTTTATGGCGCCCACCGTGGGGCACGAGGCATTTAACAACAAAGAAAGTTTAGGCTTTATGTCATGGGTATGACTATCTAGCGTCCTACTGCTCCAGTTCAACAACCTGATCTTACACCTCCAGTTATTCAGCCACATTTGTAGATAACTGAAGGAGAGCAAGTAGACATTATCAATAGCTTAAGGAGTTTCATCTTTGAGAAGAAAGAGACCTCTGCTCAGTGGAGAAACTTTGTTGTTATTCTAGACAAAGAGGAAGAGAAAGCCGATATTGCAGCCGAAAGACCTGTCTTGCCACCACCCGCATGGGACTAGACAATCCTGGCGTACATAGTCTATACAAGGAGGAGAACAAGAAAAAATACGCTCTTCCAAGAAGTTGATCCTTTCCTTCCACAGACACATTCTACAGAAGTTGGAGAGTCATCCAACACAGTTTCTGAATCCAACACAGTTCCTGAGTTCAACGTCGTCCCTGTGTTCGAGGAAGAAGAATCTGAAGCAATGGGTGATAACATCAACAACGATATCAACAACAACCGCAATCAGAGAAGAGGTCCCCCACTGCCTTGGGGTGATCATATTGGACCTTTGGCCTTAGGAGAAAATCATGAATTTCCTAAGGGGTCAAGAAAGCACTTTCCACTGTTCCAAGGTGATGGAAGTCAACATCCTGATGATCATCTTTCAGCCTTTTCAACGGCTTGCGTTGTTTTGCATGTAGCTCATGAAGATATTGTTGTACATCTCTTTGTTGAGACTCTCGCGGGAGCTGCTGCCGAATGGTTTAATCACTTGGAACCTAGTTGCATAAACAACTGGAATACTATGACCGAGAAGTTCCTTGCGAGGTTCAAGCCAGCTGAAGATAGCCACTAGTTATTCGCTCAGCTTTCAAATTCAAAGGAGGACAATGAACCAATGAGGGAGTTCGTGGCAAGGTTCAACCGCCTGGTCACTCGTCTCTCATATACACTCAATCCATCACCTGAGATCCTGTTGAGCAGTTTTGTCAACGCACTTCCATCAGAGATAGCTTTTATCTTGAGATCGGCCCGTGAGACAGAACTGGGAGAAGCACAACAAGGTGCCATAGAAATTGAAGACAACATGATCACTTCAGGAAAGATCAGAGGGGATGCTATTAGGCCTTTGGTTCAAAGTTCTGCTGATCCGTTACTTCAAAGGGTTGCTAATGAAGTGACTATTCTCAAGAGGCAATTGCCACTCCAGCCTATGCCTCTTGCTCAAGTTGCACCACCACCTGCTTTACCGGCGCCGCAATCATATCAAGCACCACAACAACCTTATCAACCTCAACAGCCATACCAGCCGAAGAGAAATAACTTTCAGCCTTACAACAATTACAGGCCGCGAGGGCCACCTCCACCAAGGCAAGCGGTTGACAATACACAAAATGCTATGTTTTGCTCTTTTCATGATTCCACTAAACATACCGGCGCCTCTTGCCCCGAAAATGTCAGAATGAACGAGATAATGGGATATGCCGAAGCTGCACCTGCACCAAGTTTCATTCCAACTCCAAGTTCGAATGTTGTCTTACCTCAATCAGACAACTTCGATGGCAACTCCGCAATGGGCTACTTTGAAAGTGAACCCGATTTTGAAGAACAAGAAGAAGATATTCGTCAGTACTCTCTTGTAGTAAATCCTGAGAATCATACGACTCCTATGTTTACCAAAGCTCAACATCTCAGGGCACACAAAGAAGAGGAAGAAGAGAGACTGAAAGTATCAAAAGACAAAGAAAAAGGAAAAGAAGTAGCTTCTACTTCAAATGTTAAGTCTTCTCAGGAGACCATAAAAGCAGTTGTTGAAGACTCGTCTTCAACAAATTTTGATATTGTAGATTCTTTAATGAAGAACAAAGTGCAGATTTCTCAGTTAGAGTATCTCCAAGATCATCCAGACCAAGTGGAACGACTTCTCAAATTCGTGAAGAAAGGACCTGCCAAGCAGCCCACATTGCTCGAATCATCCATTCCGACGGAAGACAAGCCTAAGCCCTTCTATATTTATCTGTATACAGGGGGTTACAAATTGAGCAATTGTATCATCGACTCCGGAGCTTCAGACAACGTCATGCCTCTGCAAGTAATGAATGCTCTAGGACTTTTGTGCACCAAGACAAGGGGTAAATGTTACTCACTGGAGTCCAAGTCAGTGTCGTTAGTCGGACAATTAAAGGATGCTCAAGTGAGGTTGGCGGCTTGTCCTGAAAAGAAAATCATGATGACCATCCTCATAGCTGACATTCCAACAAGCTATGGGATGCTATTAAGCAGAAGCTTTTGCAAGGACCTCAGTGGAGAGATTCAAATGGATTGGTCTTCTACAAACATTCCATTGAAGAAAGGAACTTTCAAGCTGGAGCCAGAACCCAAATCCCAATTTGCGGTCGTGAAGTCTCAAGATCCTCAAGCCCAAGTTTTATATCAAGAAACGGGTTTTGGTACTTACGCCATGTTGTCAAAGATTCCTAAAGAAAGTCAAGAGGTCACGTGCATCGTGGAGAAATCAGCAGAAGATCCTAAGCTGTGGACTTTACAGTTCGATGGTAGTTGTTCCACTGCTGGTTCGAGAGCGGGAGTTGTAATAAGTTCTCCTGAAGGACAATTGTATCCATTTGCATACCACTTGCAATTTGAATGTACTAACAACACGGTGGAATATGAGGCACTTTTACTAGGTCTCAGAAATGAAAAGGACATGGGTATCAAATATCTTAGGGTCGAAGGTGATGCAGAGCTTGTTGTGAAGCAAGTCAGAGATCAATTCAGAGTAAAAGTAGATCGTCTTCGACATTATAGAAATAGGGTGTGGAATGCAATAGATTGGTTCGAAGCTTTTGATATCAAGTACATTCCACGTCTAGAAAATAGTAGAGCAAATGCCCTCGCGGTATCAGCTTCACTTTTCATGCCACATTCTGACTTCCGTTAGAATGCATTTGCCATTGAGTTAATCTACAGGCCAGCGGTACCTGACGACTGTGATAATTGGCAAGTCTTTAACGATGATGAACACATCAAGGAGTTTCTTGTTATGGGAGATAATTTCAAAGAATTGTTCTTTGAGGGTAGTTCATCTACTCACAGAGAAGTAGTAACAGAAGTCTCCAATGCTCCAAAGATTGCTGAAAACAAAGAAAGTCCAGAAGAGCCTGATACCAGCATTATCCAGTTGAAAGGAAATAAAATTCCCAGGGGTTTGGTTTCCTTGGAGAATATTTTTGATAGGCACGACAGATACATACAAGATCAGAGAAACTCAAGCAAAAGAACCTCTGCTGAATATCAACAAATCAATATTGGTATAGTTGACAAGCCTAGGCTTGTTAATTTGGGTACATGATGTACTGCAGAGGAGAGTGAGAGGTTCATCTCGTTGTTCAAGCAATGCCGAGATGTCTTCGCCTGGTCATATGAAGATTTGAAAGTCTTTACACCAAGAGAGTTGTCTCATACAATTCCTCTTCAACCTGAAGCGAAGCCCTTCAGGCAAAAGCAAAGACACTACAATCCGCGGATTCAAGATACCATCTACGCGGAGATCCGGAAGATGGTGAATGCAAAGATCATCTTTCCGATTCATCATTCTACCTGGGTGTCAAATATAGTTCCTGTGTGCAAGAAGAATGGAGAAATCAGAATTTGCGTCGATTTCAGGAACTTAAATCAATCATCACTCAAGGATAATTATCCTTTGTCGATCATGGAGCACACATTGCAGACGGTTACCAGTTCAGAGATGTTGTCCTTATTGGATGGTTTTTCTGGTTATAATCAAATTGTAGTAGCTGAGGAAGATCAATTCAAGACGGCATTCACAACCCCGTGGGGTACACTTGCTTATGAAAGAATTCCCTTCGGCCTCATCAACGCTAGTGCTACATTTCAAAGAGCCATGGATTTGGCATTTGGTGACTTGAAGAATAAAGTAATAGTTGTCTATCTAGATGACCTCACTGTTTTCTCGAAGATACAAGAAGATCATTTTTCACATTTAGGAAAGGTCTTTGAGAGATGCAGATACCATAAAATAT
Organism: Sequoia sempervirens; assembly: GCA_007258455.2. Classification (NCBI taxonomy): domain Eukaryota; kingdom Viridiplantae; phylum Streptophyta; class Pinopsida; order Cupressales; family Cupressaceae; genus Sequoia; species Sequoia sempervirens. The sequence continues at coordinate 443,221,342 of VDFB02000017.1, read as the reverse complement.
CATTAAATCCCAAGAAGTCTATCTTCGCGGTGACGGAAGGCAAGTTGCTTGGCCACATCGTCTCCAAGGAGGGAACTCGAATTGACCCGAGTCGGGTTGAAGCTATCTGAAGTTTGTCTTTTCCAACAAGAAGAACAGGGGTACACTCTTTCTTTGGTAAGGTAAATTTCATACGAAGATTTGTACCAAATTTTTCTGAGTTGACTAAAGATATATCTACTATGATGAAGAAGAAGACAATTTTCAAGTGGACAGAAGAGGGCAAGAAGGCTTTCACAGCAATAAAAGAAGCCATCAGTTGAGCTCCAGTGCTAGTCCGTCCTGATTTTGAAAAGGAGTTTATCCTTTATTGCTATGCATCAGAACATACTCTGTCTACCATTCTGACACAGAAGTTAAATGAAGAAACTAAATCTCCCATAGCTTTTATGAGCTGTAGTTTCAAGGACAGCGAATCAAGATACTCTCAGATTGAAAAGAATGCCTATGCAGTCGTTCGAGCTGTAAAAAATTTCAGATTTTATATCTTGAATTCTCACACTATTGTATATGTCACAGATCCAGCAGTGAAAAGCATGCTAACTCAACAAGAGATGGGCTCCAAGAGAGGTAACTGGGTCGCGAAGGTGCAAGAGTATGACTTGGAGATCAAGCTGACCAAACTCATTCGCGGGAGAGGTCTTTGTCAGTTGATAGCAGAGGATGGAGATAAGAAGCTTCAAGACAAAGGTATACTCGAGATCGAGCTTGAAGTAAAAGATCTTCCAATGGTCTTGCTGATCGAATCTTCGGGGGAATAGTTTACTGAGATATGGTATTACCTGACGTACGGTGATTGTCCGAATCACCTGAACAAGCAACAAAGGAGAATGCTTAAGCTAAAAGTGCAGAATTATGTAATCATCAGCAATGTTTTGTACAAGCGGGGTCTTGACGGAACATTCTTGTTGTGTGTTACCAAAGATCAACAAAGGTGCTTGCTGGAAGCCTTTCACAATCAAGCATGCAGTGGTCACTTTTCTTCAAAGGTGACAACTTTTAAAATCTTGCGGGCTCAGTTCTTTTGGCCGACTATGTTATGCGATGCATATGAGTGGGTACATAAATGTCAGTTGTGTCAGCAGTTTGTTGGCAAGGAAAAATTGGCAGCCGCTCCTCTCAGGCCAGTTGTTATAGACGCTCCATTTTAGCAATGGGGTTTAGATTTTATTGGTCCTATCAACCCACATTCCAGCAAGGGGCATATTTATGTCCTTACGACCACTGATTATTTCACTAAATGGGTTGAAGCCATTCCTACTAAGCGAGCTACGTCCGAGGTCGTGTGTGAGTTCTTAAAGGAAAACATTGTCACGCGCTTTGGAGTGCCTCACAAAATTGTGACAGATAATGCAACATGTTTCTCATCTGAGGAGCTAATGGAGTTCTATTTCAATCACAACATTACACTATCTCATTCATCAGATTATTACCCGCAGGGTAATGGACAAGCTGAATCGTTGAACAAGAACATTGTCACAATCATCTGCAAGTTGGTTGATTCCAGTCAACGAACTTGGCACAAGAAACTTTATGATGCTCTTTGGGCTGATAGAATTACTCCGAAGAGAGCCATTGGTACCTCACCCTTTATCCTCCTGTATGGTACGAAAGCAATGATACCTATCACATTGGAGTTTTCTGCCTTGTAGTTGGCAACTGCGGTAGAAGATGGAGAGTTTACAGATCCTATTCAGAAGTGCATCCTGTACCTGACAAAGCTTCAAGAAGAAAGGGTGGAGGTAGTAGATAGAATCACTTAGCACCAGGAGCGAGTGAAGAAAATTTTTGACAAGAAAGCTCGCCAACAAGATTTCGAGGTTGGAGATCAAGTCCTTCTATGGGATAAGAGACATGAGCCCAAGGGAATGCATGGAAAATTTGATTCTTTGTGGCTGGGACCTTTCAAGATTCACGAGCCCGCAGGGGAGAACGCCTATATTCTCTCGCGCTTGGATGGAAGTCTCCTCCCTCTACCACACAGCGGGCAGTACCTGAAGCACTTCGTCCCTTCAGGGGTGGAGTAAGTCCTCAAAACAATCTTTGTAAATATTTTTCATTGTTTTTTGTGATGTGTTTCCCCTTTCCGTGATGTTTTCGTTATGTTGTATTTCCCTTTTCCGTAATAGTCCTATCGTGTTTTAGGTGATTAGGAGTCTTGTTTTAGGTGATTTGTAGGGAAGTCAACTATTAGGTGATTTCTAGGAAGTCCGGTTATAGGTGATTAAGGAAAGTCTTGCAAAATAGGTGATTAGGAAATGATGCTGACTCCGATACCCAATGGACAAGGCACTGGTCTAAGCTAAAACTCCAGAGATTCTATGGTTCTCTTATGCCATAAGTATCCGCCATGGTCCCCAAACAGAGCCAATGTTGTACCCCAAAATTAAATTTTTTGTTACACTTAGATATTTTGAAGAAATGAGTAAAAGTCTTGTCAAATCAGTTAAAAAGGTCAAAATTTGGGTGTGCGCGTCTTGCATGAGGGGTTAAAGCACAAAATTTTCAATTTCTGACGATCTGGGTCTGCTAAGAACAACTTAACCTACAAAACCCAGATCTCAGTTTTTCATCCCTAAATTTTAGGAAAACTGCTATTTTTAGAAATTTTCTAAAATTAGTAACGTTTTCTGAGTTTTTCTGGGTTTCTTTGGAAATGGATAGTGGCAAAACTTTCTAAAAATAAAAAGTTGGTCCGACAGGGTCCGAACTGATTTTGATTGGCTCAAAACACGTCCATATCAGGCTGGTGCAGTCAGAATCTTAAAAAGATCAGTTTTTCCCTACTGGGTCTATTCTGCTTTTCATAAGTGTTTCAGAAGCTTTGAGGTCGTCAATGGAGGTCAGTCAACTGTCAGGCGATAGTTTCAGCATTCAAACTTTCAGCAGAAGGCAAGATGATGAACATGCGCAAAGAACGAGGGAGAAGTTGAAAAATGATGAAAATTTTCTAACACTGCCAGACATGGGCGCCCTAGTGAAGGAAGGGCGCTCATCTTTTTGGAGCATCATATATCAAAATTAGGGTTTGAGCCCCTAGTCAAACTTGTTCTGTTCTCTGTCAGCTTCACAGCGAATTCAACGGTGCAGTTATTAGATTACCTAGTCATCCGAAATTCGACACCGAACGGGGGTATCCAAACTGAAGTCAGAACGAGAGGAAATGGAAAATATCAAAATTTGACTAAGTGTTAGCAAAGTGGGCGCCCCTGGTGAAGAAGGGCGCCCAAGTTTTCAAGGGCCCTAACAAATGAATCTGCAGACGAGTGTCTAATGAAATCTCTTCACGATTGATCCAACTTTCAAACGAGACATCCAACACGTCAATCGGAGTCCGCAGTCACCAGATACGAGAAGCTAAACAAGGGGTCCGACAAAGGCTGAGAACGAAGTTTCATAAGCAAACACAGAAAAATAAAATAAATAAACTAAGTCTGCTAAAAGTGGGTGCCCCTAGCCAAGATGGGCGCCCAAACTTTTGAAGGCCTTGAATGCATTGTTTGACGAAGTTCATCCCAGAAGACCCCACCTTATATCTCGTCAGCTTCGTGATGAGCATAGTCTTCAGTCGATCCGATGCCCGAAGCTCCAGATTCAGAGAAATCATCTGTAGGAGAGGAGCTAATGAAGAAATTTGAAGGTCATGAAAATGGCTAACTCTGGACAAAATGGGTGCCCCTGGAAGGAAAGGGCACTTATGATTTCGGAGGTCAAAATGAAGGATTTTGCCAGAGGTGCCTCCAAAACTTCTTTCTCAGAATCAGTCAAGCTCCTCCGTGAAACCTTCAACTCGCTTGTCGGATCAATCTGCCAACGGGAAATCAGAGGCGAAGTAGCATGTCAAAATGGTGAAAAGTTGAAAAAATCAAAAAATAAGCTAACACTGGAAGAAGTGGGCGCCCCTGGTGAAGAAGGGCGCCCAAATGTTCATGCCTTAGAGATTTTTTTTGAGGTTTTCAAAAAGTTTCAAAATTGCAAAAGGAAGATGGCGTCCAAGTTCAAGGAAGCTGAGTTTTAGGGTTTTGGAAATAAAAGCAAAGAAAGCAAAACCTAATCCAAAGCCCTAAAGTCTATTTAACATCATTCTTTCACGTATTTTTCATTATTTTTGCAGGTAGCCTTCAAAGGAGAAAGTTGGAGCAGCAAGTCTGAAGAATTTTTGTGATTCAAGAATCCATAGTTGCTGGTTTTATATCAGATTTTTCAGACCAGCAAGCATAAACCCTTGCTTTTTCAAGCTTTGTCATCCAGAAGATCGAATTTTTCAAGAAGGCCAAGGCATTCCATTTTTCAGTTATCTGGGTCTTTTTGTCTCAATCTTCTGAAGAATTTTTCAAGAACTTCATGAAGTTGCAGCAAGTGCTTTTATTTTGCATGTCAGTGAAAATATCAGTGCATTCAATTTCCAACCATCTGGGTCCTCTCCAATCAGTCTTCTGAAGAAAACCCATATCACAGCTTTTTTCAAAAAAAATTCAAAACCTAGGGTTAGCTGCTTTTTCGATCAACCATAAGGGTTTTGCAAATCTAATCAACTGGGTTCATTTCTAATCTTGTTCTAAACAAAACCCAGGTGCCAACTTTTTTTGGGAAAAATTGAAGAAATTAGGGTTTGCTGCTTCTTCAGGCAAAATTCAAAATTTTCAAAAACGGACGATTTGGGTTGTCTTGCAACGAATTTCTGAGCAAAACCCATATCTCAGAAAAATTTCTCAAAAATTTGTCCGTTGGAGCACAAAAATCAGCATTCTAAAAATAGAAATTGCTCAAGACTTGTCAGAAGCAAGGCGAGTTTACAGTCATTCTTCAAGTTTTCTGAAATGGAGTACACTCCCAATGTTTTCAAGACTGAATCAGCTCTCTATCACGATTACATCAAAACAACTGAGACAAACTTGCATCATATCAAGCCAGTGTTCGATCTACATGCCTTGGAGAGAGTAGGCAACACTTCAATCAAGAACCTGGGACATTCTAGACTCCTCGCAGTAGCGCCAATTCCTATATCAGTTCAGAGTCTTGAGTTCATAATCGCTTGCATTAAGCATTACAACCCGACTACTAGGGAGATCCAGTTAGCAAATGGTAGATTGATTTGCAGCATAAAGCCTGATGTGATTGAAAAGTGTTTTTCCATTCCCCCGTGGCCTGAAAGTGTTACTCTCTCAAAGGGTGAATGCGAAAGGATATGGAATATGCACAAAGACAAATACAACAAGAAGATTGCACAGATGTGGATGAAGGAAAAACATAAGACATTGCCAAAGAATGTCAGGCTTAAGCAAGTGCAGGATCAATTCCAGAGTGTTGTTCGCAGTTGCAATCCAGTTGGTGGAAGGATAGGCCATATTTCAGTGATGTCAGCAAAGTTCGAGAAAGCGGCCAATGAGGTCGAAGATTTCTTGAGATCTATCGCAGATGCTGAAGATATTATAGAAAAGCGGAGTTTTGCTATTGAGGGCATAGATGCACCGATCTGGGACGCAGTTTCTAATTTCCTAGCGGATGTGATCGAGCTTTAAAGCAGCTTTCTTCTAGAAGCTTTCTTTCCTGCTTTCTTTCTATTCTTGGAATGATCCTTATCCATTCTTTGAGAAGAGAATGAAGATAAGATGTAATAGTTGGCATTTCCCGCTTTTTCTGCTTTCTAGGGTTTTAGATGTTATCTTCTTTCTAGATTTAGTAATAAAGCTTGCTTGCTGAGTAAGCCCTAGATTGTGAAAGCAAGGAGATTTTAGGGTTCCCTACTCCTCTGCTTCTCTATAAATAAGAGCCTTTGCTCATTTAGTTTCTTTTAACCGTGCTAGTGAGAACAAAATGCTGAGCCTATTGTGCCTTCTATTTGTTACTCAAGTATTGTTCAATTGTGTTGTGATAAGCAAGTTGTTGAGCCTCTTTAGCCAACAAGGAGTTAGTGTAATTACTGTGTTCTATTGTGTGAAGAGCAAGATTGCAAGCCTCTTTAGCTGCAACCTCTTGTTCCAGGCATGTTAGAAGGGAGTTCTGTTCCAGAGATTTGAGTAATAAAATCATGAGCCTCCTTTGCCTTGATCCAAAATCTCAAATTTTCGTTATTTATGTTTTGCTTTGATGATCTTGATTTCAAATTGCAGTGAAGTGTGTAGGTGTTTGTTGAGAGAGAGATTATTGAAGTACTTTGTCAGAAAGTCTACCTTGTTAATTTCTAGCTTCTCTTGCTCTGCTATTGCTTGAGAGGTTAGGAACGTCTTTAGTTTAAGTTAGTCGTAGTTGAAGGTCTTAAAACAAAAAATCTCAGTTGCGGCATTTGTGTTTAATAAACCTTGTGCTCTAAGCTGATCAAAAAGATAGGCAAGTTAGTTCTAGTTTACTTTCTTTCAAACACCATCAGCAAGAGGGAGCTTCCCCTCCAAATTTAAAGAGTAGTTTATCTGTGCATAGCTGTCCGTTTCAAATACGCATACCAGAGGTGCGAATTTAAACGCCAACACTTTGTACTTCTTCTTTTTTTAATAAAAAAATTACCCCTCCTATATGTTAAATTACACATTTAATTTCAAAAGTAAAATGCATATTTTTAACTTTTCTAATATTTGAAATTATTTTTCTTGATTATTATTGGTTAAAAAAATTCATAGGACGAGGATGGATTATGCCGAATTGAGCATCACATTTTTTATTTACAAATTTATTGACTTTTTTTGAGGCATTTCTTCCACTTCAAAGTGAATTTATTGATTTTTTTAGGCATTTCTTCTATTGATTATGGGAAAAGTTAAAGTTAAAAATTGTTAAAAACAAATTTTGAAAAAAATTTAAGAATAGTGATAAAAAAGTTATATTAATAGAATTAAAATATCTCATAAAAATGTGCACAATTTTCATCTTATTAAATGTTAAAATTATCTTAATTTATTATTTTATTTTAATAAATTTTTATGTTAAATTTATATTTTTTATAATTTAATATCCTATAAAAATGTGCACAATTTTAATCTCATTAATGCTAAATTTATCTTAATTAATTATTTTATTTTAATAAATTTTTATGTTAAATTTTTATTTTTTATAATTTAATATTTTGTGATGGAGGAGAGGGGATTTTAAGTTAAAAATCGCTAAAATTAGAAATTATTAACTTCTAATTATTATTATTATTACCGATAGCCTACAGCCGCAGCCATCTATGTACATAAATTGATCCAAAGAAATCTAGAACTCCTCAAAAATTTAGCATTTAATTATGTATAATTTTAATTAAAGAATTTTGTTTTTAGAGTATTCATAGTTTAAAGTTAATAAAGAGCGAATAAAGAGGAGATTTAGGATGCTCACGGGAGGTAAAGAAAATCATCTGCATATCTGGAGCTTGAAAATGCCGCGTGAAGAATTGTATATCAACATATTGGAAGACGAAAACTGCAGCAAAAGCCACAACAAAACCATATAACAGTTTTCTCAAAGCAAGAAAAGCTCAACCATATAACAGCTTTCTCAAAGCAAGAAAAGCTCTTCTTTTTTGTTGGTGTATTGAGTGATATGCATTTTTAGTATTTTACTTCATATGTTATTCCACTTCTGGCCCTTCCAACATAGACATATGTCATTATTTCTTGTCTTATATTCTGTCAACTTGCACATTTGAGGGATTGAATAATAATTTATAATGAGCAGGCTATACTCCTTGACACAAAAATTTATGTGTTGCATCATTTCAATGATATACTATGTTTTTATATTTTTTGTGTTCATGTTAAAAATAAAACTAAATTTTGTGTGGTGGATTGTTTTTCATGTATATGTTGCAGGCAATTATTTGTGTAAAAATGTTTTTAAATTCTTAAAATTCGTTGAAATTGTAATATGCAGTTTTTTTGTTATATCTGATGTATGCTTAGGTTAATTGTTAAATTGCTTCTTTAGTATTTGACGAGTGTTTATTGTATTTGCATGATTGAAATTAAGTAAATTGTCATTTTCATTAAAAATTTGAGCTCGTTTGCTAAATAAAAATTACGAGTTGCCCATAAATCAAAAGGCTATGTGAATATCAGAATATCTATAATTTTCTTGATACCTCTTTTTTCTGAGTTTGATATTTTTCCAAAGAGACCTAATTTGTTTTTTTTTTTAAATGGTTGTACTCTCGACGCCTTCCACCATGCCAACCTTCCCCTTCTGGTAGTTGAAGCCACTTGATACCACATCCATGCATACAAATCCAAAGAGGTAGCTTTTTCGAGAACTATACCACTCGAGCCAAATGACTACTACTTTTTCAGTCGACTAATATCTGTGATAAGAAATTTAGAGGAATGAAATTGGGGTTGGGAGAAAATAATTGTCATTGCTTAGTTTTTTATTCCCACCATGTACCCAGACGAACTCTACTTCACACCATGAACATACTTGATTCTTTTGACTTTAATACCTCTCCTATCATTTGATATTTTTACATCACTCAAACTTTGTTCTCTCTATTGTTCATATCATAAAACACACACACACACACATATATATTTGATGGTTTGAACTATTTTTGTGTTTAGATATTCTTTAATATACACAGTTTTAATTTGGTTCCCTCAAGCACTTACCAATCTCTTAACTTTCATTTTTCATTTTTTTTCTTTTAAAGTAATTTCTATTCTCATTTTACATTAAAGTTGTTTGCATTTGTCATGTTTTTTTGTTTTCTTGTTTTTTGAGACTTACAAATTATAAGTGTGCTGGTGACCATTGTTATTTGCTAAATTTGTTTGCATGTATTTTTCATACTTATTGCTTTAATCTAGATTAGTTGATGCTTTTTTTAAATATGTATTTTTCATAATGTTTTTTTTTTAAACAGTAGTTGTCACCACAATTTTATATTAATCAAAATGCAAGTACAAAATCGGCCAACATTTCGCAGTAACTTTGCAGCAATGCGGCCTTCTTATTCTGGTTTAGGCATTGCCAGACCTTTTCTTATGTTTACTCATCTTTAATACTACCTTGTAATTTTTTTGGCAAGTCACATTTATGGCTATCTCTTCTTTGTTGGCTGGGCCCCACTCGCTCGGCATTGGCTTTCCAAGATATTGACCAAATTACATTCCAGTTGGTCAAGGTAATTTAAAATCATTTAAATTTTTTTTTTATTAAAATTGAAATATTAATAAAATATATTTCTATATTATTATTATTATTTTTTATACAACAGGGGTGTTCCCCTGGCCCAGCCCAGACCCAGCATAATAATTATTTTTTAAAAAATATAATATATATATATATATATATATTTTAATTAATTATTTATTTATTTAATATTAAATTCAGATAGATTTTTTCATTAGTTAAATCATTAAAGTCAGGCTGTCAGCCAATTAGATTCATATAAGGAACGCCGTAAAAATATTCCAGGGTATAAATGATGGAGCTCGAAAAAGTCTCGGAGATTTTTTCTTATATCCAACGCAACGGCTAGCATAATCGTTGACAAAGAAAGGGGAGGCAAGATTTTATAACCATATCGCTACCTTGAATCGAGCCGCCCAATAATTCTCAGGAATTAGCCACTATAGAAGAGATTGTAGAATTTATTGGAGACCGTCGCAGACTAGGGGTGACATGTCTGGAGTTAATCGAAGCAACTGCAGCCTATTATTGTAAGTGCATCCATATGAGTCATTACCGTATGAATTAAGGGAGCCGCAGATAAGCATACTGGAGGGTGGCGAAAGGAAAGAAGTTGGAAATAAATGTTTGGAGCAGACAAATCCTACGTGGATTGCAGCTTCAAATTCCATAGCAGCTGGGCGTAAAGATTATTTACTTCCTATATTAAGCGCCGCCAATGGAGTTTAAGATTGAATGGCCATAAGGCCAAATTCAATAGAAATCTCCCATCGCAACTTATGAATCCTAGGTCAGCGAACATATATATTTCAAATATATCTTTGTCTTTTCTTTGAAAATATTAAGTGCAGTAGTAGAGAATAGTGGGTTGTGCTACTGTTATGAATTTCAAAGTTTATGGAGAATATTGTTTGATATCTTGCAAAAACAATATTTTGCAAATCTGCATCGAAACATAATGACTGTCATATACTCGTCCATGCAAACTGTTTGATATATGACTTGGAGGAATAAGGAAAAATAAGCAAGTATTGGTAAAATTTAGGAGGGATCATTAATGAGGGTAATTTTTTTTCTTGGAATGATTTGAAAGTGGTGTTTACGTTGCCTCATTCTTAGAGAAGGCCTTAGTTTTTATGTTTCAAGATTTTAAGTTTGTTCCCTTTAATATCAGACTCAATTTTGGTACTAAAGTTTAGGATACTTTGAGATAGGTTAAGGGGCCTCCTTTTCAGGATAAAAGTCTCTTCACTTCTTCCAAGGTGTTTTTAAAAATCTTTTTAAAAAAGATACTCATATGCTCTTTACAATATATGGTTAGACATTTTCTATTGTTTGGTATTCTTATATTGAACCTATGAAAACTTGTTTTAGATGTTGTTTGCTTCACCAGAAACTAGCCATGGGCACCACCTCTCTTCGCATATATGGCATTGATATTGGTCCTTGTTCTCATTGTAATGATGTGGAGTCTATTGTTTATGTTTTTTTTGAATGTCTATGTGCTCAATCTGCTTTAAAAAAAATTCTTATTGCACAAGCTAAATTTTCTAACAAAGATTTTATTAACTGGTATGATGTGCTACTTAGATATATCGGTTGTAGGCATGCTTATATCCACTCTAAATGAGGTTATAGTAGGTTATAGCCACTGAGGTTTTGTATTTTTTTTAAGTCTAAGAATAATGATGTGTTCCAAGGTAAAAGTAGAGTTCTTATCATCTTCTTTAGTGAAATCCCTGAATTTGAGTTAAGAAAGTTTCTTGAGAAGGGTTCAACAATTGACTATCAATATCTAAATGAGGTTATAGTAGGTTATATCCACTGAGGTTTTGTGTTTTTTCTAAGTCTAAGAATAATGATGTGTTCCAAGGTAAAAGTAGAGTTCTTATCATCTTCTTTAGTGAAATCCCTGAATTTGAGTTAAGAAAGTTTCTTGAGAAGGGTTCAACAATTGACTATCAATATTGTTTAGTGAGTTTAAGGAAACCTTCCAAGAGTTACTCTAGTATTAGATTGGACCATGAATGATTTGGACATACAATTTAGACTAGATTCCTCCAAAACCATGTGGTGGGAACTAAAGGCGATTCATGCACAATGCAGAATTAAATATTGAAATCTCAAGGACAAGGCAAGTGAAATTTATTCCCCATGAATTTATGGGTATCTTGTGTTGGGTATTATATTAGGAATTAAAAGAACTCTTTCAAAACTCTTCCAAACAATTTAAGAGTCTTGTTTGAATTGATTGCTATTTTCTAATATTATTATATTGCCATAATGTTGTCCAAGTGCACGATAACATGTTTATCATTTCAAAAGATACAGGTAGATAATGTTAGCTGAGAAGTTCATTCTTGCTAAGGTGTGGGCATATTAGTTGTTAAACTAGTAATATCATGCCAGTTAAATGTACACATGGATGATGAATTTTGGTACTCAATATGATTGCATACAAGTTTATCAATGGAGCAATCAAAAGGAGAGATTAAAATTGCCAATTATCTGGTCCTCAACATATCATAAACTTTACACTAAAAAATAAGGTATTAGAATGCCCAGGAGATTAATCTCTTGGGGAGACATCTTCCATTTCCAACTAATAAGTCAATACAGACACAATATTACTGAAAAGACCATCTTTGGGAACACAATTTCAAGCAGAAACGGTTGCAAAGATTTCATTGATGGAGAAGAGTCCCAGAGAAAACATATTTTCTCCAAATTTATTTAGTCTTTGATTTAAAAGAAGTTTGTTCACAATTTATTAATTTTCTATAATCTTCTGGGTAGACTGTGTAGATCATTTAGTCTTCTTGCAACTCTTCTTTTCTCTGTTTTACAGTTTCAGCCAGAAAGTTTCCGAGTAGCCTCTGATCAAAAACCATATTTGGCACCTGTATAGGAGATTAAATTGTTTTACGTTAGAAAATATATTTTATTTTAAGATTACTAACTAAAACTAAAGGAGAAAAACATGTATAAATGAAAAAAGTAATAACATGTTCAAGATTGCTAACAAATTCAACCTTGTCTCCAAAAAACATTTTTGAATTATTTGCAATGGCCTCAATAAACCTCAGTTCCAAAAATTCTGGGGTAAGTTTCAGCTTGTTTGCTTCAGCTTCCTTCATAACCCTAAAACAAATCCGATCTCAAGAATCAAAGATAAACATATCACCTGATAATGATCTCAACATATGTAAACATGATAAGTCTTTTATATTAGAGGGTAAGTGTTAAGCAATGTACTTGTAATAGTTGGAATCTGCAAGACTCTTTTCACGATCCAAGTACATTTTATTTTCTATCTCTTGTTGCCTTTTCATACTCTCTTTCTCCATCAGTCTTTGCTCCATAACAATCTTGCTGACCTGTGAATTTTGTTCAGCTTTTGTTACAGCCATTTTCTTTTGTGTCTCAGCTTCCATTTCCAGCACCTTTTGCCTCTCGATTACTATCAAAGCCTTAGAATTGTGGCAGACAACTGAATTAACAAATCGATAATCATGATTTTTAACTCATTGTAATACAGACAGATTCAGAATACTTGATTAACAATCTGAAAAGTAGGACCATTTAAAAAAATTAAATGTTAAGAAAAAAAAATATATATTCCAAGACCAGGATTTTTTGATATATTTCAAAATAGACATGTCCATAAAAAATAGGACCAAGTACTACACCAGATACAGTGATTAGAAACCAACACAAGGATTTAGCATAATCATCCACAAGGTTAAGATACCATTTCACAAAGGTCTGAGACTCTGAGCAAGAGATAGAAATATATGACCAACAAATGGTGGTGAACAGAAAGTAAACAACTAGTGGCCAGGGATTGTTTATTGGTTGTTCCACACCAGAATGGAAACATGAAGCTTTAAAATCATACACATAGGTGATATAAGGAAGAGCTTAAATGATCAGTTATTTATGTAGGGAGCTGGATCCCCATGTAAACCTGCAAGCTGATCACAATGTGCTCGTGGTCTATGTTGGGTGTGATGTATATGTTTAGATGTGTTCCACGTGGACATGTCCCCGGCCCTCAAACCCTCATACCTGTCCCCAATGGCATTTTGGGGATGGCAGGATGGCAGGGGATGTCCCCTGGCCATCCCAAAAATCTTCAAGTCTTTGAAATGTTTCAGAAATGTGTTGAAGAAATAGGAAACACCGTGGGGATGTTTGGCTGTTCCCAAGACAGCTGGGATGTTTGAGATGTTCCCTGACTAAATGGCAAGGCCAAATGTCTCTGGTGGCAAGGCCAATTTTTATGATGTTTAAAAAAGAAAATCATTCATGAATCATAACATTAAAAAATGACTGTTAAATATATCATGACAGCATTATAACAGCAGTGATAAATATATCATGATAGCAGTATAACAGAAATAAAACTAATCATGATGGCAGTACTAGCAGCAACAATATTATAACAGCAATAAATATACCATGATTCAGATTCATAGCTAATGATATAAGTTATATAACAGTTACACTAACAGCAAAAAAGATTAAAGGTGCATTGGCCATGGTCTGGTACAGTGTGGTATTGTGTGAGAATTGCAGACAAACAATTTCTTTCTGGAATGTGGTTGACATGCAGGCTTGTGTAGACATCATCCAACATCATTTTAAGTTTTAACAGTCTCATGTTATATTCCTGCTGTTAAACTGCTGTCCATTAACTTGCAGAAATTTGAGTATCTCTCTCTCTCTCTTTGTATATATATATTGCCATCCTCCCTGCTGTCCCCATCCCAGAAATATCGTGGAACATAGATGTTTAGTAACAAATCAACACTATTTGGGAAGAAAGACAGGTCTCGTGGGTTTTACTCACTGAAGTGAGTACAATCATAGAAAGGCAACAACATCTACTCAGTAAGCAACAAGTCTCAGTGTGGAAGCTATTAATCCCTTGTAAGGTATCATATTGCTTTATGTTGTATCCCTAGTTCCTCTTGTAGCTATTATTCGCTATGGCGCTAACTGAAGTTATTGCACTATGGTTAGCATGCTGCATACTAATTGGTTACCTTATGCCACATAACCCTTCCACATAGTTTTCTTTCTTCTCACATAGGACACCTGTATGAACAAGAAAAGTGTACCTTTTTGTAATGATTATGCTTAAGAGAGAATTTGTACAAACATCCCAACACAATTAGAAATTCTGAAATAGCTCTGAGAGTATTAATAGAGCTATCGAATAATTTTTTTGATATAATACTTTTTGATTGAAGAGCTCTCCAAATTAAAATATATGTCTAAAAGACTAAGTTACCAGTTTGGGTTTGGGTTCGAGGATTCGGTTTGCAGGTTCGGTCAAAAAAAAAATTGGGGTTGCGTTTGTCCATACAAAAACATATAAAAATCAGAAATATATACATATTTACAATAGTAATTAAGTTCAAAATACCACACATAGCATCATATATTGTATAATAAACAAAACCACCATAAAAATAAAAAACATTAGAATGTCAATTAGTCAAACTTGAATGCCATGATATACGTTATATATTAAAATTACATTGCTGCATTTATCCTTGCAGGTAAGCATCAGGGAAGATTGTCCAATTGGATGACGACATTATAGATGAAGACTTGTAGGAAAACTTGGAAAGTTGGACTTCGAGAAAACATGGATTTTAATGAATTCAATGGGGGTTTGGGAGCAATGCCCCCAATGGGGTTGAGGGGCAGCACCCCTCATGGGGGTTTGGGGTAACATCCCCAATGGGGTCGAGGGGCAGCTCCCCTCATTGAGGTCTAGGGACAGCGCCCCTAGTGGGGTCGAGGGGTAGCACCTCTCATAGGGGTTTGGGGATAGTGCCCCCAGCGGGGTTGAGGGGCAATGCCCATCGTAGGGTTCGGGGGAAACATCCCCAGTGCGCTCCTTGTTGCAATATCCGGTAAGGTTGAGGGGCAGAGCCCCCACCACCAAGCCTAAATTAAGACCTCCAAAACCACACAAACCTTCATGGCGTACATCATTTTGCGTTCACAATAAAACCCGAATTAAGACCTCCAAAGCCACACAAACCTTCATGGCGAATATCATTTTAGGGTTAGCGGGGCGAACTGGACTCTTTTAAGTTATTTTTATTTTTTTTAAAAGTTAAAATAAATTGTAAAAGAGGGCCAAAGATGGCTTGGGTCTGCTTTAGTTTGGCAAGGCTAGACCCACAGTCTGTGGGCTAGACCCTGTCTGAACCCACAAGGGATTGAATTCGAACCCCGAACCGAGGTCGAACCGGACTGGGACCTAGGGGTTCCCCTTGGTGAATTGGTAACATAGCCAAAAGATAAAAAAAAGTTCAATTACATCATTACTTTGAGCATTTGGTTTCCTCCCAATTGCTCATGCAAATAAGTTATCAGTTCACTTCTCCATGTCAAAATCCTTCTTCTGGATTCTCTACCTAACATGTTATTTATCATAAAACCTTAGGAATCAAGATCCATCTAATACCACTAATCCTTGCTCTTGAGTTTACATTATATTCATTTTTTCATCCTTACAAGTTACTATCATCTCTTTACCCCATGGTTAGCCCTATGCACAATAAAAATAAGATGCTCATGTAATGTCCCTTTTTTTTCGAGATCTGTATCTTTGTAGTGGTTAGCCTACTATTTGATTCCCGAAGGCTAATGAGACGTTTAGGGGACCCTTTGAGGGGATTCAGGGTCTTCAACAGGCTTGCATATTCATTCCTGCATATTCATCTCAATGATCTAGTTGGTTGGTAGGCCAATCGAAGGCAGTTCAGGGCTTATCATTTATACTTGCTATTTATAGCAAGTTATACCAAGTTCAGTGGTTTCACACTTGCAGAGAGGTTTTGTGTCGGAGGCACACTCAAGGGATTATTGTCAGTTTTGGTTGAGAGTGGGTACTTTAAATAAATTACTAAAGTCAAATTACTTTAATAATGTTATATTATTAAAGTGACTTTGTAATTTAGTGTTATAAAGTAACTTCGATAAAGTATTTTATAATATGGCGTTATAAGGGGATAAAATAACTTTAATTTTAAAAGATTATATTTTAAGTTACTTTATGATTTCAATTTAAAAGGCACATCTTTCGAAAAAGAAAATATTAAATTTAATGTGCAAAAAGGGCAAAAGGGCGTTGGATTTTGAGAAGGCATTAAATTTGATATTGCATTTAAAAGTGAAATGCAAATATTAGGGCATAGGGTTTGGAGAAGGATAAAAAGAAAAGAAGAAGATCATTTTCATTATCCAAGTTATTATTTGCAAATTGAAGAGAGCTGAGCAATAGGGTTAGCAAGCATGGTGTTTCAAGCTGTTTTGAGGATAACCCTCGAATAGGACAATGTCTACAGGTGTGGAAGATCACCCAAGGGCATGCTGAGATATAGTCTCACACAAAAAATTATTACGGAGCTTCATCAGTTTCCTGGAGATCATCATTCAGGGGTTTACAGAGTTTACAGGGTACATGGGTGAAGATTGTTGATACTCACAACTGCTAATCAACATTTTGCAATTTATGCTGTTGATTCTAGGTATGGATTTTATGTATTTCCTAAAGCATTAATAGATTTTTTGATTATTTGTCTCTTGCATTTGTTTGGAATTCTTCTTTTGCAAAATTCTATATTTTTTATATTGTTGGCGATATTCAAATAACCTAGATCAGGGCGGGTTATTACATTGGTATCAGAGCTCAGAATCTCCTGCCAGCCTGTGCAGATAAGACAAATTTTAGATCAAGACAATCGGTTATTTTGGAAACCGTGGCATGTCTTTATAATTTCCTACTGGTCAATAATTTCCTGGAGTGCCTGGATTTTTCATCAAATTGTGGGCTTCAGAAAGGACAATTGGTATAAAGATTGCAATTTAGGAGTCCCATAGGAGAGCCCAAGTTTGACGTGGCACATAGAGCAATTTACATACAGTGGTTCCTTTTAAGAATTTCGATAATGTTTAGGAGCGTTGCTTTCCTATGATCATTTTAATTAGCCAATTTTTTATGTCTGAATCACTAGATTGGAACAAGACGCATGAGGCAGATTAGGTGGCAAATAAGACGAGATAATTTGCAGGTGAGACAAAGGCGATGAAAAGACAAATTCTTTTGCCCATCGGGAGTTGCATGTGTGTAAGCTTTCAAGAAAAAAATGAATTCTTATTAGACGATAATATTAGGGAGCCGTATGAAATTATGGAGTTGGGCTAGCAAGATCAAGTTGTGGGTTGACTGCAAATTGAAACAATTTGAGTCATTAACCTCATTAAAAGATTCATGGGCATTAGAGTCTTGCGCTAGGAGTTTTAGGACTTGCTTGTCCACCAGCTTCAATATGAATCGCAAGTAATACAAATCAAATAAAGACAAAGAAACACAACCACAAAATGAAGTTGCATATCTTTATGGTTGACAAGGGAGCCTACGTGGAGGTCTAAGGGATTCAAAGCAGTCAAAAGTCAAGAATTCAATTAGGTCAATGTGAGAATTATTCATAATAGAGTTGTCGCATGAGTTGGGAGGAATTGCTACACCATTTGGAAATGTAACCATTACCATTCTAAAGGTTTTTGAAAACATGGAGATTAAAGGAGTTGGTGGAAAGTGGTAAGAAGTTCCATTGAATCGATAGCATTTGGAAGGAATGACTCAATATTAAGAAAAGGCCGTTCTTTAATACCACAACTTATTTAAGGGTGATGTGAGTTTACTGGGATGTGGATGTTTTAGCAATTACACAGCCTACAAAGTCAATAGTATAGCTCATCTTTAAACACTCAACCACTTTTCTCTATTTCAATCCACAATATAGTTAACATGGTGCAGCAAGAGCCATTAGAAGACAGGAAGGAAAAATTCCAAATTTGTCCATGGGATCAAGGTGGACTGCAACAGTGGAGGGGTATGGTACCTGGAGGTTACTATAGTGTGTTGCTTCACCAACTTCAACTTGTTGAAGAATATATTAGAGTCAAGTAGTGGAGGTCAGCAGGTGATGGGTATGGTAGGCTTCCAATTGGGTTGCAGACTTTGGGATCTTCTATGCTTGGCAGTATGCTTTTTACGCAGATAGTGATTGACAAGGCTGTCGAGCTTGGTTCTATCTTTCTCTAGTGGTTGCAATGGTTGCAGTGGAGCTTGGGTGGAGCTTTGTGTCAATTGGTTTGGGATCGTGGCATTCAAGATGGGCCTGGTTGTTCAGGTGAGGATTGCTTGGGGACAAGCAATCTTGGGGAGGGTAGACTGTAATGTCCCTTTTTTTTCGGGATCCGTATCTTTGCAGTGGTTAGCCTACTATCTAGTTCCCATAGGCTAATGAGATGTTTAGGGGACCCTTTGAGGGGATTCAGGGTTTTCAACAGGCTTGCGTATTCATTATTGCATATTCAACTTAGTGATCCAGTTGGTTGGTAGGCTGTTTGAAGGCAGTTCAAGGCTTATCATTTATACTTGCTATTTATAGAAAGTTATACCAAGTTCAGTGGTTTCACGCCTACAAAGAGGTTTTGTGTCAGAGGCACTCTCAAGGGATTATTGTTAGTTTTGGTTGAGAGGGGGCACTTTAATTAAATTAATAAAGTCAAATTACTTTAATAATGCTATATTATTAAATTGACTTTGTAATTTAATGTTATAAAGTAACTTTGATAAAGTACTTTATAATATGGTGTTATAAGGGGAGAAAGTAACTTTAATTTTAAAAGATTATATTTTAAGTTACTTTATGATTTCAATTTAAAAGGCACACCTTTCGAAAAGAAAATATTAAATTTAATGCGCAAAAAGGGAAAACGGGTGTTGGATTTTGAGAAGGCATTATTTGTTATTGCATTTAAAACTGAAATGCCAAGATTAGGGCATAGGGTTTGGAGAAGGATAAAAAGCAAAGAAGAAGATCATTTTCATTATCCAAGTTATTATTTGCAAATTGAAGAGAGTTGAGCAACAGGGTTTGTAGGCATGGCGTTTCAAGCTGTTCTGAGGATGATAACCCTCAAATAGGATAATGTCTACAGGTGTGAAAGATCACCCAAGGGCATTCTGAGAGATAGTTTCACACATAAATTATTACAAAGCTTCATCAGTGTTAGGGTTAGAAGGTAGATATCTAATAGTTAAATGCAGATTTAATCAATAAAACAGAGAAATAAAACACACAAAAAATTATAGCATAAACAAGACAACACAGAGAATTTAACATGGTTCACCCAATCCGGGCTACATCCACAAAACCACAGCCATCCAATGATTTTATTATCCAGTGCAAAACATATTACAATCTCGCGAATAATCACCTTTTTTTGCATACTGTAACCCCCATCCCAACCCCTTATAACAAGCTTTTAGAAGCTTCCAGAATTAGGGTTTTTACAAAGTCATTTTTTTTTTCTTTTTCAGTGATTTTTCCTTTTTCGATGACGACGCGAAAAAAACGGGAATTTTTTTTTTCTTGGGGGCTGCCACCCCTGCTCCCCCGCCCAAGGCCCGGCCTGGCCCCAGACCTCAACGAGGATACATGTCGGGGTGTACAGTATAGCATGATTAGTCGCCACATACCAACAATCAATTTCTTGGTGATCATCATAAGGGGTTTACAGAGTTTACAAGGTACAGGGTTGAAGATTGTTGATACTCACAACTGCTGATCAACATTTTGCAATTTATGCTGTTGATTCTAGGTATAGATTTTATGTATTTCTTGAAGCATTAATAAAATTTCTAGTGATTTGTCTCGTACATTTGTTTGGAATTGTTCTTTTGCAAAATTCTATATTGTCTATATTGTTGGTGAAATTCAAATAACCCAAATCAAGGTGGGTTATTACAGCTCACCATGTATGTATAAGGTTCTTAGAATACGAATAGAATTATAAAAGAGGATAAAAAAATTCAAAGTGGCTCTTCCTCCAGTCAAAGCATGGTGGCCATCTATACATTTGTTTTTTCTTCTAAAACGTCTCATCCTCAAGATTCTATCCTTCCTTCCCCTCCATTGCACACTAAATGAAAAAACTAGACTCAATAATTATATGGTGCAGGTCTATGTCTCATCTCAAAGGGAGCTACTGCAAAACTTGGGAAGCAGATTGAAGATAGGTTTGATTGGCTTGAGCAGAATCTAGACATGAGGATCAATAGGTATCAACGTCCATCCTTGGAAGCAATTTGAAAGACAAGTATTCTCAATTTTCTTTTTCTGATGGTGGGTCATCTCACAAGGGAATAACCTATAGAAGTGTTGGTGGCAATATTATAAATGAACAGGATATTTTGTTAGTTTTTCTTTTCATTTTTATACCATAGGATTTAAATGAATGAATAATTGATTGGTTTTATGTAAATCATGCTTCTTTCTTTTCTTTTGTTCAATCTAGTATGATTCTAGTGGGGAATTTGTTTCAGTTTGGTTCTTGATCCTTACACAACAAAAATCAAAATGTAGTACATTCTTAGGTATCTACATAAATTAAAAAAAATGGTACAACATTAGTAAAACAAATTATCTATTTTGTTTACTTGACAATCTCAAGTACAAAACACACATATATGTAGTGGAATTCAAAAACTACTGTGGGTCCATTGGTTGAGCCAAGTTTGATGTCCAAGCTCTGTCACAAGGTTGAACCCCATAGGTCAAGCCCTTAGGGTGGGTGCATCCCTGCCGGAGGGTTTTATGCACCAAACCTGGATTGTTGGCTAAGTTGAGACCTAAATATTTTCTTAATCATTAATTTCTATTGCATCTTCCTTCCAAATACAGATGACATGAAGCTATATTGTATGTGATTTGCTTAACTAAATACAAATAATACTTTCCTTCTTAATGGAACCTTGTTTTGGAAGCTATATTGTAGGTCAATCCCTTAGGCTGGGTGCATCCTTGTTGGGGGGTTTTATGCACCAAACCTGGACTGTTGGCTTGGCTAAGACCTAAATATTTTCTTAATCATTTATTTCTATTACATCTGCCTTCCAAATACAGATGACATGAAGCTATATTGTATGTGACTTGCTTAACTAAATACAAATAATACTTTCCTTCTTAATGGAACCTTGTTTTGGAAGCTATATTGTAGGTCAAGCCCTTAGGGTGGGTGTGTCCCTGGCGGGGGGTTTTATGCACCAAACCTGGAATGTTGGCTAGGCTGAGACCTAAATATTTTCTTAATTATTAATTTCTATTGCATCTGCCTTCCAATTACAAATGACATGAATCTATATTGTATGTGACTTGCTTAACTAAATACAAGTAATACTTTCCTTCTTAACGAAACCTTGTTTTGTAATTTATCTAAAATATTCTTCTCCAAATCAATTTTATAGGTACCAACTATTTATAGCTACTACTTATATCTTTCTATTACATTCAATCGATTAATATTAGATTGTATGTGTGTTGTTCATGTTTTTGTTATTGTATTTTCCTATTATCTCTTGTATAGTAAAACTGTAATATCCTTTACAAAAATTGTATAACTAACTTACTACACCTGAATTTATGAAAAACACCACACTGAAATATTGCATTTTATTGACAACATAAAAATAGATCACACAGATAATTAACAACATGCTACCATGCCAAACCTGCAACATGTAATGACCCGACCCATTTCATAAAGTAAAAATTTCTTAATTTTACATCAACAAGTAAAGATAACGAGTAAATGCCATTGCAATAAAAAATTTCTTTTCTATTAAAGATAATTCAAATACATTTACAACATATTTCAACATGAAATAATTTTTCTTTTCAATATACATCAGAGTGTGAAAACATATAATTACATACATAGCTCATGGAGCTTTTGAACAAATAGTAGTAAGACGGTCCAGATTCCTTTCCTTTCAAATCTTGGTGTCTTTTGTCGCTTATTGTGGAGGAGAAGCATCACTCGGGCGCTGTTCCGCCAACCACAGACTCTTAATGCAGTCCCCCGCACATCTACCATTCGGTAGATGGCCCTTCCCTTTGAACGAAGAGATTGGTAGAGTATCTGATAACGACAACCAACTGAGCATAGTGTTGTGTCCTACATAACTAGAACTTGCAATCCTACAATCCCGAACTAGTATGCAATAATGGATCATGGCGAACTGACAGTGTAGTCTCAAGCATCACACAGTCTAAGTGGATGTCGTACATTGCACTACTTTGGCCAAAGTGTTCTCATTTAGTACTTCAAATGAAGTCATCTATCATAAACACTACTTAGGGCCGATTTGACTTAAGGCTATCTTACACTACAAATAGGTGTGGTCCTTCACTGGATAATCTGTCATCCTAGACTAACCTACAACAATCTAGTCTACTTGAAATGAAATAAAACTTGCAAATAAGTCCACAAGCCCCCTCCTATACTGGATAATTTATCGTAGGAGTAACATAAGCTTCCCTAGTTAACTTAATAACCTAGCTGGTGTACCTCAAGTGACTCTTGCATTCAATCAAGCCTAATAGATTAATATCTAAAGCAAACAACATTCTCCTATTATGGAGATTAATACAAACATGTAAAACATAGCTTGAAATGCTTCATTTTCTTTTTTCCAAAAGACAACATTTATTCTTCCTAGGCACAAACAGAAATATTTTTCAAATAGCATAGAAATCTTTGAGAAAGAATAGTAGAAGAATATCCCATGCTTGTGAATGCTTTGCCAAATTGAAGATAGAGTTGCTTTTACTTTTGGCTCAATCCAGTTTCCAGTTTCTCCAAATGATGATAATTTCCTCACCAAGTCCCTCTTTCCTACTCTCAGAAATCTCTAATAGAAGTGGCATATTCTTTGGGTTGAATACATATCTCTCAAGAGGATAGTATTTTACAACAATGTGAAATTTGCCTATAAAATACAGTCACTCAGAAATATGTAGGATGGCTGCTTATATAGTTCAATCAGTATTTGTGAACCGAACATATAAGATCATACGCATATGACAATTATCAAAGGCTGATGAAAACAGGGGAGCTGTGAGTGAATGAAGTGAAAATGAGTAAATAAGAAAGCATACGATGAATGAAAAACAATGCTGGTTGGGGCGACTATTTATAGAGCCTCAACCTCCAACGATTTCCTCTTGTTATGGCATGTGGTTTGTCACCACTGCTGTATGAAATATTCAAACTAGAAGATGGCGCAATTTC
>VDFB02000017.1:443150706-443197935 GCA_007258455.2 Sequoia sempervirens | reverse complement strand
TATAGGGGTTTGCATAAGTCAAACCCCTGTTTTGGTGTTCCCACCTCCACGAACAACCAAGAAGATAGAGGTGAAGAGTGTGATGAACAAAGCGTGTGGTGAAAGAAAAACTTGCTCAGGAGTAGAACCCGCACCACCAAATAAGCATGTGATAAAAGCAAACCCCACTCAAGGAGAACCTGCATCACAAAAGAGGTGATAAAAGGAAACCGCGCTCAAGGAGGAGAAATCATATCACTAAGTAAGTATGCAAATAGTAAGGGATATGAAATCCCAAGATGCTCACAAGCATGAAATGAAGGAGATGAAGTTGCAAGAGTGGAGCTAAGGGAGCTTGAGAGAGCTTGAAGCTACTACAACAAGCTATATGGAATTGTGCAAAATGCTAGAGACTGGAATGAAGCTAGAGTGAAGCTAGAATTGGAGGAAGAGTTCCAAATGAAGTGAAAGGACATCTTTTCAAGAGAGAAAGGAATCAAAAGGAAGCTTCCTAAGCGGTTACAGGGAATCCCAAGCCATTTCCATCGATAAACTTAGCTGACAAGTGGAAAACATGCTTGGAAACGGTCATCTGAGCATTGACATGTCACAGGATGCTAGCGTGGTGCATGGACGTCCACACGACACACTAGTGTCCGAACACGTCACACTACAAAACAACACGAATAGGAAAAACACAAAGTCCAACGAAAATTTAACACGTAAGGGTGGCTGCTGAAAAGGATGCTGCAACATCTTGAGAGGGGAAAAAGGCTAATGCAGGGGCTAAAATGAGCCTACTCAAGATGCTAAGGGAGTGGACACTAAAGTAGAAACAAGAATGTATGTGAAATTGCGAGGGGTTTAATTTTACGCCTATACATTTTGCCCCCACTTTAGCGGGATTATGAATCTACATTAATATGCAAGCTAAAGGAAATCCACTAAACATAAATAACATCATATGCCAAAAAGGATATTGTAGACGAAGCAGATAACTGTTCGAACCATGGTTCAATTATTGTAATATTATTATGAGATTAAATAATACATTGATTCTTGGTGGATTTTTTTCTCGAAAGTGTTTCTCTACGGTATATGTTGTGTAACTTCTTTCTTCTGGTCTTATTCTTCTACAATATTTTGTCTACCTCTACAAATGGTAAAATGAATTAAATAGACAATCATCCACAAAGAAATTGTAACAAAGAATACTTAATTAGATCTACAGCTACAATAGTTTTACAAAGTATTAAACTACACAATTACCTCCATTTTCAACACCTTGGATCCTTGGAGAGGAATTTAACATGGTTGAACATGCAAAAGATAAATGGGGTGGCATAGATATGTCTTGGAAAGGAAATGAGAAATATTTTTGGAAGGGACTAAAAGGTAAATTTAAATTGGTTGACCCAATGGAAGTGGGGGAAAAAGACTATAAGGACATTTGGTACACTTGGTGTAATGCCCAAAAAGGTCATAATAAGATCTACTACAGAATTGACAGAGTGTATGCTAATAAAAATGCCTTCAATTTCATTCTAGATGCAAAAGGGGTTAAAGTCTTTTTCCACCCTTACACACTTCCAGATCACCACTCTATTGTGGTTGTTCTCACTGTTAACCATGGGTAAGGCCCAAGGGCAGGAAAAAAACATCATTTTTGCTTAACACCCATCTTCTCAAGGACATTGATTGTAGAGACCCTATTGCCTCCCTCAGAGAAATCAATAACTGGCTACTCAAAGAGGCCTCAACCATTGAAAGGTGGAATTCCAATGTAGAAGGTTGGAAAAAGATCTTCCAAACAATTGGCAAAAAGAAGGCCCTGGATATGGGGGAGGAGAACGAGTTGCAAGAGGCTCTAGCTATAGCTGAGTCCAAGATTTAGCAAGACCCAAGGAAGGAACCTCTTGGGGTTGCACTTGTAAAAGCCAAAAGCAACCTCAGGAAGATTTAGGAGGATAGAATTAGTGGGCAAAGAACCAGGGAAAAAATAAATTAGCTAAATGCAAGGGATAAGGGCTCCAATTTTTTTTTAATTTCCTAAAAGAGAAAAACACAAGAGAATGAATTGGTCAAATTTGGGATGGGGAAAGATTGCTCTCCTCCCAAGATGAAATTGTGATGCAATTTCAATCCTTCTTCAAAGACCCCTTGAAGTCAAAAGGGGGAAATGATGACAATCAGAAAGTAAGAGAACTGATAAGTAGCCTGGTCCCGAAAAGGATTTTTGAGGAGGAAGTAGCCAAACTCTCTAAGAAAGTGACCAAAGATGAAATCAGAAAGGCTATTGCAGCTATGAGTAATGATAAGCCTCCTAGTTGTGATGGCTTACCCATTGAATTCTACAATTTTTTCTTGGAATGGGTAATAGATGATCTTGCTCAGGTATATGATGAATCCCAAAGCAAAGGTTCATTGGGGAGGAAGATTAACAAAGGATTGATCAGACTCCTTCCCAAGGGGGGGATAAAACCCTCATGAAGAACTGGAGACCAATCACACTCTTGAACGTATCGTACAAATTTTTGGCCAAAGTCTTGGCATCAAGGCTTGTCAACATCCTACCTAGATTTATATCCAACACCCAAACTGGATTCATAAAAGGCAGATATATCTTGGAAAATTTAATAACAGGTTGGGAAGCGATGAAATGGGAAAAAGATTCCAATCAAAATGTGGCAATGATATTGCTAGACTTTGAGAAAGCCTATGATAGGGTAGAGTGGAATTTCCTGATCACCATATTGTAGGCTTTCGGGTTCCCTGAAACTTTTTGTGAAATGACTAAGGTCCTACTAAGAGATGTATCTACTCAAGTAGATGTTAATGGCTTCCTTTCTGATGAAATCCTTTTAGAAAGGTCAATTTTCCAAGGGTGCCCTTTAGCACCAACACTGTTTGTCATAGCATCTGATGCCTTATACTACTTGCTAAGTGATCACTCCCTTTCCCCAAAAATCAATGGTGTTAGACCACCTAATAACAATGAGTTATTGAACGTCCACTTTGCTGGCAATGCGACTCTCTTCCCTAAGTTGGAGAAAAACAACTTCTCTTCCCTAATGGAAAAATTAGAATTATTTGGAAAGGCTTATGGGGCTAATATTTCTAAATCCAAATCCATTGTTCTTGGGTGGGGTGACTCTCCCTTGATTGGTTAAAGGACTTTGATTTTTTGTGGGGAGGCCCTACACTATAAGTGAGATACCTGGGTATTCCATTCACCATCAGCCCCAATTTGAAGGATATGTGGAACTAGCTAAAAGAAAAAATTGAAAGGAAGCTAAACAAATGGAATAAGTAATATCTTTATCTAGTAGGTAGGTTGCAAGTTTGCCAAAAATTATTATCAGCTTACAACATTTACTTTGCATCAACTTGGGTATTATGCATCTACCAAGTCAATGAAATCCAAAAAAGGATAAGAAATTTCATGTGGTCTAATGGCAAAGGAAAAAAGAAGAAACATGTTGTTATATGGGAATTGTACCACCTCCTGAAAGATAATGGGGGTCTAGGCCTCAAGGATTTGAAGCTATAGGGCCTAGCCCTAGCTGTAAAATGGATTCTAAGGGCACTAGTTTGCAACACACCTTGGAAATACTTGGTGTGCAATAACATCTAGTCTATCATTCCAAAACATGCTAAATCATGGAAGATGCTTCCATTCTGTGACATCCTCATGTGTGATAGTTCCATAACCCCGATTGGTTCTACAATCTTCAGGAGCCTTTGGAAATCTTGGGAATTAATCAAACATAAGGCCCTCTTCAAATTTCTCAGTATTGCTCTTAATAATGGGGTTAGTTGCCATACCTTTAGCTATATCTGGTGGAATCTTTACCATGTCAACAAACCCCTTGCTCTCCTCCAAGGTTGCTCAGCCAACAAGTGGTACCAACAAGGTATCCACACCTTTAATGACATTCTGAGCAATGGCTCCCTACAACCTTGGGAAGAGCTTGCTACCAACTTCAACCTCTCACATGTATCCTTCAAAACTTACTCCTCCATCCTCTTTGTTTGTGTTGGGGCTAGCTTTCCTGCTAAGCCTCATTCCCCCTTCGACCCTACAACTGACTTAGTGTGGCATGATGGGACCTCCCTCCCTATTCTTAAAGCTAAAGTAATATATAAAGACCTAGTTTCTGATACCTCTTTGATTAATCACCTTAATGTGTGTTGGTGTCTGAATCTCAGCAATAAAGCGTGGAATAATCACCTTTCAAACACTTGGTCTAATAATCTTGAACCTAAAAAAGCATGCTGTAAGTGGCTTACCATTTTACAGAGGCTTCCTTTTAAGTCCAAATTTGATGATGTTGATGTTTGCTCTATCTACAGAGTTCCTGAATCTACAAAACACATTCTATTTGATTGTTTCTATGAGAAAGAAATATGGAGAATGTTCTGTAATGGCTTAAATATTTGGGATAAAGATGATAATATTATGTGGAAAACTATTATTTTATTTAATAAAAATTTGAAGCACAATCTTAAGAAATTTTGGTTTTTTCTCTTTGTGGAAATATTGTGGCACATATGGAAGGCAAGAAACGAGGATAAATTTAAAGGGAACAGAAGGATCCTTACTGAGTCTTCAAAGATACTCACTTTTTTCTCTATTGCTTCATAGGTTTTACTTCATATAGAAATTGCACTTCCAAAGCTTGTGGAGATGGTAAGAGGAGGTACAACTAGCGTCTCCCAAAGAGAAATCAGATGTGGTCATGCATGTCACCTGAATGGTCTAGAGAAAGAAATATTCCTAAAGGCACTTAAGGAACTTAAAAGAGAATTCAATATCACAATGGGGAGCCCAATAAGGCACAACAGACCTCACCGTGACAGGGCTGATGAAAATGACGTTCAATTTGCAGTGGAAGAAAATAGTGGTGGAGGGGACTCAAATGGTAACAATTGACACCCTATATGCTCAATTTACTCTACACTTTTTGTATGTCTGGAGACTTATTATGCTGGTCTATATACGTTGTTGGTAAAAATCTGTATATACCTCATAAATGTTGGCAAAAATCTGTATTTTCCTACATAAAGTGCTAATAGAATGTTGCTTATGAAACAACCACAATTGTAAAAGCCAGTTAAGGCCAGCCTTTTGAACTACTCATTGTATCTATTTCTCCACTTATTAATAATACAAAATAATAATAATAATTAACATATAATCCAAACCCCAAAAAACTATCAATATAATTCAAATTAATAAAATAATACAAAAGTATGTTTTTATAATAAACACCTCTTAAACTACCATAGATATCTTAAGTATATTTGTTTAAAAGTAAATTAAGAACTATGTTTTTTTAATGGAGAGAGGTGTAGTAGACATCTAAAATTAGCACATCATCATTTTAGTTAATTACTTAACCATTTTTTCTATAATTCATTGAATAAATCCCTACTTACCACATTAATTACTTAACCATTTCTTCTATAATTCATTGAATAAATCCCTACTTACCTCATTTATTATTTAATTAATAAAATCACTATTCCTCCATTATTTATTCATCACTATTCACCTAACCCTAATCCTAACCTAAATCATTTAATCAACATTCTTCTATAGTCCATCTTAGGCAACTAAATCCAAATATTTATTTACTTAAGTCTCCCATCATCACAAAAATTAAATAAATATACTTATTTATTTAATTTATTTATTTTATCAACTTTCTATTAGTGGGCTAAAATCAATCAGCCCCATAATCCCTCACATGCACATTCTTAACCTTGGTCAAGTCCCCTCAAAATCATGCACATCATCCAAAAGTGTAGATATGCATGGGCCTTTGTACACAATGTATGGGATTTTGTACATGTGACACGGATCTTGGTACATGTCACATGGCTTAAGGACTTATTTACGCTCCCAAGGTACTCTATTTAAAGCACTCATTTTTATTTCATCCATCTACTTTCTTCAAGGACTCTTAGACCCCTTCATCATCACCAACAATGTGGAGACACTTGTTCTCAACTCATCCTCCCAATCCTATCAACCAATTTGAGCCCTTGATCTCTTCTTTAATCCCATCAATCCAATCCTCAAAACCAAAATATATAAATTGGCCTCAATCCAAGCTATTTTTAAAAGGACTCCATGGAATGCAATATTATGTTGTAGGTAGGAGCACTCACATATCATCAAATCAACCATCTTTGAGCACAAACACAATGGCTTGGTGCAAAAAATATTATTGTTGATGAGTTATTTGTATAGTTTCATCAATGTTCTACTAACTCTTATACTTAATCTCTTCTACTTAATTTGATTGTTGCATAAATTGTGAGTAAGATAAGTTTATTTTATCTTGTTCTTGTATGCTCCAATTTTTATATATGTAGTAACTAGAATGATAGGAAGGGATAAATTGTAATGGTGTGAGTGTGTTAAGAAAAACCCCTTATCTTAAATTTGACATTCATTTACATGTTAATTTATCAATATTTAGTAACAAACATATTAATGATATCTTATTAAATTAAAACAATAGATCTCTTCAACATAGATAATTTCTTAAATAAAATAATTCTTAAGTAAATATTAAATTGAATAGATCTTTTGTATTTACTTATCTATCAAATAAATATTAAAAATGAAAAATATCTAAAAAATAAAATAACTCTTAAAGTAAAAGTTAAGGTAATTTTTTAATTATTTTTTTAGAACTTTTTATCTCATTATTATTGAAAAATGAAATAGTTCTTTTTCTTCCCACTTGTATTGTTGATCCATGCAATACATCCTTAGTAGATTTTCAAGTACTTGGTTAACTCTTTCAGTTTGACCATCCATTTACGAATGATACGTTGAACTTATATTCAACTAGGTACCAAGTGAAGAAAACAAGGTTTTCCAAAACCTAGATGTCACATGAGAACCCTATCTGAGATAACCTTCTCAGGAATCCCATTCAACCTAAACACTTTTTGAATAAATTTCCATGCTATGATTGGAGCTCCATTGGCTAGACTCCTAGGAATAAAATGTGCTACCTTGGTAAGCTTTATCCACTACCACAAGAATGTAACAATATTCAATACAAAACTAGTCTATGACACAAATCCATTGTTAATAAACTAAAGTATGAATGTGCAATGAGTGCAAAGCTATATTCTTTAGACCTGAAATATACGTCAAAGATTTTTTTTATTTTTTTTTCATATTCTTGTGATTTCATATCAGCCAGAGCTAGGGCAGTAGAAAGAATTGAAAGTATTTTCTTCATTCAATGGGGAACTATACAAAGAGATTACACAACTCCTCACTTTGGATAACTTCAGGTACTTAGTTTTTTAAACATACTTCAGTGTAAAAAATCATGTGTTAAAAGTTACAACTTTGAAAGTATGGGGAGACCAAGTCAGCTAGAAACATTATGTTATTAGAACTCAAAAATCTTATAGAAACTAATCCCTTGTATAGAGAGAAGTTCCAATTTATTGGGCTTAATGCATCTCGGCTGCAGACACTTATCAATCATAGGTCTATTTAAAAATTTGGGGTGTTAGCTTTTTAGTGTTGTTCAGTTTGGTAATGCTAGCATACAAAAAATTGGTTCTGCTCATGTTATGTTACTCTGATATAAGGAACACACTTTCACAGTTGCACATTATTATCCTTCATTTATTTTGTGATTGTAACTTAGTTTTCTTGGGTTGTTTGTCTTGTTCAAGTTTTGTAGTTTGAATTGGCAGCATTAGCTCTGCAAAATCCCAAGGCCTAATCCTAACATAAAAACCATTTTTGTTGATCATACTTGTGACAAAAAAATGGAGCACGCCCTCTGCCACCTACAAAAAAAGTTATGTGAGCATTTGCTAAAACAACACCCTTTCCCCACTTTATTTCATACTATTTTATTGCTTTCTTGATGTAACTAATTTTTTTGTTCTAAAACTGACAGGTTCCCATGGACATTATCATACTTACCTTGCTTTTAATCCATTGTAAATGTGTCATTTCCATACTCTTCCATGCTTTTACTCCATTGTAAATGTGCCATTGCCCTACTCTTTTGAGCACTGCACAGTCTCTAGAATTGGTCTATGTCGGTTGTTCGTTGCAATTAGGTATCATAACATAGTTAGCTCTTAAATGTTGGCTTGGATATATATTTAAGTACATAGTACATACCAATTTGTTCGGTACATTTGATCCCAATGGATCCATAAATGAAAATGACAACAAATGCCAAAAAAAAAGAGAAAACCTTGATAGTTACCAGGGTTTTATGTACTCAAGCTCAAGTACAGGAATTTCAGTGGTAGACAAAAATCTGGAGAAAATAGGAGCCTCATGATTATGCCATTTTTCTTTAAAGATGATGTGTAACAAAACTTATTTGAAATGTGTTGTGAAATTTTACAAATTTGAAATAAAATTTACATAAAAGTAGGAGATTTTATAAGTAAAGAATAAGGAGGAGAAAGGAATACCGGTGATTGTCATTAACAAAGTGGAGATCTAATGAATGATGAAATTTCCAATTTCAATGCTCTAATTGAAGTCAAAAGGGGAAATTATTGGTGCAAAGATATAATCTCTTTTTCCTCTCAAAAACACAATACGCTTCTCAATTAATATATCACGGAGCATCTTCAAACAAAAGAAAAAGAAAATTACAGGTTAGGGGAGGGTGTTCATCCCTCATACAACTACATTTTAGAAAAGCATGAAAAGTTCATTGATAACTATTTTTCTATATTGCAAAAAATAACAATAAGTGTAATATAATGTAATTTTTCATATTGTCACTTTTAATTAAATAATTAATTAATAATATAAAAAGAGAAAAATATGATCGTATAAAAATAAAATAATGTAATTTAAAAATAATACAAATGTAATATAAATAAGTTAAACAATGTAATAAAAAAATAAAACTCCAAAGCTATAGCCACTAGTCAAGACATAGGTGGCAAAGATAGCACAAATATACATAGAAATTCAAAAAAAGTCAATGTTTGTATGTCTGACCAAATAGTCAATGTTTGTATGTTTGACCCCAATTTGATTGCAACAATGTTGTTCTCAAATTGTCTACAAGTCAAAGAACAAAACCATTCTACCAGCATTTGGCAAGAACTTTACAGCATTGCAGCCTTGATTAGATTATCAAAAGAAGAAGAATATGGAAAAAAATTTTCAATGGCATCAAGCTCCATTAATTTTTTTTTGTAACTGCTCTACTTCTTTCATAGTCATAGTATTTATACCTCGATAAACTAGCATTTATGAGGACACGTGTTTTACAAGCGTGTAGAAATTTGTAGAAATATGAAGACAAGTTAGAAGATACGTGTGCCACGTGACTTGGCCAACTGAGTTAGGCCCACGAATAGACGTACAAATCTATCTTCAATTTATCTGAAGTTTTTATGCTATCGATTTAGTAATAAGGAATATTGATTTATTAGTATAGTATGGATTTTTGTTAATATATCCCATTTAACCTGAATTAATTCTTCACAAACTATGAGTATGAAATTAATCCAAACATGTATCTTGTTATATGGAATTTTTTTTTTCGTTCTATGGAATTATGTTTGATATTTATTTCATTTAATGTGGAGGGGTGTATATTGAATTTATGTAAAATGAATCAAAAGTGTGGTAAAGGTAAGTTATTTTTAATGTTTGTTTTGGAAGATTTTGTTAACAAATATAAATTTTAAGGAGGGTTCTTTATGTTTTGCAACAAATTATATGGAGTTTTATGGTGATTTGACATAAATTATGAAACTCTTCTATGTAGAGTTAAATTATAAATTTTCTTAGTTTTATTAAATACATTGACACTAGATTAATGTGTTTTGTTAAGGACTCGCATTTTTTTAGATAACTATTCTCTTTTTTAGTGGTATAATCTACACAAAATGTGGTGGGTAATTCTCCATATATCTTCTAAAAGGGGCAAGTTGTCACATCCTTTTTTTTTTAAATTTATGCATAACGAACAAATTTTTAATGTTTAAATAAATCGATTAAATGTGTGCATATTCAATATTTTGATATGATGTTTTAAATGTGATAACGCTATTATCTATATGTTATTATGATAATTAGTATTTCATCATTTTCATAAATTATTCATAATTTGAGATAATATCTAGTTATTTATAATATTTTGCAAATATTTTCATTCTCAAGTGATTGATGAATAATTATGAACTTGGTTATTTTGCATATCTTATGTAGTTGATATTTTAATTGTTATTACTAGTTTGTGATTATGATTATTTAATTTGGACTTAGACTAACTACTATCTACTATCACGAGGTCAATGTAAGTTAGAATTTAGAATTTTCCCTATCACTTGCAGAGGGAGAGCATGATTTGGGAGAGCAAAGAAAATCATGATAGTGGGGTTGTTGCACCATACTTCTTGAGAACCCACACACTTGCACAAATTCAAAAAATGGCTATATATTGAGTTTGCTCTTGTAGGCTTGTATAGTTTTACTTGAATGTTATTATGAGCTTATGAATGTCATTTTCATTGCCTTTGATTGGTTGGATAAAGTCTATATCTAATGAGTTTGTTTTCATTTGTTTGAAGCTGACAATGTGTGTCATTTTCTATCTAAGTTTCAATTGATCCAATAAGTTAGACTTTGTTTTATTTACATTGTGTTATTTTGATATTTATATTTTCTTCTTTGAGTTTTATTTAGTTTAAGGGAATTAAAATATTTTAGGTTTTAGTTTTGGTTGTATTTTTCTTGAGTTGTTTTTGAAAGCATATAATCTCATTTAAAAATTGCTAGGGTTTTATTTTGGAAGGAATCATTGGGAATTTTTGGATGGTCACTTTGAATTTTTATGAAGTTATGGCTGGCAATATCAACTTAGTCTTGGAATATCGAGTTATTTTCTTACTATCAAACATTGGCATAGAGTAGAAGGCAATTTTTGGGAACTTGTTTTATTGAAAATCTTGAGTGCATTATCCACCATGAAGCCTATGATGGCATGAAAAGTGCCAAAAATTTGATTTTGGTTGCATTCCTTGAAGGATGGATGAAGGGATTTTTAGGGGAGAAAAAAATGCCTTTGGGAGATTCTCTTTTTGGGGGAGGTCATGACATTGTTGGAGAAGTTGTGGTAAAGGAAATAGTGGAACGATATGGAATTTTTAAGCCACTATTTCATGGGTCTGTGATTAGAATTATTATTTTTACATAAAAGTTTCAAACCATATTTTCTTAATCAATCTATTCATGCTAGATTAAAAGCAACAAAAATCCATATGTATCTATGCTTACATTTTTATTCAATAAGCTACATAATCAAAATATTGATATTTTTCAATAATCAACTATATAAACATCAATTTAGGCATAGGCATATGTGGGAGAAATTGTAAGTGTTATAATTGTTTGATTAGGGGTTGTATGTTGTGTTTATCAAAATGATTAAATTCCTAGTGTTTAGTAAATATGATTTATTGTTAACCATGAGTCATTAAATTACACACACACATCCCCACCACAATAATGGAGGTAGGTAGGATAGAGGTAAAGGAATATAAAAACTACTATTCTCTAATAGAGGTCTATAGACTTCAGTACAACTAGAAAATCCATGAACCCCATATGGACCAGCACCATAAAGGCCCTCCCACTTATAGAGGTAGCTAGAAAGATAGTTGATTTTATTTGTTTCTTCAGTATTCTATTGATGATGCTACTAGTCTATTATGTTGGTTCAACATATTAAGCATTTTGTTTTGTAGAAGATGATATGGTTGGCTCGTCAACTGTGGTTGATTTCAATGAAGTAGCAGATCTAGCTTATCAACCATAACTATTGATGTGTTAGTTTACAAATATTTTTGATATTAGTAAGTTGTTTTTTTTGAAATATTTGTATGTACTATGTGTGCAATGTGCCAAAAGTTCATTGAAGTAAATTTTCCCAAGTTTTCACTGTGCGAGTAAAATAAACTATGTAATAAGCCATTGCAATAAAAAAAAAATCCTTTCTTTATTTAGAATATATGAACAAAGATGGTATACAATATACAATGAGGATTTTCATTCCATTACAATAATTCACAAAGTACAATATTACAAGAAAGTAATTAACTACATATGCAGCTCCTTCGAGCTTCATAGCATAAGATATAGATGGTCTAGGAATCCACCTTTCAAAACCTTGGTCTTTTGTCACTTTTTGAGGAGGAGAACCAACACTCAAGTTCTTTTCCATCATTCACGGACTCATATGCAGTCCCTTGCAAAACTATCAATGATAGATGGCCCCACCCTTCGACGAAGGTATTGGTTGGGTAACCTCGTATGACATACCACTCTGAGCTTAGTGTTGTGCCCTACATGACTAGGATTTATAACCTACACTAGGTAGCCCTCGTACATTTAAATGGACATGGTAAACTAACAGGGGAGCCTCGGGCAATCACACTACTTTGGCCAAAGTATTCTCACTCAGTACTTTGAGTGAAGGTCTACCATTCACTTACACTATAGCAAGATCATTTTTACTTAAGGCCATTATATCTATGCTTAGGAAATCCCTCTCCATGGGAAAGCTACTCCCCATGATAACCTATCTCTTAACACAACCTAAGGTAACACATCTCATAAAGCAAAGTACTAGTTCCCTCTCTTCACTGGATAACAATCCCAGAAGCAACCTACTAGTTCCCTCCCTTCATTGGATAACAATCCTAGGAGCAACCTACTAGCCATCTAGTATAATTAAAAATCTAGCTATGAGTGTGCCTTAAGCTTGTCTATGTTTGATCATATCTAGTATAATAACAATACCTATGACAAAAAATCGCTTACCCATGTCTAATCATATCTAGTATAATAATAATACCTATGAGAAACAATCTCTCATATCATGGAGTAATTACAAACATTACACAAATAGAGTAAATAGTTTCCATTTTTATTTCAAAACAAACTTTACTTTTCCCTATGTGCAAGTAACTATAAAAGACTAGTTAAAACAATCATGAAGCAAATCATTCAACACTAATGCAGACAAGGGAAGAATATCCTCATGCCTATGATAAGCTTTCCAATTAACTGGTTGCAGTCACAACACTTCCAAATTAGCAACTAGCCTGATATTGATCCTTCAACAAAGACTTGATCCACTATCTCACAAGTTGGAAAATACTTCTCTCTGAATAATAATAAACTCTCTCTAAAACTCAAGGATCTCACTCACTATACTTGGCAGAATATTGTAGATAGAATTGTAAATAAAATGCAGAAACTTGCTCCATGAATAATGCATCCCAAACAAGTGCACTATCTCCACTATTTATATAGCAATCTGGTAACTACTCAACCTTCATTTTAGGCATGGTTTCTAACAACAAAAAGCATGCACAACAACACATATATCATAGCTTAAAAGGTGAAAAACATGTAAGCACATACTCAACTTAAACAACTACAGATAGACTTAGTTAAATGACAGCAATAAGAGACCAATTCAAATCTCCACATAATAGAATTTTGTTTGTAATTCAAAATGGAAATATACAGGTATAAGGAATCAATGGTGGTGCCAAAGCTTCATATTCACATACATAGTTGGCAGGATTTCCTTTACATCTAAAACACTCAACATCAGATTTGCAACACCAAGCTTATATCGACTAAGTCATAGTATGAGTCAATTCACTTAATAAATTGGTTTGACAAAGTCTTCAATATGTATACATGCCTTTACAAATGTTGGTCAATGCAAAATAACATGGCATTTATAGTTTACAAAGTCCATGGGTTTCCACAAAAGAGGCGTCAACTTATTCTACCATCATTCATGGACTTAACGATTGCTCAATGTTTGCAGATTATAAACTCTTCTTTCACAAATAGCAAGAGTATAATGTGGCTAAAGAATATAGTCATTACTATCTCATAGTTCAGCCTTTGATTTAATTATAAATCAGCTAATAATAATTTCTTTAAAGTTAGTCAATCTCAAAGAAAATATCATTTAAATATATATATATATATAGCATATATGTATATATACTTACATATATATATATATATATATATATATATATATATATATATATATTAACACACACACACACACACATATATATACATATATGTATATGTTAGTATGTATATCCATATTTATCATATGTCAATAAAGCATGTATATAAAATTGATATACAAATGAATACAACAAGATAGCAATCACATTGTTATATTAATATATCGGTTGTGTATACATACATATATATATATATATTTATATATGTACGCCTCTATGTACATGTATACATGTATCGATACATTCATATGGGCATATGTCCATTTTTCACCATACGCGTATATGGATACATATATACATATGGATATATGTATATACATTATATATATACACACATTTGATTCCCACACCAAAATCACATATAATTACTATGGTATTGATAAGAGCCTATGAGTGATATATCTATACGTATACATATGCATGTTGTGAGAATCATCAGATAGTTCCATGCTCATAAGCAACTTGTGCATGAGTGTGCATAGATACGTCTACCTATGTACCCTCATGTGCATGTTCCTTCGTGCGCATAGTCTATCATCAACATGCATGTGTGTGTGCATACATACTCCTTGTATGTTCCACATATCAATACAAGCATAGTAACAAGGAAAGAACTCTCAACCTCAAAAAAATAAACACCACCCATTAATGCACTCAAAAGTAAACAAGACTCTTACTAATGTAGACATATTGACTAGGGATGACTTACCAACTTCCCACTTAGTAATCCGACTCAATTATTCTATTGTGGTGTGTGTAAGATCAAATAGGTTACATTATTGGTTACCTGACCAAGACCTTCTCCTGAGTGATACTTCCCCTCCACCTGGAGGAATTGAACATATACCTGCAACCACTAACACATGCACATGACAGTTAGTTGTTCACAAAATATGCAATATACATAATACAATCCCAAACTTGGAATATCAATTCAATATTCATCCAATCACATAGATGCATTCCTTCATATAATATTAAACAAGATTACATTCATTCATAAAGCAATGATAACAAAGAGCAAGTACAATTTATTCATCCACTGAATTCATATTACATTCACAATTTACCCTACATAGTAATAGTAAATAGTAATTACACAATTGGGGTGTAACATACTCCCCCCCTTGTGAATCATTGTCCTCGATGATTCTATGTAGCAACATAAAAAAAGAAAACAATCAACATATTGTTTCAAGCATTAACAAAAGAATCTAAAACATGAGGAAACTTTTGTTGAATCTCAACATAATCCTCCCAAGTGGTTAAGTCTTCTGCATACTAGTCCCACTGGACTTTGCACTGCAGAACCTCCCTATTATGCAAGCGAAGCTTACACATTTTGAGCACCTTGACAGGCTCAAGTGTTACCACTATGGGATCCTATATTTTTAAAGCAGTCCAATCAATCACATGATTATCATAGGGTACATACCTCTTACAATAAGACACATGGAAGACATTATGCATTCTGGCAAGAGTTGGTGGCAATGCTATTCGATAGCCTACCAGATTCACTTCCTCTAGAATCTCAAAAGGTCCAACATAACATGGGGCTAACTTGGAAGACTTTCCAAATTTAATGGAGCTTTTGTGAGGTTTCACTCTCGACAACACTGTCACCTACAGTAAAATTTTGGGGCACTCTCTTAGCATTGACATAACTTTTCTGATGATCGTTAGCTTCAGCCAACCTTTTCTTAACAATATTAACTTTCTCATCCATTTCAGCCAACATCTTTGGCCCAAGACTCACTCTATCCTCAATTCCATCCCAACTTATAGGATTTTGACACTTTCAACCATATAATGCTTCGAAAGGAGCCATCTTTATCACAAAATGATAAGAATTGTAAGCAAATTCTACTAAGGGTAAGTAGTTTTTCCACTTGTATTGTTGATCCATGCAATCATTCTCAGTAGGTCTTCCAATACATGATTCACCCTTTTTGTTTGTCCATCTGTTTTCAGATGATATTATGAGCTAATATTCAACTAAGTCCTTAGTGTAGAAAATAAGGTTTTCTAAAACTTAGAAGTGACTTGTGTATCCCTATCTGAGATAATCTTCTCTAGAATTCCATGCAACCTAAACACTTCTTGCACAAAATTTCTTGCTATGACAAGTGCTCCATTAATTAGATTCCTGGGTATAAAATGTGTGACTTTGGTAAGCTTATCTACTACCACAAGAATGGCATTGTGCTTATTTCTTGACATAGGCAATCCTTGCACAAATTCCATACTTATGACTTGTCACTTCCTCTCTAGTATGTCATGTGGATATAACAAGCCTGTAGGATGATGATGCTCTGCTTTCACCCTTTGACATTCCAAACATCTAGCCACAAAACTAGCAGTATCTCCTTTCATCCCTTTCCAAAAATATAATGGCTTTACATCCACCATCATTTTGGTCACTCTAGGGTGTCTAGAGTATGGTGCTTCATGTACTTCTTTCCATACTAGATTCCTTAACTCTCCTACATCAAGTACATACATCCTACCTTTATATCTAAGTAATCCATTAGGTTCAAAATAAAAACCATCATAACTAGAATCTTGTGTATTATTAGCAAGTGCCTTCTTGACTTGCAAGTAATACTCATCCTCTTTGCACTTTTGCAACACTTGTCTATTAAAGTCGGTTTGAATCATTACTAATGAAGCAATATGATGTATTTGTCTCAAGGCATCGACAACTCGATTCTATTTCCCTTTTATATAACTGATATTGAAGTCATAGTCAGCTATTAACTCTAACCATCTTGTTTGCCTAGCATTCAGATTAGGTTGAGTGAAAAAGGTACTTTAACCCATTATGGTCAGTTTTCAATTCAAAGGGTTTTCTTAAAAAGTAGTGCCTCCACATTTGTAATGTGTGAACCACAACTGCTAACTCCAAATCATGTGATGCATAATTTTTCTCATAAGGTTTTGACTTTCTAGATTCATAAGCAATCACTTGCCCATATTGCATTAACACACCTCCTAAACCTTCCCCGCATGCATCTGTGATAACCGTAAAGTTACACTTAGGATCTAGTACTTTCAAGATCAACACAATGGTCAACTTCTCTTTAAGTAGATCAAAGGCTTCTTGACACTTCTCATTCCACTCAAATTTCTTCCCTTTCCTTTGTAAAGAAGTAATTGGAAAAGAAATCTTGGAGAAGTTCACAACAAACTTCCTATAGTACCTTGCTAGACCCATAAAACTTCTTACCTGAGACACATTCTTGGGTACTAGCCACTCAAGTACGGCTTTGATCTTAGCAGGATCTACAAAGATTTTGTCTGCTAAGATCACATGCCCTAGATAATGCACTCTCCTTTGGAAGAAAGTACACTTAGATAGTTTACCATACAACTTTTATTCTCTTAATCATTGTAGGACTATCTCTAAATGTCTATAGTGATCTTCCTCATCCTTAGAATAAATTAGGATGTGATCTAGAAAAACCAAGACAAATTTATCTAGGCAGTCCCTAAATACACTATTCATCAAATTCATAAATGCGGTAGGTGCATTTGTTAACCCAAAAAATAAAACTGTGAATTCATAGTGTAGACAATCAAAATATCCTGATTGATATCATGCACTCAATCCTGATTGACTAACACCCATTCTTCTTTAATCATTCCTTTACTAACCAATTGATTAAATAATCTCTATTTAATTAATTCATCAAAATTCCTCTCTGATTAAATAAATCAACTTTATTTAATTAAATTTTAATGTTTCATCTTTGATTAAATAAATCAATTTTATTTAATCAAATCCTAATGTTCTCTTTGTGATTAAAAAAATTAACTTTATTTAATCCCAAAGTTCTTTATTTAATTGAATAAATCAAAATTATTTAATTAAATGCTAATCTCCCAACTATCCTCTCATTTGATTTAAATAAATCTAAATATCTAAATCAAATATCAAATCAAACAAACTTCATCTAAGTCAATTAATCCTAATTAACTCCGAACAGTAATCCCCCATTCCTCTAGCTTTTGCAAGTTGCACATGTAAATCAATTTATTTGATTTATTAATTCCTCCTATTTTCATTCAAATGTGGCATATTATTGGAATATTCCACTTATTTAAATTCTCCCTCCCAAAGGACTTTTGTCCTCCAACTTGGCATTAAATGCTCTTACATGTCCTCTCCTTGAGCCAACTTGGCATTAACTCCTCTTACATCCCCTTTTACACAAGTCACTTCTTCAAATTCAAATTCCACCTAAATGCATTTAACATGCACATTTTTCAAAATGTGCTCCACTCTCCTTCATTAGCATGTTCACAAGTGGCACAATGCCATTGGTCCTTATTTAATCCCACATTCATCCTATTCTTCATTCTTCCAACCTTCTTTATTATAAATAGAGGTTTTCTCTATTGATTTGGGATCTAGAATCTTAGACATTTTGCATCCACAATCTTAGGAATTTTTGCATCCACAATCATTCACAAGTTTATGCAAGGTTATTGTAGTAATTTTGAATTCAAAGTATCCATTTTCATCCACATTTCATCCATGTTAGCATATAATTTCATCATTCATAGCTAGGTTATTGAAATTTTTCATCAAGGATCAATCAACCATCATCAAGCTTATCAAGGGATTGGGATAGGGCTTCTTTCCACATCAAAGAAGCACCAATTCCCCCATGGGATGTTGGTTTGGTCATTTTGAATGAGATTTCACTAGCTTTTATTTGATATTTTTACTTTGTTTTCTTGTTCTTGTGT
This sequence comes from Sequoia sempervirens, assembly GCA_007258455.2. NCBI lineage: Eukaryota > Viridiplantae > Streptophyta > Pinopsida > Cupressales > Cupressaceae > Sequoia > Sequoia sempervirens. The sequence continues at coordinate 443,179,113 of VDFB02000017.1, read as the reverse complement.
TTGAATTAATTTCATGGGGAATGTTTGGTTTAAACTTGTTTGAGCATTAATGTTTTTTTGTTTGTCTATGTTTGAACAGGTTTAGGCAAATAATTCTACATTTGGTGCTAGAAGGAGGGCACAAATCTCAAATTTAACACAGTTTTTTGGTCAATTTCGTTGTTTTTTCTCTTTTTTGTTTCTTCTCAAGATACAACGACGCTAAAGAAGACAAAAAATGATGCTATCAATCCAGCATCACTATATAGCAATGCTACCTTTGTAGCCAAAGGGTGATGTTGCATAAATTTTCCAAAGGGCCTAGTCATTCAAATTTCAAAAGGCGACATCGGTCAACATAGCAGCGCAATCGTGGTCTTTGTTTTTCCATAGAGCAACGCTAGTTTCCACAAAGTAACGTTGAAGCCTCCAAATGGCAACGCCTTCGTGGATTGCGATGTTGGGTTGGGGTAAAGTTTCAAATTTCAAATTTATTTTAACATATTCTTTTTTGTTTTGATCTCCTTTGACCATTGACCTGTTTTGTGGCTCTGTTTTCTATAGAATAACCAACTTTTGTAGGTTGAAGTGACCAAGAAAGAAAAGGAGGAAAGAAAGGAGAAGGTTTCTTATGACATTATTTCATGATTGTAACAAATGTTTTTAAACACTTTGGGGACACCTATAACCCAATCTTTGGAATATTGCTATCTTTCAATTTAGAACTCAACTACATTTTGTTTGGGTTTTAAAAAGAACATTCAAAAGCTTTATTTTTCTCAAAATTGGTCAAAAAGAACATTAGAAACTCACTAGATTTGATTTTGGGTTTCAAAAATTGAACAATCAATTTCACACTCAAGTTTGGTGCTTTAAAAAGAACTCACTATTGTGTTCACAGATTTAAAATGAACATGTGTTTATCTTGTTTTGTAATATTTTTTACAAACTAATACCATCGAAATGCGTATGCACTTCTCTTGCACTTCACGAAAATCTTGTGAATCAAAAGCACTTTGGTGATATTAGGTTATCTAAAAGATTACCTCCACATTTCGAATTTGGGCTCTTAAAAAAATGAACAAATCTTGCTAGTGTGAGAAAAGACATTGTGTGTGTTCTCTCTTTGTTCACACAAACAAAGATTGATCGAACTACGGATGCACTTACTTTCTTTTGTTTACCTTTAGAGGGCCTACCTTGGTGGGAAAAAGTACTCACCCCAAGGGAATGACCCAAATGGGTAACAGGATAAAGCCAAGCCACTTCCAACTAGTATATAAAACGGATGCTTGAGGAAAGTTCAAGTATCATGAATGGTTATTGCCAACAAGTGATTCCCTAAGTACCTGTGTGGTGCGTGAAACCCTATAGAGTTTAACCTCTATGGGATGGGAGTCCTCCTTAATAGAGCTAATCTTGTCGTATGTATAGCCCACCCAAATGGATACATTGACTACGAACCTTTGTTTAGAAACCAAAATCCAAATATTTGTTGTTGTGAGGAGGTCGGACCTCCAGAGCTGTCCCACATATTTGTGATTCTTTGTAGAGATGAGAAGTTCATCATGGGAGATTCATGAGAATTGAAGCTTGGCTGACCCGTAGAAGTGAGTGTTGTGGAGGGGAGCCAGTGTGGTCAAGCTTCTAATCATCCGCTCTAAATAAGCGCAACTAGATTTATCCAAGTGAGAATTCAAAAAATATTTTATTTTCCATCCTAGGGTTGTGCAATCTTTGAGTTATTTAAACACATTGCTTGGATCCAAAATCTTGAAAACAAACATTTAACAAAGGTCATCAAATTTCAAATCCTTTAGTAGAGGCAAATACCTTTGAAAAGTCCAAGTATTATTGCTTGTCCCTAGGGATTTATCCTTAGAGGCTTCTAAGTATTTGGGTCTATATCTCAATTTTCTCTCTCTAAAGTCAACATTAGGAAACTATTTCCTTGATTTTCTTGATTTCCACATAATGGACCTTGTGGGATGAAAGGAAATTGAGACATTAGACATTTAGTTTGAAAAGCTAAGCAAGAATGTGTGTGGTAAAAAGAATCCATTAAGCAAAGATAAAAGACAAATTGAACCCCACACATGTGTTTTCTCAAATGATTTCCCACAAGATCAAAATCCCAAAACCAAATTCCATCAATTTCAACAAGTGTCTTAGTCCAAGAAGTCTCTAGAAACTTCAGTCTATGCTTTACAAAGTTAGGGAAAGATTGGTCTATAACTTTTACAAACGTGCTTCAAAAGACAATCCCAATTTGTATTTCTTCTATTATTGTCAAAATCCAAGTCTCTTTCAACGTTTTGAGTTTCTCACATAGAAGTATAGCATGTTCTTCAATACCTAGGTCTTGTAAATGAAAGTCTCTCTAAGTTCACTTAGGATCAAAATCAACACCTTCATCCATCCTCAAACATCAATCAAAACCCATCTGACAAATAACTCTTAAAATCTTGGAAAAATCCTTCATGCTAGGCTTTTGGAAAATCCTCCCAAATCAAAATCAAAATCATCTTGTTTGATTAAGTGTGTGTGGATGCATCCTTCTTCATACACTTAGTTAAATTATCACCTTGTGGAAAAATTTATTCCAAGAAAACATCCAACTTCTTGGAGTTTATAAGTTCATTATCAAATCAAAATCAAAATCCAAATCAAATCCAAAATTAAAAAATCCAAAAGTCCTAAAGTCTAGCATACCTCCAAGGTTCCTTAAGAGTTCAAACATTCACATCATTCATCTTTCATTTTCTCATCACCATCCTTGATCCTTAACATCTTATATTTTCTTTTTTGTACCTAGAGTTTAGATCAACCTAAGGAGTTAGAGGTTCACCTCCTATATTTCTAAAAGTTGATCCTCATTTTATGGTCCAAACAAGATCTCAAAACAAGAACATGGAAATGAACAAAGAAACATCCACTTCAAGTGACTTGAGTCAAATTGCACCTAAGATCAACCCCATTGAATCTAGCAATCCCCCACTCAACCTTCCTCAACTACCACAAGATCTTCAAGAGGAAGGTTTCCAAGTGGAGGATATCACAAAAAATTTCCTCGGAATGACGTAAGATGAAATCATAGAAATGGTCCAAAACCCCCAAAATCACAAAATTGTTAACACAATGATGAGAATTAATCCTTCACAATACATGTTAGAATTGGCAAAGGAAGGGGCTAAACTCCCTTCTGATTATGATGTAAGCAGTATTGTGGAGAAACCTCTTGGGATTGTGCCACTGGTCTCATTCACAACTTCCTTCCAAAGAATCATTCAACCCATCCCACAACCAATCTCATCTCATGCTCCAAGTCAACCCATAGTTACCAAGGGGAGTTCTTTGCTTCATGCTCTTCAAACACATCCCCTTGTGAACAACCAAGACTTAGATGCAAACATAATCTTGGGTCAACCAAATACCATCCTTCAAGATCTGAAACACCCACACATTCCACTCATCTTTCATGACACCAACAATCCATCCAAATTATCCACAACATTGGCATATTCCCTTAATACACCAGTCTCTTTCCCTATGACTTCACAAGGAGAAGGTGGGCTATTTGGACAAGGGGGAATATTTGATCCCTCATCATCATTTTCTCAAGGAAACACACCACCTATCCTCCCACCATTTCCCCCCTCTACCATTGACATCCACACCAATCCTTGGTTTAGGGAAACCCCCTTTACCAATCCTTAATCAATAAAATCAAAGCAACCCTCCAATCATGAATCAAATCAACATACCAAATCCTCTGATCATGCCACTGATATTGCAACACCAGGTGAAACCAATCCAAACAACACAATCAATCACTACACCATCTACAACACCTCAAATACCTCAAAATTTGGTCTCCCAAGGACCTAGCATATCAACTGCACCATCCACCACGTTATCTACTATCATCAATCCAACAACACCTCAACAAACTCCCATCACAACATCTCACACCATTCTGAATCCTCCACCTCCACCACCAAGACTAAACATGGAAAACCAATACAACATCACCCTATAAGCAACCCAACAATCCTATCAAAAGGCTAACAATTCCAAGCTTAGCAAGCCACACAAGCTATGCAAGCTCAACAAGCCATGCAAGTTGCACAAGTTGTGCAAGTTCAATAAGCCATACAAGCTTTACAACAAGCTACTCAACAGGCACATGTGCAACAAGCCACACAATAAGCACAACAAGTTTCCCAAGCTGCGCAAGCCGCATAAGCCACATGGGCCACATAGGCTGCTCAAGCTGCCCAAAAAGCTCAAGCTCAGGCACAAGCCCAATATCAAGCCCAAAAAGAACAAGCATAGGCACAATACCAAGTAGCTCAACAACAAGCATATCAACAAGCTTTGAAACAATACCAATTGCAACAAGAAGTAGCTCAACAACTAGCCCAACAATAAGCATTGTTGGCCCAACAATAGCAATACCAACAACAATTGCAAGCATACCAACAAGCATTGATCACACAACAAATATTGAAACAACCTCCCACAAACATGTAAAAGATCCCACTTTCCATTCAAACAATCAAACCACCCCAAAACACATTCATCCCACCACCCGATCAGTAAAATGATGTGTCTACACAAATCAAATTTCTTTCACAACAAGTGCTAGACCTCCAATTTGGAAAAAAAAAGAAAATTCCAAGCAATTTGTTCCCTTATCCATTTGATAGAAGCATCATGATGGTTCCATTCCCAAAAGGATTTGAAATCCCTAAATTTGACAAATATCGTGGGAAGGGTAATCCTGAAGATCACATCAGGGAATTCCAGGTGCATTGTATGGATGTTGCATATGATGATTCTTACTTAATGTGACTTCTTCCTCAGAGTTTGGTCATCCCAACAATGGAATGGTTCTCTTGTCTCCCCCTAGAATCAAAAAGTTCCAAGAAATTGTGGATACATTCATACAGAACTACACATTCAACATAGTCATGGACATGAGTCTAGAAGAACTATCTGCTCTCAAACAAGCTAAGGGGGGAACATTCACATCCTTCTTACAATGATGGTGATCCAATGCCAACATAAGCAAGTGGACTATGCCCAAAGAGCAAAAAATCTATACCATCATCGCCAATCTCAAGAAAACCTTGTCTTTCCATCTAAAAATGGAATGCATCACCACATATGACCAATTGATCCCCAAGGTGTTCAACATTGAAAGAGCCCTTATTGCAGAAAGGGGTACACCCACACACCAGGATAACCAGCCATCAACCAGTTATAACTAAAAACCTTGCACATGGGGAAAGAACAAGAACATTAATAATGATGGTGTAGTTGATGCCAAAGTTATAATTAGTGCCCCAAGGAAAAACACATGATCATATGAACAACCGCAAGTCAACAACCGAAACAACACACAAGCCAATGCAATATCACAACAACCCAACAATCAAGTAGTCAATAATCTGAATAATCAAGGGGGACCACCCCCGTGGAACAAGTATCACCCCAAATAAAAATACACACCCCTTGGGGAATCAATTGAATTTGTCATGAAGAAACAGGTACAAGAGAATATCATTAAAATCCCCATTTATGAGAATTATCAAGAGCCCCAAGTAAAACTACCATGGTATAACAAAAATCACCTTTGTGATTTTCATAAAATCAAGGGACATATGATAGTGAGTTGCATGAGAATGAAATTTTTTATCCAAGACCTTACCAATGACAAAACCATAAACATTGAACAACCTATAGGAAATCAAGACCTTAAGATATACATGAATCCGATGCTAGATCACAATAAAGGTAACAACAATGGAAAGGAAAAGTATGAAAATGTAAACCATGTTTATGATCATGTTGTTGCATCCTTAGATGAATGGGTCACTATTGTCAACGTCAAGGGAGCCAAAGCCGATTGCGGAGTCACCACACATGGTGGGAGAGTTACCATTTTCGGACCATCTCAAGAACCCAAAGAATCTGCTACCAATCTAAAGTCAATACCCAATGGTTATAATGTCTTAGACCAGTTGAAAAGAACCCTCACCTAGATCTCCATGATGAGTCACCACACATGGTGGGAGAGTTACCATTTTCGGACCATCTCAAGAACCCAAAGAATCTGCTACCAATCTAAAGTCAATACCCAATGGTTATAATGTCTTGGACCAGTTGAAAAGAACCCTCACCTAGATCTCCATGATGGAGTTGCTGAAAATATCACCCACACATAGGAAAATCCTAGAAGAAACATTGGCTTCATTCACTGTCCCCACAGATCTTGATGCAAACTAGTTCCAAGCTATGGTTGAACACATCACCATGCCACATCTCCTAAAAATTTTTGATAAGGACTTCCCAACTCAACCATCTCATAATTGCGCACTCCATCTTGAAGTCTTGGTCCACAAAAATAAAGTCAAAAGAGTCTTGGTAGATGGGAGTGTAGGTCTAAATATTTTTACCCTCAAGTTAATAAAGAATTTGGGATTCTCTGAGGATGTCATTGAAAAAGGTAAAGGTATAACAATCAGGGCATATGATGATCAAGAAAGGGTGTCTCAAGGCACTATTCAACTCCCTATTCATGTAGGGCCAACCATCATAGAAACTAAATTCCAAGTCCTTGATGTTGAGTTACCATACAATATCCTCTTGGGGCACCCATGGATCCATGGAATGCAAGTTGTTGCATCTACCTTCCATCAATGTGTCAAGTTTCCCTATCAAAATCAAGAGGTCAAAGTCCGGAGATCCTGAACCATTTTATTATTGCAAGAATCTAGAAGCCAAGTACTACAAGATCCCTCAAGTCCTAAAGAATGATGAAGACCCTACGAATCCATATGTAGACCCATCTACCTTGGCCTCCACCTCTGAGACAAATGCACCCGCCATTCCTGACATCTCTGATATCAAAGTCATTATCTAGGACAATGGGTGCGGGGATTACAAAATAAAAAAGAGTGCCTTCGTAATAGGAGAGTTACCTCAATTTCCTCAATCTCGTGGAAAACCTCGACCTATTGATGCCCCATCTCAAACCTTTAAAGTAGACCCCTCCAAAAACAGATGTTGGGGAGACCTAAGCTGAGAAATGGTAGATGAAAAAGACATATCAAGTTTGATATACCAAGATGAAAGGCCTGTGCTTGATCTTCCCATGGATGATAACAATAAAGGACTACAAATGATGCTTAACATGGGCTACAACAAGAACAAGAAAATCAAACAAAATGATAATGACCTATTAGAACCCATTGTTGATGAGAAGTGTATAATAAATCTTGGCCTTGGATGTACCCCTCCGAAAATAACCATACTTGGAAAAGGAGCCCCACTTAGAAAAGTCAAAGCTCCTCCTCAGCTACTAGTGTCCACAGGTTTGCCTTTAGACAACTATACCTTTGACATAACCAATGTATGTGATGAGGACCCTATAATTGACCTACCCATGCTATTTGAGGATTCCTCCCTTCTTATATTATTACCCTATCTTTTGAGTCGAACAACCAAACCCATGAGCTAAACTTAGTCTATCCCCAACTCATCGACTATGACCACCGAGGACCACCAATTTTGGAAACATTAAAAAATGACGAGGCTCTCTTGAAATTCATGGGATTGCAGGATACTATACCATGTGGAGATCACAAAGCTGGGTTCGACATTAAGCTGGACACACATGCCTATTATGGGGAAATAATTGAATCCATCAATCGCAAAAGTGAAAATTTAAGAATAATATCTAGGTATTTGATTGAAAACCACATTGTGGCACTCTTGGTCCCAAAAATAGTAAAAACAAAGGACACATCCAATGGAGAAAACCTCTCTGAGGTGCCAAAGGATGAGAGATTCAATCTTCCCCTTAGTACTATTCATAAGGAGAAGTCAACAGTTTTAGCATAGAAGTGCAATCCAGTCAACCTGGAAACAGACGAAACACCACACATAACCTTCTATGTAGAATCAATTTTGAAAAAAGAACAAGAACTCCTAGCTGCATTCCTGAGGGAAAGAAAGGTGAAATTTTGTGTGGACCTACGCTGACATGCTTGGGATTGATCCAAAAATTGTGGTTCACCATCTATCTATTTATCCAGAAGCAAAGCTAGTAAGATAAAAGGTGAGAAAAATACATCGCAAATAGAACTATTGGTCAAACTTGAATTACAGAAGCTCCTTAATGTTGGCTTCATATGACCAATTGATTATCTAGAGTGGGTTTACCTTGTACCCATCTCCAAGCCCACTGGGGGCATATGCATCTACACTGACTTCAGAGATTTGAACAAAGCATGTCCCAAAGATGGTTTCCCTCTCCCAAACATAGACATGATTGTGGATATGACGACATGGCATGAAGTGCTATCACTAATGGATGAATTCTTAGGGTACAATCAGATCATGATAGCTAAGGATGACCAACACAAGATAACTTTCACTTGTCCATGGGGGAAATACTATTGGAACATGATTCCATTCAGGTTGAAGAATGTAGGAGCTACATATCAAAGAGCTATGACACTAATATTCCATGACATGATTCACAAAACTATGGAAGACTATGTGGATGACATATTGGCCAAATCAAAGAAACGTTGGGATCACATACAAGAACTAAGCTCCATCTTTGATAGGCTAGAAGAATACAAGGTCAAACTCAATCCAAAAAAGTGTATCTTTGGGGTATAGTCAGGAAAGCTCCTTGGGTATATCGGGTCTATGAGAGGAATTGAGATAGATCCCACCAAATTCAAATCAATTCTCGAGATAGAGGTACCAAGGAAATTGAAGTGGTTAAGGGGTTTGTAGGGAAGGCTCCAATCCATCTATCAGTTTATAGCATAGCTAGCAGATAAGGCTATCCCATATTCTCATTTACTCCACAAGGGAGTAGCATACAAATGGGACAAGAAATGTGACCAGGTGTTCAACAAAATCAAGGAGTACTTATTGAAACCACTAGTCCTTATGCCATTGATTCCAAGCAAGCCCTTGATCCTGTATATATCAGCAACAACAACAGCCCTTGGCACTCTCTTAGCTCAACATGATGAAAGTAGGAAGGAGAGAGCTATTTACTACATCAGTAGAACCATGGTAGGACACGAGTTGAATTACACATCCATTGAGAAGGCTTGCTTAGTAGTAGTGTTTGTAGCACAAAAGTTTAGACACTATATGTTGGAACACCAAATAAAACTCATTGCCAAGATAGACCCTCTCAAGTATCTTCTTTCCAAAGCAATGCTCACAGGGCGAATAGCTAAATGGGTTATGATCCTGACAAAACAAAACACTGAGTATGTAGAATGGAAGGCCATCAAAGGACAAGTAATTGCAGACCAGTTGGTAGAGGCACTGATATATTCAGAGAACCTGCTTGTACCAATGTTCCTTGATGAGTCCATCTTTAACATAAGCATAGTAGATCATTGGAAAATGTATTTTGATGGATCCTACACACAACATGGGTCAGGAGTTGGGATCTTCTTCATTACACCACAAGGAGATTGAATACCCAATTCATATAAGTTGTCTTTTCCTTGCACAAACAACATTGCAGAGTATGAGGCTCTTTTCATAGGGCTCAAAATAGCAGTATAGTGGTAGATCATGACACTCAAGGTCTATGGAGACTCGTAGCTTATCATCAATCAAGTAAATGATGAATACCAAATGAAGGAAAACAAGTTGACTCCATACAAGAAATTGGTGGAAAGCCTCAAAGAATCCTTCATTGACATCACGTTTGAGCAAATATCCAAGGAAAACAATAGAGCAATGGATGCTATGGCAACAATCGAATCGTTACTGGATATCCCATGAAAAGGCCCAAAGCAAGAATTAATTGTATAGTAGCTTCTCGTACCAACATTTGAGGTACCAGAGTCTGAATTTGTATGTGAAATTGTTTGTCCCAGTGACCCTTACTATCATGACATTTACACCTACTTGAGAATAGGAGTCCTCCCCGCCGATATCACCCTGAACCTTAAAAGAAAATTTGTCAAGAAGTCATCCTATTTTGTTATCTTGGGAGACATCCTATACCATAGGAGTATTGAAGGAACCTTGTTATGATGCCTAATCAATGAGGAATATTTGACTACTTTAACCGAGGTACACAATGGCATTTGTGGGTCATATTCGAGTGGTATGAACTTGGCCATGAAATTGCTGAGGACTGGTTACTATTAGCCTACATTGGAAAAAGAAGCTCACGACTATGTCTGAAGGTGATTGCAATGTCAACAACATGGGGACCTCATCCATGCACCAGCTCAGGAGCTCCACCCAATCATTACACCTTGGCCCTTTTCACAATGGGGGCTTGATCTCATCGGAAAAATCATCCCCACCTCATCTAGTGGCCATAAGTTCATTATCACCGCCATTGGTACTTCATAAAGTGGGTAGAGGCCATTCCCATGATCTATATTATAGGAAAGCAGATTTCCAAGTTCATCCTAAACTACCTAATTTCTCGCTACGATGTCCTTCAAGCCATTATCTCACATAACGAGACACCTTTCAAAAACCAAGATGTTCAAGACCTATGCCAAAGGTTCAATATACAACATCGCTTTTCTACTCAATACTACCCCCAAGGAAATAGTCAAAGTGAGGCTACCAATAAAACCATCTTAAAATCCTAAAGAAAACAATCAATGAAGTTGGTTGTAATTGACACCTACAATTGAACCCCACTTTATGGGCCTACTAAACGAGTATTTGCATGCCTACAGGTGCAACCCCTTTCTCCCTGGTCTATGGATCAGAAGCCATCCTTCCCATTGAGATCAAGCTCCCATCCTTAAGAATATCATTGCAATATCTCATCACTAATGAAGAATATCGGGTGTCACAATTGAACGAGATGGAACTACTAGATGAGCGGTGCATAGATGCCTTAAACCATTTGAAATTCTACCAAAATCATCTCAAGAGGAGCTACAACAAGAAGATTAGGAGTTGGACCTTTCAAGTTGAAGAGCTTGTATTGAAGGAGAATAAGAAAAATGTACCAAATCTAGATAGCAAGGGAAAGTTTGAACCCAATTGGTTGGGTCCCTTCATCATCATAGCAAGCTACAAATCAAGAGCATATCAGTTATCAACACTCGAAGGTGAGCCTATGTAGGATCCTACCAATAGCTCCCACCTCAAAAAATTTTATGCCTATGCTTGCAAGGTGTAAATCCAAAAATACAAAAAAATCAAAAAAATCAAAAAATCCAAAAAAATCAAAAAAAGGATTGAAAACAATAAAGGAAAAAATCATCCTCTAGTGAAAACCACTTCGGTGGTGCTTTGGGCGAGTACCTTGGTGAAAACCTGGAAAACAGGAACTTTCCATCCACCATGATCTCTATGACTTGTTCTGCATCATTCATCCATCACGTTCCATATCTCCATCCGTCACCCATTTGCATCTGTATCATAGCTTGATCCTATGTTTGTATCATGATCCCTCCTAGTACTACTCGGGGCATTCCTAAGGTTAGTTTGCCCTGCCTATACCTGAGTAGTGTATCGCATCACACCATGCTAGTGGCATGTTCTTATACCTACATTGGATCAGATTCATGTATATTCTTGCAGTCTTCCTTAAAATCAAAAAATCCAAAAACATCAAAAAATAAAAAAATCCAAAAACATTCAAAATCCCAAAAATAGGTCAAAAAGTCAGGAAAAAGTCAAAAAATAGAGTCATCTTGTTGAACTATAGGTCTTTGAGCTTTGAATGTAGGCAAGGCCATCATCGATGTTCTCCTAAGACACTTAGGTTAGTCCTTTAGGAGTTAGTTATAATAAACTAGCAATCCATTTGTTCGTATCTCATCAATAAACAAGTCTATGTCAGTCAAACTACGTGGTATCTACGTGTATAATGTAGGCAAGGATAATCTTTGATCATCCCCCAAGGCCCCTAGGATAGGTCTTTAAGTTAGGTTCTTGGTCAAAATCTCAGAAAACACAAAAACATTGGAAAATTTGAAAATCAAAACATTTGTACATCTTGAAAATGCCAAAAACAACCTCAAAACATTTCAAAACATCAAAAACATCCAAGTATTTGAAAAAAATACATCAATCTCATTTCACATTCACCCATAATAAACTTCCACTCACAATAAATCATCATCATCCTCAACCTTTGGTACGACAATCGGAAATAAGTCTAGCAGATCAAAAGTGAAAACTCAAAATGTCAAGGTCTCAAGTCTAGGTCAGTAGGTAAACAAGTCGGTAACCTCTTGGTACTAATAGACCATCATCCAGTTTATCCCAAATCATTTGATAACATCATGTCCTAGGATACATCCTTCCTACAATGGACATCAACATCAGGCATCACCGTAGTTTAGTCTTGGTTAGAAGTATGAAGAACATTAGTTTATTTTTTTACTTGATCTTTGCCTTGTTGACTTATCTTATTTGTGCTAATTCCAATGACCTCTCGATGATGTATAATCAAAATGATTTAGAGAGAAAGGAATGGGGCAATGATCATTATCTTTTGTCTGTTGTGCTTGTTGGATATTCTTGTAATATAACTTTGGTCATGCGTGTTTTGTTTGGTTTGTAGGGAGGGTGTTTTAGGTGTCTTGTTGACCACATAGGAAGGTTTTCCTTTCTATGTTTTGGTCTGAGATGTTTGAAATATTTGAACTACATTCTAAATAAGGTTTTGTATTCTAGGTGTGAACAAGGATACTCCTATCTATTTTTTGAGTCAAATTCCATCACACTAGGAACAATGCCATCCTGGTTCTTTATACCTTGATGCATCGTATCTATGTGTGTTATCAAACATAAGGTAAGTAAGCCCTTTGAAAATCCCATTTTTTGATAAGCAATACATCATTAACCTCATCATTATTTCTAATAAAGTCTCTTGTTGGATCCTCTTTTCTTCTTTCTTCTCTCCATGCTAACAGGGTACCATGACAACCAACTAAACATCACCAATGCATCCATCCTGCATCCACAAACTGCCAACATACTGCATATCATACATAATAGGAAACATTAATCATTTCACATGCATTGCATTTCCATCATTTGCACCATAATATATATTGGCTATTCTAAGCATCTCATGAACCATACATTTGCATCCATTACATAATCATATAGACATCATCATAACATCCATACATGCATTATCATATTACACATAAAAATAATAATGAAAATAAAAAGAGCATGTCATAACATATCATAACATATCATAATCATAATGTATCACATCATCCATTATCATTAGGGTAATAATATATATTTGTTAGTCTAAGCATTCTAGAATCATTTGCATCCATACATCCATACTACAAACAACATCACCATAAAAGTGCACAAAATAATACAGAAAGGAAATACATCCATAACATCCATGAAAATTTGCATAATCACACATCACATCACATATATAATATCAAATGCATCCATCCATAATGCATAAATAAAGTGAACACATCATATCATAAATCAATCGAACCCATATCATATATATATATCAAAAAATCATCACTGTCATGGTACAAATCTAAATCATGTGTATGTATATCAATCAAGGTACAATACCCACAGGGCTATAAAAATGGATCTTGTGAGTCCATCTCAAAAAGAATCAGGATGTTGATAAAAAACTATGCACAACTACTAGCCCTGGTGGCTGCTCCCTTTGCCCGCCTACCTCTCTGGATAGTTATTTTCTTGCCAAAGCCTTGTCTATTGGGAGCAGTCTAGCACTTGAACAAATGCAAGTACAACCTACCAATAATGAAGCCTATAATACTCAACATCTATGAATTCCTCACAGTACATTTCTGCTGGCACGATCCTCCCCTGGGATGTGGTAGCCATGCTCTCTAACTGTTGCCTCCAGCCAACCTCCTGGGCCAACTGTAGCTCGGTGGCTTGCCTCTGTTACTACTCATGATCCCTCTCGATACTAAGGGCCTGGACCTACTGTCTAGCCTGGTCCCTCTCCGCTCTAACTACCTACAGTTGAGCCTATAGTCCCTGTATCTATGCCTGTAGCTATTGAATCTAGCCATCCCTCAAATCTGGCTATTATGGCTAATGTGGCTACTTGTCCAGCTGTTGATTTGGCTACTGCAGAAGCTGCCCATCTCTGGGTGGTGCTCTAGGATCCTATCTACCATGTCCCACCTGTGCTTGCTGAGAACTCCTCCCCTGAGGTCTCCCCCATGAAGTGCCACACCTGGATCCATCAGCCGACGCAGAAGTCTAAACCAATCATCATATGCATGAGTCGTGCCTGGATCCGTTGGTCCCTGAGCATAGGCCCATGGCCTAGCAATCAACTGTTGAAAGCTATCAATAGCATTGGATGTTGGAATCATTTGTCCCCACGTAGTCTCCTAGGATGATCTAACAAAGATGGTCGTCTACTAATCATTTGGCTGATCCTGAACATCTCCAAACTAATGGGCCACCATGTCTAGAAGGTAGCTCTCTATGATGGTATGCTCCCTCCCCTGCATCGGTTGGTCTTGTTGAGCATAAAATAGCTCTTGTACGTTGTCAAACCATGCAGGAATCTATCCAAAACGTGACGCCAGTGAGGAAGATTCAATTGCCCTATATTCCTCAAAGTTATTGTACCCCTATATCGCCAAATCGCATGATCATCAGGCTTAGTATCCATCAAAGTGACAATTGGTCAAAGCACGAAAATGTGCTCCCAAGCCCAGATATGTAGTAGTGTCACTCCAAAACCAATCGCGCTACTGCCACAATATGCAAAATCATGTAGGTTGTGATATAGTGAGGCCAACATCACTAGTCCCTAGGAATACTATGTCCTCCAAAAAAGCATCCTCTCCCAAGCCAAGCCCATCCTAGACTAAAGTTTTTGCCTCATCGATTGAGAGCTACTAACCCTAATATAATGGTAGCAACAACTGGCCTAAAAATCGACACCCAACCTCTGTAATAATCCAAGTCAATCTGGCCCTCGGAAAGTGCAAGCTCCTCAACCTCCATAACCTCAAAGCACATTTCACTACCAGCATCTACATAACAAATCACATGGTCATTGTGAATTGACAATAGCAAGATGCGCCATATGTCCTCCAAAGTGACGGTCACCTCACTAGTACGAAGATGAAATGACGAGGTCTTGCTGTGCCACCTATCAGCCAACACAATCATCATCGCTAGGTGGGTCCGCACAATGGGCGCATAAGCAACGTACCAAAGATTGATCTCACCCAAGTGCTCCTGTCACAACTTCGGTAGATCGCACAATCTACTCAGGAATAAGGGTCGATGCTTACGTGAATGCAGGGACTAGATCACCTCCTGCACCATGAAGCCATGGCATAAAAAAATTTCAAAAAGATTTGACCCAATTTGGATTTTTTGACCTTGAAACCACGAATTCATTCTAGTTTGCAAAGGCATCGCTATTTGAAAAACTCCAAACAGTGACACTAGACTCTTTGAAAATGCTAAATCGACCTCAACATCGCCATGAACATAGGTGTCACCATTTGACCGCTAAACCCCTAATCCTAAATTGAGCTAAGCATCACCATTTACATAGGTGGTGCTATTTGGAGTTTGGAAACCTAATCTCAAATCATGATGGGCGTCGCTATTTACACAAGCAACGATATTTGAGCTTTAGTGTCACCAATTTTTCACTTGGCACGTCGCTATATAATGACATTGGGGACTTTGATACTTCAAAGTGTAATAAATGCACTAAAAAATAAAATTTCAAAGTCGAGTTTGGGTCACATACCGGTGGTCCTGCGCCTAGAGGTCTTTGGTACAAGCGGACTCACTCAGAAATGTGTCAGGGAAGCACTCTTTGTGCCATTCTATAGGAGGGTCAAAGCTCAAAAAGCTAGAACTTTCAAAGTATGAATGCAAAAATGAATGGAAAGTGACCCCTCCAAGCCTATTTAAGCATGAAATTAGGGGGTTTTGCCCCAATTTAGTTGTCAAACTAGGGTTTTGCACCCCCAACACCGTTTTTTCCCAACTGAAGCTCATTTCAGGTATTTTTTTTGCATTTTGGCATATTTTTTTAGCATCCTAGAGCCTTTCTGGACCCATCGGGCAGCTTGTCATCTTTTTTCAAGAAATTCCCAAAAATCCAAATTTTCGTCCGGTCTCTCGAGGGGGCAGTATACCAACGTAATTCTTCCACTGGGGCAACAATGGGGCATCCGAATTTTTTTTTAAAAAATGAATTTTGATCTTGGTGGGATTGTTCTTTGAACGAATGCAATAGGTACATTGCTTCAAAGAGGGGCAAAATGTAGATACTCAAAATATCCTGATTGATATCATGCACTCGATCTTGATTGACTAACACCCATTCTTCCTTAATCATTCCTTTACTAACCAATTAATTAAATAATCTTTATTTAATTAATTCATCAAAATTCCTCTCTAATTAAATAAATCAACTTCATTTAATTGAATTCTAATGTTTCCTCTTTGATTAAATAAATCAATTTTATTTAATCAAATCCTAATGTTCTCTTTTTGATTAAATAAATTAACTTTATTTAATCCTAAAGTTCTTTATTTAATTGAATAAATCAAAATTATTTAATTAAATTGCTAATCTCCCAACTATCCTCTCATTTGATTTAAATAAATCTAAATATCTAAATCAAATGTCAAATCAAACTAACTTCATCTAAGTTAATTAATCCTAATTAACTCCTAACACTAATCCCCCATTCCTCTAGCTTTTGCAAGTTGCACATGTAAATTAATTTATTTGATTTATTAATTCCTCCTATTTTCATTCAAATGTGGCATATTCTTGGAATATTCCACTTATTTGAATTCTCCCTCCCAAAGGACTTTTGTCCTCCAACTTGACATTAAAGGCTCTTACATGTCCTCTCCTTGAGCCATCTTGGCATTAACTCTTCTTACATCCCCTTTTACACAAGTCACTTCTTCAAATTCAAATTCCACCTAAATGCAATTAACATGCACATTGTTCAAAATGTGCTCCACTCTTCTTCATTAACATGTTCACAAGTGGCACAATGCCATTGGTCCTTCTTTAATCCCACATTCATCTTATTCTTCATTCTTCCAACCTTCTTCATTATAAATAGAGGTTTTCTCTATTGATTTGGGATCCAAAATATTATACATTTTGAATTCACAATCTTAGGCATTTTTGCATCCACAATCATTCACAAGTTTATGCAAGGTTATTATAGTCATTTTGAATTCAAAGTATCCATTGTCATCCACATTTCATCCATGTTAGCATATAATTTCATCATTCATAGCTAGGTTATTGACATTTTTCATCAAGGATCAATCAATCATCATCAAGCTTATCAAGGGATTGGGAAAGAGCTTCTTTCCACATGAAAGAAGCACCAATTCCACCATGGGATGCTAGTTTGAGCATTTTGAATGAGATTTCATTTGCTTTTATTTGATATTTTTACTTTTTTTTCTTGTTCTTGTGTTTGAGTGAATTTCATCAGGAATGTTTGGTTTAAACTTGTTTGAGGATTAATGTTTTTTTGTTTTTCCATGTTTGAACAGGTTTAGGCAAAGCATTCTACACATAGTATTCATATCTGGTACTTAACTTCGTCTTAAAGATATCTTCATCTCTAATTCTCAACTAGTGATATCTAGATCTCAAATCTACTTAGAGAATACAAAAACTCCTCTCGTCTGATCAAAAAGATCATCAATGCATGGCAACAAATACTTTTTCTTCACTGTGGCTTTGTTAAGCATACGATAGTCAATGCACAAACACAAAGTACCATTCTTCTTTTTCACAAAAATAATCGGTGCTCCCCAAGGTGAAACACTTGGTCTAATTAACCCTTTTGACAACAGTTCATCCAATTGTGCCTTAAGCTCCATTAGCTTGGTTTTTATCATCCTATAGGGCACCTTGGAAATAGGTTTAGACCTTGGAACTATATCTACATATAAATAAAATATCCTCTTTGGTGGCAACCCAAGTAACTCATCTAGAAACACATCCAAACATTTTCTCAATATAAGATACCTTTCCATGTCTGATATTCCAATGTCATCTACTTCACCGTCTTCCATCTCTTGGAAGCTCTTGGATTTCAAGTTATCAAGATCTTCTTCAAGTTCTTCAATCTTACCAACGAAGAGTTTGCACCCTTTCTTCTCATCCCTTACTATTTGCATTGTCAAGATTTGACGAATCTTGACCTCTCTAGGTATTCCTTGGAACTTCACTCGGTTACCAAGATCATCTAGGAATTCATTGGTTTTTGTATGGAAATATACCTTAGCCCTATGTCTCCACAACCAATTCATACCTAGGATAACATCATAGGATCCTAATGGTGTGGCATATAGGTTTACTTCTATAGAAAAAAAAGGTAGCTCTACATCCCAAGATGTTGCCATGTGTCTAGCCTTTCTAGATAATTTCTCTTGTTTGGCTTGCATACTCTACATCCCAAGACGTTGCCATGTGTCCAACCTTTCTAGATAATTTCTTAGCTACTCTAGGTGAAATGAAATTCTCAGTTGCACCAATATCAATAAGAATTGAAATGGGTAAACCAAACAAAATATTTACAGTTTGAATGGGAGTTGCTTGATACTCTGTTTGGCGGTCATCCACTACTGCATGTATCCTTTGTTGGAACATTTCCTACTGAGTAGGTAGTGAATTTTCAAAAGGCTTACTAGGATAATCTCTAACAAAATGGTCTCCCCCACAAGTATAACATCCCATAAATGGTACCTTCTTTGTGAGTTCTCTAGACCTACTAGCATTTCCACTAGCATTGTTGGAACCATTCTTCTTCCACTATCTTCTCGACTCTTTTCCACTATTGTGATTACCTTTTTCTCCTTGCTTAGGTAAATTTTGAACAACATCCACTTTCTTTGGAGTTGGCTTGTCAATAATTTATGTAATCTTCTCGCATTATCTATTTTCTTGCCTATTGGAGATAGGTTTAAGATTTTTCTCCTGCTTAATTACTTTCTCATATACAAGGTCCATAGTTTTTGGACCATGCATATATGTGTGATTTGATTGTTAAGTGCCATTATAAATTTCCTTATGTGGAAATGTTCATCCTTATGATGTATAGGAACATAACACACAAGTCGGGTAAACTTCTCCCAATACTCATTGACTGACATATTTCCTTCTCTCAAACTCTAGAAATCTGTGAGTTTTTTTGTCATAGTATAGTTGGGGCAACCATCGCTTGTGGAAAATCTCACCAAATTCCCCCCATATAATCTTCCATGAGTTGATATTGAGTTCCATCTTTTTTTTTATCCACCAGTTAGAGGCTTCTCCTGCTAACTAGTATGCACCCCAAATGGATTTAGTGGTCTCAATATAATTTCAGATTTCAAAATACTTTTCCATTTGAACAAGTTTCGCCTCAACTTCATCTCCATTAGTGCTTCCCTCAAACTTGGGTGGAACAATATTCTTCATATCCTTAGAAATTTCATAAGCTATATGCTTCTTATTTCTTTCCTCAAATGGTGTTGGTGATCTTTTCCTATCATGATCATGGGTTTCATTATGTTCATGAGAAGAGTTTTCACCCTCATTCTCATTAACAAGAACCCCTTTCTCAACCCTAGATTTTACCCTTTCTTGTTCAAGGTTTTCTAACCTTTCCAAAATTTGGTCAAGCCTAGCTTCAATTCTTGTTGGTCCTTGCTCAACTTCTTGGATACCGCTAGGATTGGTTCATGTCCTCACCATCTTCACAAGGTCGGGTTTTACCTGAATGTTTTATCCATGTTAGACTAAATTATGTTATCAATTATCTTATGGAAAACATTAGAAATGGAATTCATACACACATAAATAATTCCACATAAGATTAAGCACACACTTTTGATAAACAAATAATTGTATTCATTTCATAAGGATTTCAATATCCTTTGATTACATGGAGTGACTATTTAGATAGTTGAGTGGGGAGTATACCTCAGATTCACTCTTTGACACAACTTAATGGAGTATATCCTATAGATTGAGATTGTTGCTCATCTCTCATTTGTTTATACCTATCCCAAAAAGGATAGTAGCCTTTAGATTTATCATCCGATACATAGTTACGAGGTTCAATGCCAATATGGTGTTCATCAACAATATAGTCTACCCTTTTCACAGACATTTGTTCATGAGACCTTTTCACACCACTAATCCAAGAAAGAGTGTGACTAAATGTTTCAGTGTCACTCAACCAGATGAAATTATCATAGTTGGTTCCCTCAATTGTTCTAATGATGGCTTCTCTTTCCTTCTTGGCCTTGAGGTAGCGCTCATTTATAATTACTAAATTTCAAGCCGCTAATCTAAGATGCACCATCTTGGCACAAGAATTCATAACATTAGATAATGTTGATCAGAAAGAATGATGAGCTCATAGGTTCTAGAGCTAAACCTGGTAGCTCTGATACCACATGTAATATGTCAAAAGTTCACTAAAGTAAATTTTCCTAATTTTTCACTGTGTGAGTAAAATAAACTATGTAATAAGCCATTGCAATAAAAATTTCCTTTATTTATTGAGAAATTATGAACAAAGATTCTATACAATATACAATAAGGATTTCCATTCCATTACAATAATTCACAAAGTACAATATTCTAAGAAAGTACTTAACTACATACACAGCTCCTTCGAGCTTCATAGCATAAGATATAGACGGTCTAGGAATCCACCTTTGAAAACCTTGGTCTTTTGTCACCTGCTAAGGAGGAGAAGCATCAATCAAGTGCTTTTATGCCAACCACAGACTCATATACGGTCCCCAACACATCTATCAATGATAGATGGCCCTACCCTTCAACGAAGGTATTGGTTGGGTAACCCTATATGACATACCACTCTGATCTTAGTGTTGTTCCCTACATGACTAGGATTTATAACCTACACTAGGTATCCCTCATGTATTTAAATGGACAAGGTGAACTAACAATGGAGCCTCAGGAAATCACACTACTTTGGCCAAAGTTTTCTCACTCAGTGCTTCGAGTAAAGGTCTACCATTCACTTACACTATAGCAAGCTCATTTTGACTTAAGGCCATTATATCTATGCTTAGGAAATCCCTCTCCACGAGAAAGTGACTCCCTAGGATAAGTTATCTCTTAAAACAACCTAAGGTAGCACATCTCATAAAGCAAAGAACTAGTTCCCTTTCTTCACTAGATAACAATCCCAGGAACAACCTACTAAATCCCTCCCTTCATTAGATAAAAATCCCAGGAGCAACCTGTAGTACCCCTCCTTTTTGCTAATGTTTTCTGACAGTATGTTTCACTTTGATAGACCGTGATACTTTGTTTTGATGTATTTGATCGCTGACAGTAGAGCGATTGTGGATTTATTTTATGATGTGATGATACAATGTTTGGTGGTGATTATTTCTGACATGCTTTATGTTAGCATAGATGTTTACTTGAGATGTTTTTTGCTATATATGCTTTGGTAGATTAATTGATATTTATTTTGTCAGTTCAATGTGATATTGTATTGGTGAGAACGGAGTTGCATCTCTCGCTTGTGAGTGCACTGTGATTTCCGCGATTTTCTCTTCACAGTGTGTTTGAATCATGAATTATATACATGTATGTTATATGTCTGATTGCAGGATTGTAGGTACATGACACCGACTCCACCTGGTTTCACAGGTCTGAGTGTGTCCAGACTCAACGGTAATGTTGATTGGGAGATAGTAACGAGGTTTTTCCTAGTCTAGTCTCAAACCTAGTCACAGTATGTCGTCAGTTTAGGTCTGGTATGTTTGGTTGTCACGTCTAAGTTTACCTTGTTATTTGTTAAGAAAGGTTTATTTTGTGAGTTTAATGTTAGATGAATGTTCTTTATAATTTAGTGATTATTTAATTAATTTTAAATATTGTAGATAAAAGTTTCTTATTTTAATTTAATTAATTAAATTAGTTTATTTGGTAAAATAATTTAATCATTGTGATTAAAGTTATTTTATTAAATAAATAAATTAATTGTTTAAATTTCCTATTATTGATTAAATATGGTTTAAATGCTTTTGTGTGAATGGGAATTTTAAATTTGTTTAAAGAAAATGAAATTAATTTTTAAATTTTTAAATTCTATAAAATAGAATAATTCTTTATAATTGTTAAAAGAAAATATCTGTGAGTTTGTTAGAAGATATTCTTGATTTTCCATGTGTGTGAGTTAAATTAAATGCAAATTCTTGTTGAGGATTTTCTCGGAGAGAATATTGCTAGAATTGGGAAAGGCAAGAAGGCACTTCACGCGAAAGAAAAAAAACAAAGAATTGCTAGAAAAATTGTTATTTTATTTTGGGGTTTTGATTTTTTTTAAGAAATTTGGAAGATTTCGGGATTATTTTTGGTTCAAGTAGTATCATTATTATCTTGAGATGGCAATTGGATTTAGGAAATCCTAATGTTAGTTAAATAATTGTATGAAATGCATTTAAAGTTGTGTATTCTTTTGTTCATGATTGTTGGGACTAATTGGGGTTAATTGAGAATGTAAGTCTTCCAAACGTAATTTCTTGAAAGGGAGTTGTTTTTTTATGATGGTTTCATATTTTGAATAAACTAGGGTAGTGCACATAGTTCTTTTCAGTTTAGACACCTGGTTCTATGAATGGGTTGTGATGACTTTTATTTTATAGTTGGTTTTTTTTTATGTTGGTTTATGTGCACCTTGTCTACCCTTAGTTAGTGGAATTATTTTCCTTATGTTGTTATTAGGGGAGTGACTCTTTATGAGGGCTGACACACAAAGTGGTGCCAGGGTAACTCATGTAGAGTTAGTTAATGAGTGAAAACTAAATCAATACATTAGGTAGTCTAAAATATTTAACTGGATTCACTCATGGACTCAAGGGCTAGTGCAGACTTGGGGATGAGTCGAGAAGGCCTGGAATGGAAAAATCAATATCTAGTCATTATGAAAGATATCCAATTCCGCAACAGATTGTATGTGGGGCCGAGTTTCGTAAGAGGTTACCAGGGTAACCCAAGATGGGGGCCGGAACCTAGGAAGATTCACCCGGGTAACCTATGCAACATTGTGATGACACTCCACCTATAATAATAGTATCCTTGTGAACTGTGTATTTGATCATTCAATTATGGAAGCAATGTAACCATTAAGTTAAGTTGGTACTTGTATAGTTTTGTTTTGGTTTCACCTGTGTCTAGGGATTATAGGTTGTATCTAGGGAACCTTTTTACTATCTTCTAGCACGGGGGGTGTGCCTACGGGTACCACTTGGTTGGGTGGAACGTGAACCTTACACCGTTGGGTCCCCAATTCTTGTTCATGGCAACGAGTACTTCTTGATTGGAGAGCTCGTGTGTGGATATGTACTTTCTCATATTTATCATTTGTATCAATGGAAACCTTATTCATGTATCACTCCTCATTTGTAATCGGGGAGAACTTTTGTAACATGTAATTGTACACTTTTGTATGACCTACCTCATTTGGAAATGAGTATTGTAAATGTTATTATAATTGCAATGTAAGGAAGAATTATTTTGTACATTATACCTTCATTGATGTAATTTATTTGTTAATGAATGTATGCTCTTAAGTTTATGAGAATTAAATACATGCTATGTATAGTTACTTATGTTAATTATGGGATTTACAAGTAGTGTGTCATCACATATCTTAGGGAATGTTCACATTAATGAAGTTCATGTATACACTTTAAAAAAAAAAATTTATTACACTATCGTAGTCATTGCAACATTCTTTAGGTTACGGTACAAGGTATTGCTAAACTTAAGAATTCCATATAATCTAATACATGTGTTCATTTGAATGAGCATGCAAAGAATTCTTGAACTAGATGATGAGCTATATACTTGTGTCCACTAAATGTAAATGGAATCAAATATATTCAAGTGAACTTAAGAATTCCATAATCTAGAATATCGTGATTAGATTTACATTTGATTTACTTATGTTAAATGAATGTAAATGAATTTGATTATGCATGCAAAGAAGGTTCAACTGTATTGGTCCATGAGTTATTTAAGTGGAGTTGAAATGTAAATGAAATCAAATTTATTCTCAAAAGTTTAAGAATTTGGAATATTTTCAATTTATATGTAATTAGAAATTATATATTTAAATCTCAAGTTATGAACATAATATTTATATCTAGATCTTCTTGGATGTAAATTTATATAATTAAAAATTGATCAATCCATATAATTATGGACTAAAGATGGACCATTACATACATGGTCTTAAGCTATACATGGTACAAATAAAGTTAAATTGATGCCAAAATGTAGCTATCCAAGCACCCCAAACACCATCACCGTGATTCACTAACAATTATATATTCCAATGCACCTTGAGGTGTGTGAATAAGAAATAATCCAAGAACCTAGATATAATTCCAGCATTCACAAAATGGATTTGGATAACTATACTTAAGATAGGCTAGTTCTTAAGCAATTTTGGTTTAGTGATGAAATCAAATTTTATGGGACCTTTGATTTTATTAGAGATTGATTCTAGTCGGATGATAGTCCACATTAAGTAAAATGTCCCTAGATGTTGAAAGCTTTGGGTGATTATGAAAGGACAATATGATGTATGGACTAGATTGAGACCTTAAAACCAAATTTTTATTTTCAAGTGATGATTTTTTGTTAAGGATGGAGAATGGATGTATGTTTGAGATGGATCTGGATGGATAATTTAAATAATTATATTTTGGATGAGGATAGATGGATTAGATTCTAGTCCATTTGATTAGGATAATATTAGGTTGATAAAAAGGATAAAAAAGGATTGCATTTGATTGAAGTGTTGGAGGACAGTGTGCATCTTCCATATTCAAGATTGCATTGATAAAAAGGATACGCTAAGACTAATAGGTTTCAAAGCTTTTTAAATTCACAAGGACCGAATTATAGATGCAGAGACCAAGCAAACTAAACATATGGGAATGTAAAGAATGACGGGAGAGCATAAATCATGCCTTCAAACAAAGCCCAGAATGTAGTACTACTTGATCTGCATATTTGACTCAGACAGGCACACAAATATGGACGATGAACTAAGGCTCTCAGGCCAGCGAACAAATACTAAGGTTGTTCCTTGCTACTCACCTTCGGATGAATGTTATGTTCGCTAATTCTAATGTACATGTACTAGTGTTTGACGGAATGCCTGAAGAAAAATGTTATCTCATCATAAGAAAGAACATGCAACACTGCAAAAAATGGTCATTAAGATTGGTGGGTGCTATATTCAAGGACTGCAACTATTGTCTTTAGTGGACCCACGGCTTGAAAGTGGTCTCCTACTACCTATTTACAATGGAGATTGGTAGATGCAATTTGAATATGGGTAGACCAGGAAATAAAGCAATAATGCAGATTACGCCCCAATGCCCACACTTGTGATCTACCTATGGAGCAATCTTAATAGAGATTCTTGGCTGAACAAAAAGGTAAAACGAGTTTAGCGAATGCATTACGAGCGATTTGTAAATTCCATTTGAAACAGAGATCTTTAACATAGCAAAAGGAATTCATAGCGTCACTGGCTGCTATCTCAAGCATTAGTTAAGGAAAGCCCGTGGCCATAAAAAAAGAAAAAGAAAAAAAAAAGAACATATGCGACCTGCCAGATCTACAGAAGGATACCAAACATCTACTCTACCAGCTTATATAAGCATGTTCAATTAGGACATAAATTTGTTGGCTTAATAATCTGAGATGCACGTATGGCTTTGAATACAGGATAAGGGCAATATCTTGATAGCAGAAGCTTTTAAGCACATAAATGAATCATTTTTTCAATACCTACCAGCAACATTTCAACGTCTAAATGTGCAGGTTAAAGCAATTTGATGGGGTTGTGGTCATTCGTGATGGTAGTATCAAACGCCTAAATAATGAAGCGACCAATAGGAAGCTTAATAGGTTGAGATTTGGATGATCACACAATGCTAACATTTAAAAGAAACACACATTGATTTAATGCAGTAAGTACACACACCAAGTCTTTGCTTTCTGTAAAATGAATAAAATAAATACCTAGTAATCTGGCAAGAGATTATACAGATTGGATTCAGAATTTGTATAAACAAAAATACCCTCTTGGCATGAATGCCTACCACTCACTCTTCGTTATTAATGCCTACCAATGACCTTTTCCTACATAGAAGGAAATCTAAGCATTTGAAATTTGCTAGCTTAGAACATTCTTTGCTTGTTTAACTATTACAGCATCCTAATCCTATATATAACACAGTTGTTCAAAATAAAATGGGCCATTATTTTCATTCAAAAACGAAGGCAATGAATTTAACCATTATGGTGTTCAAATATGTTATATATGCAAGATATGTGTGCTTTGGACAGACACATAAATGCATGGCTACCCTCCTTCTAGTGCCAGATGTAAGTATCTAATTAATCTGCAAACACACTAAAGCTTCATAAAAGGGTTAGTACTTTGAAAAATCAATCAAAATACTCCTATGAAATATATTGTGTATGCTTCCAAATGCAACAA
This sequence comes from Sequoia sempervirens, assembly GCA_007258455.2. Taxonomy (NCBI): domain Eukaryota; kingdom Viridiplantae; phylum Streptophyta; class Pinopsida; order Cupressales; family Cupressaceae; genus Sequoia; species Sequoia sempervirens. Next base: position 443,152,555 of record VDFB02000017.1, on the reverse strand, counting down.
AGGAAAATAGAAAAAATAAAACATTAGGAAAGCAATAACAAAATCACCTATTCCATAGTGGATTGGTGTCACATGTGCAAGTGACCCTTTCCCAGTCCTTGATCAAAGCTTAAGATGATGAAATGCAATGGAGATTATGAGCAAGATTATTCCTCAAATGAAGAGAGTAACCTTGCATTCAAGTTGTAGATGAAATTATGGAGAATTAGGCTTCAATTTATAGATTTTCTTGAAGAGTGATTGGCCAATGAAATGAGGCCACTTGTCAACCTCTGATTGGCTAAAGAGTGAGCACATTTTGGTCCATGTGCAAAGAATTTAAAATTGTTTGAGTGAGGGGACATGTAAGACTTTCAGAATTTAAAATTTTGAGTGGGGAACATGTTAGAATTTAATATTCTGAAAATGCATGGGTGGAGGATAAGTCAGAATTTTAAATTTTGAGTGGGGAACATGTCAGAATTTAATATTCTGAAAATGCATGGGTGGAGGATAAGTCAGAATTTTAAATTATGAGTGGGGAACATGGCAGAATTTAAATTTCTGAAAATGCATGAGTGGGGAATATTTTTCCAAGATGCCATGTTGAAAGAAAATAGGGATTTTAATAAATCAATAAAATGATTTATTTGTGCAAGTGGATGATTAGGTTAATTTAATCAGGATTAAATTAGCCTAATGATGATTTGACTATTTTAACTTATTTGATTTAAATAGTTGATTTATTTAAATTAGAAAATGATGGAAAATGCATTTGGATTTAATTAAATGGATGTTTGATTTATTTGATGAAAATGTTTATTTAATTTTGAATGAATGACCTTAGGAGATGATATTACCTGATGAATGGATGAAGGTGAACCTGATTAATCGGTGAATGGACCTAATGTACAACCTAGTTTAGTTGATGAATTAACCTGGTCGAATGTAAAATGTTAATTTTGCATGTCTACATTTTGCCCCTCTTTGAAGCAATGTACTTGTTGTGTTGGTTCAAAGAATAAACTTGTCGCGATCAAAATTGAAAAAAATTCTAATTTTTTGGATGCCCCAGCGGAAAGTACACTGGTACACTTCCCCCTCGAGAAATCGAGCGAAAAGATTCGATTTGAGGGTCGATCTCGTCATAAAGAGGTTCAAAATGGATGGTTATGGTCGATGATGCAAACGATATAGTTTTTTAAGATGCTTAGAATAACAAATCTATATTATTCAAAACAACTTAATGATGAGATGATGGATGATGGATGAGATGGATGAGCGCGATATGATGATTATGCAATGATGCTTAGACAATGATCTATATGATGTGATTATGCAATGTATGATTTATGCAACTATGATGATTTAAGAGATGCTTAGACTAACAGATTTATATTATGATGATGATATGAATGCATAATGGATGCAGGTTGATGGATGTATCATGATGATGATTAACTATTCATGTTGTGATGTTAGGTGCGTAAATGAAGAAATTAGATGATGATGAGTAAGAGGATCCAATGTCAACATGAGATCATGATGATAAATGATGATGATAGAGAGATGATGAGAAATGAATGATTTGCTTATCAAGGATTGGGATTTAAAAGGGTCACTTACTTTATGTTTGATAACATGCCTAAGCACGGTGCATCAAGGTATAAAGGACCAGGATGTCGTTGTGTTTAGTGTGATGGACTTTGACTCAACAAATAGATAGGGAGTATTCCTTGTTCTGCGCCATATACGTAAAACCTTGCTAGGATGGACTTTAGAAGTTTTAAACATCTCGGACCAAAACATGGAAAGGTATAACCAATCAATGCAATAGTCAATGATTTGTTCAAAGCATCCTCTATACATA
>VDFB02000017.1:443099618-443150606 GCA_007258455.2 Sequoia sempervirens | reverse complement strand
CGACATGGCATGAAGTGCTATCACTAATGGATGAATTCTTAGGGTACAATCAGATCATGATAGCTAAGGATGACCAACACAAGATAACTTTCACTTGTCCATGGGGGAAATACTATTGGAACATGATTCCATTCAGGTTGAAGAATGTAGGAGCTACATATCAAAGAGCTATGACACTAATATTCCATGACATGATTCACAAAACTATGGAAGACTATGTGGATGACATATTGGCCAAATCAAAGAAACGTTGGGATCACATACAAGAACTAAGCTCCATCTTTGATAGGCTAGAAGAATACAAGGTCAAACTCAATCCAAAAAAGTGTATCTTTGGGGTATAGTCAGGAAAGCTCCTTGGGTATATCGGGTCTATGAGAGGAATTGAGATAGATCCCACCAAATTCAAATCAATTCTCGAGATAGAGGTACCAAGGAAATTGAAGTGGTTAAGGGGTTTGTAGGGAAGGCTCCAATCCATCTATCAGTTTATAGCATAGCTAGCAGATAAGGCTATCCCATATTCTCATTTACTCCACAAGGGAGTAGCATACAAATGGGACAAGAAATGTGACCAGGTGTTCAACAAAATCAAGGAGTACTTATTGAAACCACTAGTCCTTATGCCATTGATTCCAAGCAAGCCCTTGATCCTGTATATATCAGCAACAACAACAGCCCTTGGCACTCTCTTAGCTCAACATGATGAAAGTAGGAAGGAGAGAGCTATTTACTACATCAGTAGAACCATGGTAGGACACGAGTTGAATTACACATCCATTGAGAAGGCTTGCTTAGTAGTAGTGTTTGTAGCACAAAAGTTTAGACACTATATGTTGGAACACCAAATAAAACTCATTGCCAAGATAGACCCTCTCAAGTATCTTCTTTCCAAAGCAATGCTCACAGGGCGAATAGCTAAATGGGTTATGATCCTGACAAAACAAAACACTGAGTATGTAGAATGGAAGGCCATCAAAGGACAAGTAATTGCAGACCAGTTGGTAGAGGCACTGATATATTCAGAGAACCTGCTTGTACCAATGTTCCTTGATGAGTCCATCTTTAACATAAGCATAGTAGATCATTGGAAAATGTATTTTGATGGATCCTACACACAACATGGGTCAGGAGTTGGGATCTTCTTCATTACACCACAAGGAGATTGAATACCCAATTCATATAAGTTGTCTTTTCCTTGCACAAACAACATTGCAGAGTATGAGGCTCTTTTCATAGGGCTCAAAATAGCAGTATAGTGGTAGATCATGACACTCAAGGTCTATGGAGACTCGTAGCTTATCATCAATCAAGTAAATGATGAATACCAAATGAAGGAAAACAAGTTGACTCCATACAAGAAATTGGTGGAAAGCCTCAAAGAATCCTTCATTGACATCACGTTTGAGCAAATATCCAAGGAAAACAATAGAGCAATGGATGCTATGGCAACAATCGAATCGTTACTGGATATCCCATGAAAAGGCCCAAAGCAAGAATTAATTGTATAGTAGCTTCTCGTACCAACATTTGAGGTACCAGAGTCTGAATTTGTATGTGAAATTGTTTGTCCCAGTGACCCTTACTATCATGACATTTACACCTACTTGAGAATAGGAGTCCTCCCCGCCGATATCACCCTGAACCTTAAAAGAAAATTTGTCAAGAAGTCATCCTATTTTGTTATCTTGGGAGACATCCTATACCATAGGAGTATTGAAGGAACCTTGTTATGATGCCTAATCAATGAGGAATATTTGACTACTTTAACCGAGGTACACAATGGCATTTGTGGGTCATATTCGAGTGGTATGAACTTGGCCATGAAATTGCTGAGGACTGGTTACTATTAGCCTACATTGGAAAAAGAAGCTCACGACTATGTCTGAAGGTGATTGCAATGTCAACAACATGGGGACCTCATCCATGCACCAGCTCAGGAGCTCCACCCAATCATTACACCTTGGCCCTTTTCACAATGGGGGCTTGATCTCATCGGAAAAATCATCCCCACCTCATCTAGTGGCCATAAGTTCATTATCACCGCCATTGGTACTTCATAAAGTGGGTAGAGGCCATTCCCATGATCTATATTATAGGAAAGCAGATTTCCAAGTTCATCCTAAACTACCTAATTTCTCGCTACGATGTCCTTCAAGCCATTATCTCACATAACGAGACACCTTTCAAAAACCAAGATGTTCAAGACCTATGCCAAAGGTTCAATATACAACATCGCTTTTCTACTCAATACTACCCCCAAGGAAATAGTCAAAGTGAGGCTACCAATAAAACCATCTTAAAATCCTAAAGAAAACAATCAATGAAGTTGGTTGTAATTGACACCTACAATTGAACCCCACTTTATGGGCCTACTAAACGAGTATTTGCATGCCTACAGGTGCAACCCCTTTCTCCCTGGTCTATGGATCAGAAGCCATCCTTCCCATTGAGATCAAGCTCCCATCCTTAAGAATATCATTGCAATATCTCATCACTAATGAAGAATATCGGGTGTCACAATTGAACGAGATGGAACTACTAGATGAGCGGTGCATAGATGCCTTAAACCATTTGAAATTCTACCAAAATCATCTCAAGAGGAGCTACAACAAGAAGATTAGGAGTTGGACCTTTCAAGTTGAAGAGCTTGTATTGAAGGAGAATAAGAAAAATGTACCAAATCTAGATAGCAAGGGAAAGTTTGAACCCAATTGGTTGGGTCCCTTCATCATCATAGCAAGCTACAAATCAAGAGCATATCAGTTATCAACACTCGAAGGTGAGCCTATGTAGGATCCTACCAATAGCTCCCACCTCAAAAAATTTTATGCCTATGCTTGCAAGGTGTAAATCCAAAAATACAAAAAAATCAAAAAAATCAAAAAATCCAAAAAAATCAAAAAAAGGATTGAAAACAATAAAGGAAAAAATCATCCTCTAGTGAAAACCACTTCGGTGGTGCTTTGGGCGAGTACCTTGGTGAAAACCTGGAAAACAGGAACTTTCCATCCACCATGATCTCTATGACTTGTTCTGCATCATTCATCCATCACGTTCCATATCTCCATCCGTCACCCATTTGCATCTGTATCATAGCTTGATCCTATGTTTGTATCATGATCCCTCCTAGTACTACTCGGGGCATTCCTAAGGTTAGTTTGCCCTGCCTATACCTGAGTAGTGTATCGCATCACACCATGCTAGTGGCATGTTCTTATACCTACATTGGATCAGATTCATGTATATTCTTGCAGTCTTCCTTAAAATCAAAAAATCCAAAAACATCAAAAAATAAAAAAATCCAAAAACATTCAAAATCCCAAAAATAGGTCAAAAAGTCAGGAAAAAGTCAAAAAATAGAGTCATCTTGTTGAACTATAGGTCTTTGAGCTTTGAATGTAGGCAAGGCCATCATCGATGTTCTCCTAAGACACTTAGGTTAGTCCTTTAGGAGTTAGTTATAATAAACTAGCAATCCATTTGTTCGTATCTCATCAATAAACAAGTCTATGTCAGTCAAACTACGTGGTATCTACGTGTATAATGTAGGCAAGGATAATCTTTGATCATCCCCCAAGGCCCCTAGGATAGGTCTTTAAGTTAGGTTCTTGGTCAAAATCTCAGAAAACACAAAAACATTGGAAAATTTGAAAATCAAAACATTTGTACATCTTGAAAATGCCAAAAACAACCTCAAAACATTTCAAAACATCAAAAACATCCAAGTATTTGAAAAAAATACATCAATCTCATTTCACATTCACCCATAATAAACTTCCACTCACAATAAATCATCATCATCCTCAACCTTTGGTACGACAATCGGAAATAAGTCTAGCAGATCAAAAGTGAAAACTCAAAATGTCAAGGTCTCAAGTCTAGGTCAGTAGGTAAACAAGTCGGTAACCTCTTGGTACTAATAGACCATCATCCAGTTTATCCCAAATCATTTGATAACATCATGTCCTAGGATACATCCTTCCTACAATGGACATCAACATCAGGCATCACCGTAGTTTAGTCTTGGTTAGAAGTATGAAGAACATTAGTTTATTTTTTTACTTGATCTTTGCCTTGTTGACTTATCTTATTTGTGCTAATTCCAATGACCTCTCGATGATGTATAATCAAAATGATTTAGAGAGAAAGGAATGGGGCAATGATCATTATCTTTTGTCTGTTGTGCTTGTTGGATATTCTTGTAATATAACTTTGGTCATGCGTGTTTTGTTTGGTTTGTAGGGAGGGTGTTTTAGGTGTCTTGTTGACCACATAGGAAGGTTTTCCTTTCTATGTTTTGGTCTGAGATGTTTGAAATATTTGAACTACATTCTAAATAAGGTTTTGTATTCTAGGTGTGAACAAGGATACTCCTATCTATTTTTTGAGTCAAATTCCATCACACTAGGAACAATGCCATCCTGGTTCTTTATACCTTGATGCATCGTATCTATGTGTGTTATCAAACATAAGGTAAGTAAGCCCTTTGAAAATCCCATTTTTTGATAAGCAATACATCATTAACCTCATCATTATTTCTAATAAAGTCTCTTGTTGGATCCTCTTTTCTTCTTTCTTCTCTCCATGCTAACAGGGTACCATGACAACCAACTAAACATCACCAATGCATCCATCCTGCATCCACAAACTGCCAACATACTGCATATCATACATAATAGGAAACATTAATCATTTCACATGCATTGCATTTCCATCATTTGCACCATAATATATATTGGCTATTCTAAGCATCTCATGAACCATACATTTGCATCCATTACATAATCATATAGACATCATCATAACATCCATACATGCATTATCATATTACACATAAAAATAATAATGAAAATAAAAAGAGCATGTCATAACATATCATAACATATCATAATCATAATGTATCACATCATCCATTATCATTAGGGTAATAATATATATTTGTTAGTCTAAGCATTCTAGAATCATTTGCATCCATACATCCATACTACAAACAACATCACCATAAAAGTGCACAAAATAATACAGAAAGGAAATACATCCATAACATCCATGAAAATTTGCATAATCACACATCACATCACATATATAATATCAAATGCATCCATCCATAATGCATAAATAAAGTGAACACATCATATCATAAATCAATCGAACCCATATCATATATATATATCAAAAAATCATCACTGTCATGGTACAAATCTAAATCATGTGTATGTATATCAATCAAGGTACAATACCCACAGGGCTATAAAAATGGATCTTGTGAGTCCATCTCAAAAAGAATCAGGATGTTGATAAAAAACTATGCACAACTACTAGCCCTGGTGGCTGCTCCCTTTGCCCGCCTACCTCTCTGGATAGTTATTTTCTTGCCAAAGCCTTGTCTATTGGGAGCAGTCTAGCACTTGAACAAATGCAAGTACAACCTACCAATAATGAAGCCTATAATACTCAACATCTATGAATTCCTCACAGTACATTTCTGCTGGCACGATCCTCCCCTGGGATGTGGTAGCCATGCTCTCTAACTGTTGCCTCCAGCCAACCTCCTGGGCCAACTGTAGCTCGGTGGCTTGCCTCTGTTACTACTCATGATCCCTCTCGATACTAAGGGCCTGGACCTACTGTCTAGCCTGGTCCCTCTCCGCTCTAACTACCTACAGTTGAGCCTATAGTCCCTGTATCTATGCCTGTAGCTATTGAATCTAGCCATCCCTCAAATCTGGCTATTATGGCTAATGTGGCTACTTGTCCAGCTGTTGATTTGGCTACTGCAGAAGCTGCCCATCTCTGGGTGGTGCTCTAGGATCCTATCTACCATGTCCCACCTGTGCTTGCTGAGAACTCCTCCCCTGAGGTCTCCCCCATGAAGTGCCACACCTGGATCCATCAGCCGACGCAGAAGTCTAAACCAATCATCATATGCATGAGTCGTGCCTGGATCCGTTGGTCCCTGAGCATAGGCCCATGGCCTAGCAATCAACTGTTGAAAGCTATCAATAGCATTGGATGTTGGAATCATTTGTCCCCACGTAGTCTCCTAGGATGATCTAACAAAGATGGTCGTCTACTAATCATTTGGCTGATCCTGAACATCTCCAAACTAATGGGCCACCATGTCTAGAAGGTAGCTCTCTATGATGGTATGCTCCCTCCCCTGCATCGGTTGGTCTTGTTGAGCATAAAATAGCTCTTGTACGTTGTCAAACCATGCAGGAATCTATCCAAAACGTGACGCCAGTGAGGAAGATTCAATTGCCCTATATTCCTCAAAGTTATTGTACCCCTATATCGCCAAATCGCATGATCATCAGGCTTAGTATCCATCAAAGTGACAATTGGTCAAAGCACGAAAATGTGCTCCCAAGCCCAGATATGTAGTAGTGTCACTCCAAAACCAATCGCGCTACTGCCACAATATGCAAAATCATGTAGGTTGTGATATAGTGAGGCCAACATCACTAGTCCCTAGGAATACTATGTCCTCCAAAAAAGCATCCTCTCCCAAGCCAAGCCCATCCTAGACTAAAGTTTTTGCCTCATCGATTGAGAGCTACTAACCCTAATATAATGGTAGCAACAACTGGCCTAAAAATCGACACCCAACCTCTGTAATAATCCAAGTCAATCTGGCCCTCGGAAAGTGCAAGCTCCTCAACCTCCATAACCTCAAAGCACATTTCACTACCAGCATCTACATAACAAATCACATGGTCATTGTGAATTGACAATAGCAAGATGCGCCATATGTCCTCCAAAGTGACGGTCACCTCACTAGTACGAAGATGAAATGACGAGGTCTTGCTGTGCCACCTATCAGCCAACACAATCATCATCGCTAGGTGGGTCCGCACAATGGGCGCATAAGCAACGTACCAAAGATTGATCTCACCCAAGTGCTCCTGTCACAACTTCGGTAGATCGCACAATCTACTCAGGAATAAGGGTCGATGCTTACGTGAATGCAGGGACTAGATCACCTCCTGCACCATGAAGCCATGGCATAAAAAAATTTCAAAAAGATTTGACCCAATTTGGATTTTTTGACCTTGAAACCACGAATTCATTCTAGTTTGCAAAGGCATCGCTATTTGAAAAACTCCAAACAGTGACACTAGACTCTTTGAAAATGCTAAATCGACCTCAACATCGCCATGAACATAGGTGTCACCATTTGACCGCTAAACCCCTAATCCTAAATTGAGCTAAGCATCACCATTTACATAGGTGGTGCTATTTGGAGTTTGGAAACCTAATCTCAAATCATGATGGGCGTCGCTATTTACACAAGCAACGATATTTGAGCTTTAGTGTCACCAATTTTTCACTTGGCACGTCGCTATATAATGACATTGGGGACTTTGATACTTCAAAGTGTAATAAATGCACTAAAAAATAAAATTTCAAAGTCGAGTTTGGGTCACATACCGGTGGTCCTGCGCCTAGAGGTCTTTGGTACAAGCGGACTCACTCAGAAATGTGTCAGGGAAGCACTCTTTGTGCCATTCTATAGGAGGGTCAAAGCTCAAAAAGCTAGAACTTTCAAAGTATGAATGCAAAAATGAATGGAAAGTGACCCCTCCAAGCCTATTTAAGCATGAAATTAGGGGGTTTTGCCCCAATTTAGTTGTCAAACTAGGGTTTTGCACCCCCAACACCGTTTTTTCCCAACTGAAGCTCATTTCAGGTATTTTTTTTGCATTTTGGCATATTTTTTTAGCATCCTAGAGCCTTTCTGGACCCATCGGGCAGCTTGTCATCTTTTTTCAAGAAATTCCCAAAAATCCAAATTTTCGTCCGGTCTCTCGAGGGGGCAGTATACCAACGTAATTCTTCCACTGGGGCAACAATGGGGCATCCGAATTTTTTTTTAAAAAATGAATTTTGATCTTGGTGGGATTGTTCTTTGAACGAATGCAATAGGTACATTGCTTCAAAGAGGGGCAAAATGTAGATACTCAAAATATCCTGATTGATATCATGCACTCGATCTTGATTGACTAACACCCATTCTTCCTTAATCATTCCTTTACTAACCAATTAATTAAATAATCTTTATTTAATTAATTCATCAAAATTCCTCTCTAATTAAATAAATCAACTTCATTTAATTGAATTCTAATGTTTCCTCTTTGATTAAATAAATCAATTTTATTTAATCAAATCCTAATGTTCTCTTTTTGATTAAATAAATTAACTTTATTTAATCCTAAAGTTCTTTATTTAATTGAATAAATCAAAATTATTTAATTAAATTGCTAATCTCCCAACTATCCTCTCATTTGATTTAAATAAATCTAAATATCTAAATCAAATGTCAAATCAAACTAACTTCATCTAAGTTAATTAATCCTAATTAACTCCTAACACTAATCCCCCATTCCTCTAGCTTTTGCAAGTTGCACATGTAAATTAATTTATTTGATTTATTAATTCCTCCTATTTTCATTCAAATGTGGCATATTCTTGGAATATTCCACTTATTTGAATTCTCCCTCCCAAAGGACTTTTGTCCTCCAACTTGACATTAAAGGCTCTTACATGTCCTCTCCTTGAGCCATCTTGGCATTAACTCTTCTTACATCCCCTTTTACACAAGTCACTTCTTCAAATTCAAATTCCACCTAAATGCAATTAACATGCACATTGTTCAAAATGTGCTCCACTCTTCTTCATTAACATGTTCACAAGTGGCACAATGCCATTGGTCCTTCTTTAATCCCACATTCATCTTATTCTTCATTCTTCCAACCTTCTTCATTATAAATAGAGGTTTTCTCTATTGATTTGGGATCCAAAATATTATACATTTTGAATTCACAATCTTAGGCATTTTTGCATCCACAATCATTCACAAGTTTATGCAAGGTTATTATAGTCATTTTGAATTCAAAGTATCCATTGTCATCCACATTTCATCCATGTTAGCATATAATTTCATCATTCATAGCTAGGTTATTGACATTTTTCATCAAGGATCAATCAATCATCATCAAGCTTATCAAGGGATTGGGAAAGAGCTTCTTTCCACATGAAAGAAGCACCAATTCCACCATGGGATGCTAGTTTGAGCATTTTGAATGAGATTTCATTTGCTTTTATTTGATATTTTTACTTTTTTTTCTTGTTCTTGTGTTTGAGTGAATTTCATCAGGAATGTTTGGTTTAAACTTGTTTGAGGATTAATGTTTTTTTGTTTTTCCATGTTTGAACAGGTTTAGGCAAAGCATTCTACACATAGTATTCATATCTGGTACTTAACTTCGTCTTAAAGATATCTTCATCTCTAATTCTCAACTAGTGATATCTAGATCTCAAATCTACTTAGAGAATACAAAAACTCCTCTCGTCTGATCAAAAAGATCATCAATGCATGGCAACAAATACTTTTTCTTCACTGTGGCTTTGTTAAGCATACGATAGTCAATGCACAAACACAAAGTACCATTCTTCTTTTTCACAAAAATAATCGGTGCTCCCCAAGGTGAAACACTTGGTCTAATTAACCCTTTTGACAACAGTTCATCCAATTGTGCCTTAAGCTCCATTAGCTTGGTTTTTATCATCCTATAGGGCACCTTGGAAATAGGTTTAGACCTTGGAACTATATCTACATATAAATAAAATATCCTCTTTGGTGGCAACCCAAGTAACTCATCTAGAAACACATCCAAACATTTTCTCAATATAAGATACCTTTCCATGTCTGATATTCCAATGTCATCTACTTCACCGTCTTCCATCTCTTGGAAGCTCTTGGATTTCAAGTTATCAAGATCTTCTTCAAGTTCTTCAATCTTACCAACGAAGAGTTTGCACCCTTTCTTCTCATCCCTTACTATTTGCATTGTCAAGATTTGACGAATCTTGACCTCTCTAGGTATTCCTTGGAACTTCACTCGGTTACCAAGATCATCTAGGAATTCATTGGTTTTTGTATGGAAATATACCTTAGCCCTATGTCTCCACAACCAATTCATACCTAGGATAACATCATAGGATCCTAATGGTGTGGCATATAGGTTTACTTCTATAGAAAAAAAAGGTAGCTCTACATCCCAAGATGTTGCCATGTGTCTAGCCTTTCTAGATAATTTCTCTTGTTTGGCTTGCATACTCTACATCCCAAGACGTTGCCATGTGTCCAACCTTTCTAGATAATTTCTTAGCTACTCTAGGTGAAATGAAATTCTCAGTTGCACCAATATCAATAAGAATTGAAATGGGTAAACCAAACAAAATATTTACAGTTTGAATGGGAGTTGCTTGATACTCTGTTTGGCGGTCATCCACTACTGCATGTATCCTTTGTTGGAACATTTCCTACTGAGTAGGTAGTGAATTTTCAAAAGGCTTACTAGGATAATCTCTAACAAAATGGTCTCCCCCACAAGTATAACATCCCATAAATGGTACCTTCTTTGTGAGTTCTCTAGACCTACTAGCATTTCCACTAGCATTGTTGGAACCATTCTTCTTCCACTATCTTCTCGACTCTTTTCCACTATTGTGATTACCTTTTTCTCCTTGCTTAGGTAAATTTTGAACAACATCCACTTTCTTTGGAGTTGGCTTGTCAATAATTTATGTAATCTTCTCGCATTATCTATTTTCTTGCCTATTGGAGATAGGTTTAAGATTTTTCTCCTGCTTAATTACTTTCTCATATACAAGGTCCATAGTTTTTGGACCATGCATATATGTGTGATTTGATTGTTAAGTGCCATTATAAATTTCCTTATGTGGAAATGTTCATCCTTATGATGTATAGGAACATAACACACAAGTCGGGTAAACTTCTCCCAATACTCATTGACTGACATATTTCCTTCTCTCAAACTCTAGAAATCTGTGAGTTTTTTTGTCATAGTATAGTTGGGGCAACCATCGCTTGTGGAAAATCTCACCAAATTCCCCCCATATAATCTTCCATGAGTTGATATTGAGTTCCATCTTTTTTTTTATCCACCAGTTAGAGGCTTCTCCTGCTAACTAGTATGCACCCCAAATGGATTTAGTGGTCTCAATATAATTTCAGATTTCAAAATACTTTTCCATTTGAACAAGTTTCGCCTCAACTTCATCTCCATTAGTGCTTCCCTCAAACTTGGGTGGAACAATATTCTTCATATCCTTAGAAATTTCATAAGCTATATGCTTCTTATTTCTTTCCTCAAATGGTGTTGGTGATCTTTTCCTATCATGATCATGGGTTTCATTATGTTCATGAGAAGAGTTTTCACCCTCATTCTCATTAACAAGAACCCCTTTCTCAACCCTAGATTTTACCCTTTCTTGTTCAAGGTTTTCTAACCTTTCCAAAATTTGGTCAAGCCTAGCTTCAATTCTTGTTGGTCCTTGCTCAACTTCTTGGATACCGCTAGGATTGGTTCATGTCCTCACCATCTTCACAAGGTCGGGTTTTACCTGAATGTTTTATCCATGTTAGACTAAATTATGTTATCAATTATCTTATGGAAAACATTAGAAATGGAATTCATACACACATAAATAATTCCACATAAGATTAAGCACACACTTTTGATAAACAAATAATTGTATTCATTTCATAAGGATTTCAATATCCTTTGATTACATGGAGTGACTATTTAGATAGTTGAGTGGGGAGTATACCTCAGATTCACTCTTTGACACAACTTAATGGAGTATATCCTATAGATTGAGATTGTTGCTCATCTCTCATTTGTTTATACCTATCCCAAAAAGGATAGTAGCCTTTAGATTTATCATCCGATACATAGTTACGAGGTTCAATGCCAATATGGTGTTCATCAACAATATAGTCTACCCTTTTCACAGACATTTGTTCATGAGACCTTTTCACACCACTAATCCAAGAAAGAGTGTGACTAAATGTTTCAGTGTCACTCAACCAGATGAAATTATCATAGTTGGTTCCCTCAATTGTTCTAATGATGGCTTCTCTTTCCTTCTTGGCCTTGAGGTAGCGCTCATTTATAATTACTAAATTTCAAGCCGCTAATCTAAGATGCACCATCTTGGCACAAGAATTCATAACATTAGATAATGTTGATCAGAAAGAATGATGAGCTCATAGGTTCTAGAGCTAAACCTGGTAGCTCTGATACCACATGTAATATGTCAAAAGTTCACTAAAGTAAATTTTCCTAATTTTTCACTGTGTGAGTAAAATAAACTATGTAATAAGCCATTGCAATAAAAATTTCCTTTATTTATTGAGAAATTATGAACAAAGATTCTATACAATATACAATAAGGATTTCCATTCCATTACAATAATTCACAAAGTACAATATTCTAAGAAAGTACTTAACTACATACACAGCTCCTTCGAGCTTCATAGCATAAGATATAGACGGTCTAGGAATCCACCTTTGAAAACCTTGGTCTTTTGTCACCTGCTAAGGAGGAGAAGCATCAATCAAGTGCTTTTATGCCAACCACAGACTCATATACGGTCCCCAACACATCTATCAATGATAGATGGCCCTACCCTTCAACGAAGGTATTGGTTGGGTAACCCTATATGACATACCACTCTGATCTTAGTGTTGTTCCCTACATGACTAGGATTTATAACCTACACTAGGTATCCCTCATGTATTTAAATGGACAAGGTGAACTAACAATGGAGCCTCAGGAAATCACACTACTTTGGCCAAAGTTTTCTCACTCAGTGCTTCGAGTAAAGGTCTACCATTCACTTACACTATAGCAAGCTCATTTTGACTTAAGGCCATTATATCTATGCTTAGGAAATCCCTCTCCACGAGAAAGTGACTCCCTAGGATAAGTTATCTCTTAAAACAACCTAAGGTAGCACATCTCATAAAGCAAAGAACTAGTTCCCTTTCTTCACTAGATAACAATCCCAGGAACAACCTACTAAATCCCTCCCTTCATTAGATAAAAATCCCAGGAGCAACCTGTAGTACCCCTCCTTTTTGCTAATGTTTTCTGACAGTATGTTTCACTTTGATAGACCGTGATACTTTGTTTTGATGTATTTGATCGCTGACAGTAGAGCGATTGTGGATTTATTTTATGATGTGATGATACAATGTTTGGTGGTGATTATTTCTGACATGCTTTATGTTAGCATAGATGTTTACTTGAGATGTTTTTTGCTATATATGCTTTGGTAGATTAATTGATATTTATTTTGTCAGTTCAATGTGATATTGTATTGGTGAGAACGGAGTTGCATCTCTCGCTTGTGAGTGCACTGTGATTTCCGCGATTTTCTCTTCACAGTGTGTTTGAATCATGAATTATATACATGTATGTTATATGTCTGATTGCAGGATTGTAGGTACATGACACCGACTCCACCTGGTTTCACAGGTCTGAGTGTGTCCAGACTCAACGGTAATGTTGATTGGGAGATAGTAACGAGGTTTTTCCTAGTCTAGTCTCAAACCTAGTCACAGTATGTCGTCAGTTTAGGTCTGGTATGTTTGGTTGTCACGTCTAAGTTTACCTTGTTATTTGTTAAGAAAGGTTTATTTTGTGAGTTTAATGTTAGATGAATGTTCTTTATAATTTAGTGATTATTTAATTAATTTTAAATATTGTAGATAAAAGTTTCTTATTTTAATTTAATTAATTAAATTAGTTTATTTGGTAAAATAATTTAATCATTGTGATTAAAGTTATTTTATTAAATAAATAAATTAATTGTTTAAATTTCCTATTATTGATTAAATATGGTTTAAATGCTTTTGTGTGAATGGGAATTTTAAATTTGTTTAAAGAAAATGAAATTAATTTTTAAATTTTTAAATTCTATAAAATAGAATAATTCTTTATAATTGTTAAAAGAAAATATCTGTGAGTTTGTTAGAAGATATTCTTGATTTTCCATGTGTGTGAGTTAAATTAAATGCAAATTCTTGTTGAGGATTTTCTCGGAGAGAATATTGCTAGAATTGGGAAAGGCAAGAAGGCACTTCACGCGAAAGAAAAAAAACAAAGAATTGCTAGAAAAATTGTTATTTTATTTTGGGGTTTTGATTTTTTTTAAGAAATTTGGAAGATTTCGGGATTATTTTTGGTTCAAGTAGTATCATTATTATCTTGAGATGGCAATTGGATTTAGGAAATCCTAATGTTAGTTAAATAATTGTATGAAATGCATTTAAAGTTGTGTATTCTTTTGTTCATGATTGTTGGGACTAATTGGGGTTAATTGAGAATGTAAGTCTTCCAAACGTAATTTCTTGAAAGGGAGTTGTTTTTTTATGATGGTTTCATATTTTGAATAAACTAGGGTAGTGCACATAGTTCTTTTCAGTTTAGACACCTGGTTCTATGAATGGGTTGTGATGACTTTTATTTTATAGTTGGTTTTTTTTTATGTTGGTTTATGTGCACCTTGTCTACCCTTAGTTAGTGGAATTATTTTCCTTATGTTGTTATTAGGGGAGTGACTCTTTATGAGGGCTGACACACAAAGTGGTGCCAGGGTAACTCATGTAGAGTTAGTTAATGAGTGAAAACTAAATCAATACATTAGGTAGTCTAAAATATTTAACTGGATTCACTCATGGACTCAAGGGCTAGTGCAGACTTGGGGATGAGTCGAGAAGGCCTGGAATGGAAAAATCAATATCTAGTCATTATGAAAGATATCCAATTCCGCAACAGATTGTATGTGGGGCCGAGTTTCGTAAGAGGTTACCAGGGTAACCCAAGATGGGGGCCGGAACCTAGGAAGATTCACCCGGGTAACCTATGCAACATTGTGATGACACTCCACCTATAATAATAGTATCCTTGTGAACTGTGTATTTGATCATTCAATTATGGAAGCAATGTAACCATTAAGTTAAGTTGGTACTTGTATAGTTTTGTTTTGGTTTCACCTGTGTCTAGGGATTATAGGTTGTATCTAGGGAACCTTTTTACTATCTTCTAGCACGGGGGGTGTGCCTACGGGTACCACTTGGTTGGGTGGAACGTGAACCTTACACCGTTGGGTCCCCAATTCTTGTTCATGGCAACGAGTACTTCTTGATTGGAGAGCTCGTGTGTGGATATGTACTTTCTCATATTTATCATTTGTATCAATGGAAACCTTATTCATGTATCACTCCTCATTTGTAATCGGGGAGAACTTTTGTAACATGTAATTGTACACTTTTGTATGACCTACCTCATTTGGAAATGAGTATTGTAAATGTTATTATAATTGCAATGTAAGGAAGAATTATTTTGTACATTATACCTTCATTGATGTAATTTATTTGTTAATGAATGTATGCTCTTAAGTTTATGAGAATTAAATACATGCTATGTATAGTTACTTATGTTAATTATGGGATTTACAAGTAGTGTGTCATCACATATCTTAGGGAATGTTCACATTAATGAAGTTCATGTATACACTTTAAAAAAAAAAATTTATTACACTATCGTAGTCATTGCAACATTCTTTAGGTTACGAGACGGGGCATTATAGATTGGTATCAGAGCCAAGGTTCTAACACTGGATGCTCTGGGTAATTGTGAGCCCATTAGGTTGTCCTAGATGTTAGACTATGTAGTATTGGTTTTTGTTAGCCTTGTCTATTTTGTATCTGAGACTTTTTTTTTTTTTGTGTGGGATCATGCCTAGACGTCGTGGTAGAGGTCGTGGTCGAGGTCGAGGTGGAGGCCGTGGGCTGAATCTCCAGGTTACTCCCCCTCAGAGCTCCCACGAGAGCGAGCATGCCGAACAGTTGGGTCCTCAATTGGAACAGACAAGTGGGGAACGGATTCCAATTCAGCCAGAGGTTGAGGGAGCACAGTTGCGTCCCTTACTAGAAGAGGTACTTGCCAGACTTGGTTTGAGGTAGGAAGTTGATCAGGAGGTGGTTAGGGAGCATGATAGATCTCCTAGGAGGATTGTTAATACTACAGAGCATGATGCCATAGTTGCAAGACATATGAGAGATTTGTTGAGGGCACTCCCTCCTACATTTGATGGCACAGGTGGTGGTCTAGAAGCAGAGACCTGGTTATTAGACTTGGGAAGATGTTTTTCTATGCACCCATATGGTAGCAATACCCGAGCTAGATGCGCCATCATGCATCTGAGAGGTTTTTCCTCTACTTGGTGGCGTTTGGAGGAGTAGAAGCTCCATCTAGAGATTGGGTCAGTTTCTTGGGAAATGTTCTTAGAAATATTTAGAGCACGTTTCCTATCTGAGCATTGGAGACAATGATGAGTTGATGAGTTTCATGATTTGCGTCAAATGGCTTTATCTGTTGAGTAGTATGAATGCAGATTTTATGAGATCAAACAATATGCAGGAATTGGAGATGATAAGGCGATGTTGGTGCAACATTTAGTAGGGGTTTGAACGCCCATATTAGTGGAGGAGTTAAAGTCTTCAAACCGAAGACTATGGAGGTTGCAGTGGAGAAAGCGCGTATTGTGGAAGAGAATCTGACTCTGGCATTGGGTGGACATACAAGTGTCCAGATAAGTAGTACACCTATAGCAGGTTTTGGTCCATGAGGTGGTCAGCTACAGACAAGAGGTTCCTCTAGGAACCAACAGACACCCGCTAAGGGTGGACAACAGAAACAACAACGTAATCCTTAGAAGAATAATAATTCACAGTCTCAGCAAGGTAATAGTTCTCAGTCAGGAAAGAATTGTAACTGGTGGCACAATAAGCACAATCGACAGGATCAGCCAGCTCAGAGTGCACAGTCTACTATTAGTAGAGGAAACTTTCAGCAATCCAATGCACCTTCGGGTGGTAGAGGATTTGGTAGAGGTACTGGTTGTTATTCATGCGGTCAGCAGGGACATATTGCTAGGCAGTGTCCTATGAGAGGTTCATCAGGATTTGGGCAGCAACTGACAGCTTCTAAGCCTACAGTTGGGGATGCAAGTCGTTCTCATACAGTTTATGTTGTGGTAAATAACCGCCAAGCCAATCATCAGAATACAGTGGTCGAGACTTTAGGTTAGTTACAGGGTACTGATGTTACTATTCTTTTTTATTCTGGAGCTATTGATTCATTTATTTCACCTACTATTGTTGAGCGATGTGGTCTTGTGGTGGTAAGGCAAGGTGGTAAGTGGCAGGTAGAATTCACCTCTGGGGTGAAGGTAGTGGAAGAGAACCTTGTATGCAATTATGGACTAAGAATTGGTTCGTTATCTACCTTAGTGTATCTTCATATTACACCTCTAGGTTCATATGATATTGTTTTAGGAATGGACTGGTTAGAATCTCATCATGTTGTGATTGACTGTCGATTGAAGACAATAAGTTGTAATAATGATTCAGGTGCAAAAGTTGAGATCATAGGTGTTCAAAGACCTATCTCTTTGCGGATGATTTCTGCTATGCAATTGAAGAGATGTCTTTGCCAAGGTTGTCAATTGTTTGCAACAACAGTTAATGACTTGGAGGTAGGGTAGAGTCGAGAGATATCTCTTGATGATCACCCTATCCTCAGGGAATTCGCAGATGTATTTCTTGGTGATATACTTGGTATGCCACCGAAACGAGATATTGATTTTAGAGTTGACCTAGTTCCTGGAGCAGAGCCTATATCTTGAGCCCCATATAGAATGACTACTCAGGAACTAGAAGAGATTCATATTTAGTTGGAGGAACTTTTAGATAAGGGTTTTATTCATCTAAGTGTTTCTCCTTGGGGAGCACCTGTCATCTTCGTAAAGAAGGACATATAACTTAGATTGTGCATTGACTATCATCAATTGAACAAAGTAACAATAAAGAATCAATATCCTTTACCCAGAATCGATGATCTTTTCGATTAGATCAAGGGAGCTAATGTGTTCTCTAAGATTGATTTGAAATCAGGTTACCATCAGTTACACATTGCAAAAGGCGGACATTCATAAAACAACATTCTGAACTTGTTATGGGCAATACAAATTCACAGTAGTACCCTTTGGGTTAACAAATGCACCATCAGTTTTCATAAGTTTGATGAATGGTTTCTTTCGCACATACCTTGATCATTTTGTTATTGTGTTTCTCGATGATATTTTGATCTATTCGAGAAATATGAAGGAGCATGAAGAGAATTTGAGACAGGTATTGCAGTGCTTGAGGGAGAATCAATTGTACGCAAACCTAAAGAAGTGTGACTTCCTTCAGAATGAGGTGAAATACTTTGGTCATGTGATTTCTGGAAAGGGTATTGTTGTGGATCCTTCGAAGATCCAAGCTATTGTTGATTGGCTCGTTCCTACCAACGTAGCCGAGGTTCGTAGTTTTATGGGTCTTGCTAATTATTATAGACGGTTTGTTCAGGGGTTTTCTAGGATTGGGCACCCCATTACTTCTCTTTAGAGCAAAGGGAATAAATTTGTTTGGACAGAGTAGTGTCAGTTGGATTTTCAGACACTTAAGGAAAAGTTGACTAATGCGCCTATATTAGTTGTTCCTGATCCTGCTAAGGAATTTTTTGTTTGCACTGATGCGTCCTTGGAGGGTTTAGGAGCAGTACTAATGCAAGAAGGGTGTGTGATTTCTTGAGTCTCACAAACTCAAGGATCACGAACTGAATTATCCCACTCATGATTTGGAGCTTTCCACAGTTGTTCATTCATTAGTTTGATGGAGGCATTTCTTATTGGGTCACCACTTCGAACTTCATAGTGATCACCGTAGTCTACAATATATTTTTAAGCAGCCTAATTTGAATGCTAGATAAAGGCGATGGATGGATTTCTTATGTGAATATGATTTTGAGGTGAAATATGTTCAGGGAAAAGAGAACATAGTGGCAGACGCTCTCAGTTGCCGACGACATGAGATTTTTGCTATTACTCTTGAAGTTGATTTGAGGAGCCAAATTTTGGCAGCACTTCCTATGGATATATCAACCAGGAGGTGAAAACTGAGATTGAATTAGGTAGACCTCTAGAGGGTAGATTCACAGGGTATACTCTTGAACCAGATGGTTTATTGCGACATTTAGATCATATCTATGTACCATATTCAGAAGGTCTTCGCATGTTGATTATGAATGAGGCACATCGAGCACCTTACTCAGCTCATCCTGGTGTTAAGAAGATGCATGCTGATCTTTGACAGTTGTACTTTTGGCCCGGTATGAAACATGATATCGCTGATTTTGTATTGAGATGTCTTGAGTGCCAGAGAGTTAAAACTAAGCATCAACATCCCGCAGGATTATTGCAGCCACATCTCATTCCTGAATGGAAATGGGATATTATATCAGTTGATTTCATTGTTGGTTTACCTATGTCGTCTCGTCGACATGATGCCATTATGGTTACTGTTGATAGATTAACTAAGGTAGAACATTTTTCTGTAGTTCGATCATCTTATAATGCTTCATCTGTAGCTAGGATATTCATGGAGGATATTGTTAGGTTGCATGGAGTTCCTCGTAGGATTATATCTGATAGAGATCTCGTGTTTACATCATCCCTATGGACTTCATTACAACATGCTCTAGGTACACAATTGAGCTCTAGTTCAGCATATCATCCTGAAACCGATGGTCAAACAAAGAGAGTTAATCAAATTCTTGAGGATATGCTTAGAATGTATGTAATGGACCAACAATCATGTTGGGAAGATTATCTATACTTAGTGGAGTTTGCCTATAATAATGGATATCAAAGTTCCATAGGTATGTCCCCTTTTCAGGCATTATATGGACGTCCTTGTCGGACTCCATTGAGTTGGGATCAACTTGAGGATAGAGTGTTACTTGGACCTAAGATGCTTCGAGACATGGAACAATAGGTTGATCGCATTAGACAACATTTGATAGTAGCACAGGATAGACAAAAGAAGTATGCCGATGTGCATAGAGTGGACTGCCAGTTTTCAGTTGGTGATAGGGTATTTCTTTGAGTGCAACCGCGAAAGAGTCCAATCCGTTATGGAAAAGGCTCTAAGCTTGTGCCTCAATTTTTGGGCCATTTGAGATTCTAGAGAGGATTGGTCCTGTGGCGTATCGACTCACCTTACCACCTAGTTTGTCACGTATTCATGATGTCTTCCATGTGTCAGTTCTTAGACCTTATCATCCCAATATTTCTCATGTACTTGATTGGAATGTGTTACAGGTAGAGGATAGGTAGCTGGCTTTGGAGCCCATGGGAATTCTTCGGCGCCGGAGGCTCGTTCTTAGGGGTCGAGACGTTGAACATGTGAGGATCCAATGGGATCCTAGTCATGAGGCATCTGCTACTTCGGAGGATGCGACACGCATGAGGGAGCTTTATCCCTATATGTTCGCAGGCTTTTAGGAGTAAGCCTGATCCTAGGGGGGAGGATGTAGTACCCCTCCATTTTGCTTATGTTTTCTGACAGTATCTTTCACTTTGATAGACCCTAATACTTTGTTTTGATGTATTTGATCGCTGACAGTAGAGCGATTGTGGATTTATTTTATGATGTGATGATACACTGTTTGGTGGTGATTATTTCTGACATGCTTTATGTTAGCATAGATGTTTACTTCAGATGTTTTTTGCTATATATGCTTATGGTAGATTAATTGATATTTATTTTTTTAGTTCGATGTGATATTGTATTGGTGAGGAGAATGGAGTTGCATCTCTCGTTTGCTAGTGCCTTGTGATTTCTGTGATTTTCTCTTCACGGTGTGTTTGAATCATGAATTATATACATGTATGTTATATGTTTGATTGCAGGATTGCAGGTACATGACACCGACTCCACCTGGTTTCACAGGTCTGAGTGTGTCCAAACTCAATAGTAATGTTGATTGGGAGATAGTAATGAGGTTTTTCCTAGTCTAGTCTCAAACCTAGTCACAGTATGTTGTCAGTTTAGGTCTGGTATGTTTGGTTGTCACGTCTAAGTTTACCTTGTTATTTGTTAAGAAAGGTTTATTTTGTGAGTTTAATGTTAAATGAATGTTCTTTATAATTTAGTGCTTATTTAATTAATTTTAAATATTGTAGATAAAAGTTTCTTATTTTAATTTAATTAATTAAATTAGTTTATTTGGTAAAATAATTTAATCATTGTGATTAAAGTTATTTTATTAAATAAATTAATTAATTGATTAAATTTCCTATTATTGATTAAATATGGTTTAAATGCTTTTGTGTGAATGGGAATTTTAAATTTGTTTAAAGAAAATGAAATTAATTTTTAAAATTTTAAATTCTATAAAATAGAATAAATCCTTATAATTGTTAAAAGAAAATATCTGTGAGTTTGTTAGAAGATATTTTTGATTTGTCATGTGTGTGAGTTAAATTAAATACAAATTCTTGTTGAGGATTTTCTTGGAGAGAATATTGCTAGAATTGGGAAAGGCAAGAAGGCACTTCATGGGAAAGAAAAAAATAAGAGAATTGCTAGAAAAATTGTTATTTTATTTTGGGGTTTTGGTTTTTTTTTAAGAAATATGGAAGATCTCGGGATTATTTTTGGTTCAAGTAGTATCATTATTATCTTGAGATGGCAATTGGATTTAGGAAATCTTGATGTTAGTTAAATAATTGTATGAAATGCATTTAAAGTTGTGTATTCTTTTGTTCATGATTGTTGGGACAAATTGGGGTTAATTGAGAATATAAGTCTTCCAGACATAATTTCTTGAAAGGGAGTTTTTTTTTTTTGATCAGTGATAAAGGTTTATTATATTGAATTTAAAAGAAGATTACAACAGATTCTTCTGGTTCTCACCAGAATAATAAACAAAAGAAGAGCTCCACACCAAAACAACAGACACCATAGAGTTACATTTAAAGACAAAGCTTCTGAAACATAAACTTTTAACAAAACTATAACTTTGCTCCACCACTTGGCCTTCCTTTGGTCTGAGACCGAAGGACCATAGCAAAGCTTTTCCTTTTGCAGAATTTTCTCCCCTTGACGGTTTGCCAACTATCCTCCAGCCTTGCAGCCACCTTCTGCCAGTCTCTTCCCTTTGTTGCAAACTCATCATTCATCATTTCAACCTCCTCGATCTGCCTATCTTTCGATGCTTCATGTCGCATCCATGCATCATCTTCCACTAGTTGCACATTCTTCCCTTCCTCCTCTCCACTATTTACCCCTTTGTTGTTCTTCTTCAAAGAGCCTGATTTCTCCCTACATTCTGGGGTTTTAGCTCCATGATGAGTTATTGCTGCTATTCCTTCACAATTTTTACCTTCATCAACATCTTTCAAGCTGGGCATCTCAACCAAACATGATCCCCCCCAGACCTATTCCTCTATTTGACTGTGGTAGAATAGATTTTCCCACAGCCTCCAGAGTCACCTTATCTTGTTGTTTCACACTATTGTCCTGCTTTTCAACAGCATAATGCTTCCTTGAGGCATCCTTCCACCAAGTAACTAGTTTGGCCCATCTGGGTTTTGCACAGTTCATAGCTATATGGCCAATTTGGAAACACCTCCTACAACGGAATGGTACCCCTTCATAGTCCAAAGGCTATACCCAACATCCTTTGGAAGTTTCAATTGAAATCTCTTCAGGAAGTGACTTTGATACTTCCATCTCCACCAAAATCCAGGCATACGTGGAATGCAAAAGATTTGAAGAGCCTTCATCGATCATCAAAAATTCTCCTAAAGAGTTTCCAATGGCCTCCAGACAAGATGCAAACCAAAAATGGAGAGGCAAGTTTGAGAGTCTTACCCATAGAGGGACTTTATCAAAGGTCTCTATTGCAAGGTTAAAAGCCTGATGCCAGGGCTTCAAGGAAAGAGAAAATTTCTCCTCCCAGCTCCAGAAGAAATCACACAAGATTTTGTTTCTATCAGCCACAGATTCAAACACCACTATGAAAAAACCTCTTGCAGCAGGATAGATTTGGATACAACCATCTACTATGGGTTCCCAGTGTTCAGATATCCAATGATGTAAATCACATAAACTGGGCCAAAAACCCCTAAACCTTCCTATCACTCCTAAATTTGAAAAAACTTGAACATTATGAAAAACTTCCTTTTCTATCTCTTCCTGTAGAGAAATTGTGGGTTTCTGTGACTTTACCTCTACAAAAACCACCCCTGTTGCTTGATGCTGAGTCACACCATGCACCTTTTCCCCTGCATTGGTTTTCTCTGTTACTTGGTGCTTAGGCATATGCATCCTAGATGCTTTCCCAACCTCACCCTGTCATTTCCCTACCTCCTCCCTAGAAAACACCTCCACTCTGCAACTCCCTCCTCCATCTCTTTCTCCTAGGCAACGTCTTTCAGACTAGGTTGGGCCCCCAACAGCATTCCTGCGGCTCTCAGTGAACATAGCTGTTGCAGCCCTAGCGTGTGGCTCAGATGGCTTTATCCCATTGAAATACATTAAGTATTACCTAGGGAGTTGTTTTTTTATGATGGTTTCATATTTTGAATAAACTAGGATAGTGCACATAGTTCTTTTCAGTTTAGACACCTGGTTCTATGAATGGGTTGTAATGACTTTTATTTTATGGTTGGTTTTTTTATGTTGGATTATGTGCACCTTGTCTACCCTTAGTGGAATTAGTTTCCTTATGTTATTATTAGGGGAGTGGCTCTTTATGAGGGTTGACACACAAAGTGGTGCCAAGGTAACTCATGTAGAGTTAGTTAATCAGTGAAAACTAAATCAATACATTAGGTAGTCTAAAATATTTAACTGGATTCACTCATGGACTCAAGGGCTAGTTCAGACTTGGGGATGAGACGAGAAGGCCTGGAATGGAAAAATCAATATCTAGTCATTATGAAAGATATCCAATTCTGCAACAGATTGCATGTGGGGCCGAGTTTCATAAGAGGTTACCAGGGTAACCCAAGATGGGGGCCGGAACCTAGGAAGATTCGCCTGGGTAACCTATGCAACATTGTGATGACACTCCACCTATAATAACAGTATCCTTGTGAACTTAGTGTATTTGATCATTCAATTCTGGAAGCAATGTAACCATTAAGTTAAGTTGGTACTTGTATAGTTTTGTCTTGGTTTCACCTGTGTCTAGGGATTGTAGGTTATGTCTAGGGAACCTTTTTACTATCTCCTAGCACAGGGGGTGGGCCTACGGGTACCACTTGGTTGGGTGGAACGTGCACCTTACACTGTTGGGTCCCCAATTCTTGTTCGTGGTGATGAGTACTTCTTGATTGGAGAGCTCGTGTGTGGATATGTACTTTCTCATATTTATCATTTGTAGCAGTGGAAACCTTATTCATGTATCACTCCTCATTTGTAATCGGGGAGAACTTTTGTAACATGTAATTGTACACTTTTGTATGACCTACCTCATTTGGAAATGAGTATTGTAAATGTTATTATAATTGCAATGTAAGAAAGAATCATTTTGTACATTATACCTTCATTGATGTAATTTATTTGTTAATGAATGTATGCTCTTAAGTTTATGAGAATTAAATACATGCTATGTATAGTTACTTATGTTAATTATGGGATTTACAGGTAGTGCGTCGTCGCGTATCTTAGGGAATGTTCGCATTAATGAAGTTCATGTATACACTTTAAAAAAAAAAAAATTACACTATCATAGTCATTGCAACATTCTTTAGGTTACGAGACGAGGCATTACACAACCTACTAGCTATCTAGTATAATCAAATATCTAGCTATGAGTGTTCCTTAAGCTTGTCTATGTTTGATTATATCTAGTATAATAACAATACCTATGAAAAACAATCTCTCTTACCCATGTCTAATCATATCTAGTATAATAATAATACCTATGAAAAACAATCTCTCCTATCATGGAGTAATTACAAACATTACACAAATAGAGTAAATATTTTCCACTTTTCTTTCAACTTAGCAAACTTACTTCTATGTGCCATTGAAATTGTTTGTAATTTTATTTTGTTTTATTGGTGTGTGTTTGTGGTTTGTATTTTTTGTAATTATTGTCTATTTTCTTTATATTTATATTTTATATTTATTCTATATTTAATGTCTATTTTGTTATTTTTGTTTGTATTTATTGTCTAGTTTCTTTATATATATATGTTGGAATTGGTTATAATTTTATTTTGTATTTATTGGTGTGTGTTTGTGTTTTGTATTTTTTGTAATTATTGTCTATTTTCTTTATATTTATATTCTATATTTTTAGACACTGAAAAATGTCCTAGATGATATCATACACTCGAATAAGGTTTACTAACATCATTTCCTCTCGAAACCCATCCCCTTTTCACTTAATTAATTGAATTAGCCTAGCTAATTAATTAATTGCATCATTTTCGTCTATTAACCTAACGCATTTAATCGGGTTAATTCACCCCCTTTTAAACTAACATTTCATCTCGTTAGATTAAATAAATATAATTATTTAATTTAACTCCCTGAGTCATCTTATTTAATTAAATAACCCTAACTTATTTAATTAAATATCATATCAACTTCCCCCTTTCATTAAATCATTTAATTTAATGAATATCACTTTATTCTTCAAAACCCCGAATTGTATGATTAAACCTTGTTTAATTAACAATTAATCTAATTTTCCTCCAAAAGGGGAATATTCCCTTGGAATGTTCCCTCCCCTTTTGCACAATTAAAGTTTGTTTTAATTAGCAAAATATCTATTTCCTCACCCATGAATATTCCAAAGAATATCTTCTCTCCTCCAATCATCTAATTTGGCTTCTTGAACAAGCTAAACTTGTGACCTCTTAGGCAAGTCACATAGTGACTTGTCTATGCAGGTCAAAAGTGTGTTTGTTTGGAATAAATGGGAACTCTTGATTAAATCTCATCTTGCATTCTCACCTGTTGATGATAATCCATGATCGATGCCTCCTATTTCCTCCATCCTTGACCATTGATTAATCTTATCGATCTCAATGCTTCATTTCTCATTTGCTCTCCTATAAATAGAACACTATTTGGAGACAAATGGATCCATCTTTCAATTGAAAACTTATGTTGTTGAATTCACTTACACTCACACTCATATTTTACTCACTTTTAGCATATTTTAGTTCATTTTTAGTTGCATATTAGTTTTAAGCTTCCATTAATGGCTTCCATGCATCCATCTTAGCTTGTTTATAAACTAGGGTTTGAATCTTCTAGCTTAAATATCACTTAGATTAGCATAGCAATTGCATAATTAGATCAATTTTAGCATAAAATCATTTTAATTTAGCTATCATGTTCAATTTAGCATAAACATGTTTTCATCCATTTATCACAATAGTTTCATCAATTCTCTTCAATAGAATCAATTGAAACAGGCTCATTGATCATGGGATTGGGAAAGGGTCGTCATCTCACATCAATACGACACCAATTCCAAAATAGGATAAGTTTCAAATGGGGTAGAATAGACATTTCAATGTTTTTTATTTTTAAAATGCTTCATTTCACTAAATGTTTAGTTTATCTTTAATTTGAATGATCTTGTTTGAGATTGAGGTTTAGTGGCTAAATTATGCTTCGATTCATCATGGATCAAGTGTAATCCACCCACATTGATAATCCTTGGTCACAATATTTAATGTCTATTTTTTAAAATTTTGTTGTTTTTTTTGTATTTATTTTCTTTTCTTCTTTCTTCTTCTTTCTTCTTTTTGTTTTTAATTTATTTTTTTTCTCTTTTTTCTATTCATCTTAGGTCCTCGTGCATCCTTCTCTCTCCCCCCGCTTCTCTTTTCTTTTTAGGTAGTGTTTGGTCTACAACTTTTTATTTTTTCTCCTTGAGCTCTTTGCTTTCATCCTGATGATGGATCACAGAGTGTGATCTAAAATTTTGATATAAAAATTCTCACACAATCAAATCCAAAAAACTTGCTAAGGAACATTATGGATTGTGGAAACTTGATATCATTATAAAAGACTAGTTAAAACAACCATGAAGCAAATCAGTCAACACTAATGCAAATGGGGGAATAATATCCTCATGCCTATGATAAGCTTTCCAATTAATTGGTCGTAGTCACAACACTTCCAAATCAACAACTAGCTTGGTATTGATCCTTCAACAAAGACTCAATAACCACTATCTCACAAGTTGGAAAATACTTCTCTCAAAATAATAATAAACTCTCTCTAAAGCTCAAGGCTCTCACTCACTACACTTGGTAGAATATTGCAAATAGAATTGTAAATAAAATGCAGAAACTTGCTCAAGGAATAATGCATCCCAAACAAGTGGACTAGCTCCACTATTTATACAACAATATGGTAACTACTCAGCCTTCATTTTAGGCATGGTTTCTAACAGCAGCAAGCATGCACAACAATACATATATCATAGCTTAAAAGGTGGAAAACATGTAAGCACATACTTAGCTTAAACAACTACATATTGACTTAGTTAAATGACAACAATTAGAGACCAATTCAAATCTTCACATGATAGAATTCAGTTTACAATTCAAAATGGACATCTACAGGTATACGGATTCAAAAGTGTTTCCAAAGCTTAATATTCATATACATAGTTGGTGCGATTTCCTTTACATCTGAAACACTCAACATTAGATTTGCAACACCAAGCTTATATCGACTGTCATAGTATGAGTCAATTCACTTAATAACATGGTTTGAAAAATTTGTCGATATGTATACACACCTTTACAAATGTTGGTCGATGCAAAATAACATGGCACTTACAATTTACAAATTCCACAGGTTTCCAAAAAAGAGGTGTCAACTTATTCTACCATCATTCATCGATTTAATGATTGCTCAATGTTTGCAAATTATAAACTCTTCTTTTGCAAAAAACAAGAGTATAATGCGGCTAAAGATTATAGTCATTACTATCTCATAGTTCGGCCTTTGATTTAATTATAAATCAGTTGATAATAATTGATTTAGTCAGTCGATCTCAAAGCAAATATCATATAAATATATATATATATATATAAATAACATATACGTATATATACTTACATATATATATATATATTAACATAAACACACACAAACACATATATATACATATATATGTATATGTTAGTATATATCCATATTTATCATATGTCAATAAAGCATGTATATATAATCAATATATAAATGAATACAACAAGATAGAAATCACATCGTTATATTAATATATTGGTTGTGTGTATATATATATATATTTATAAATATAGCTCTATGTACATGTATACGTATGTATACATATATTGATACATTCATATGGGCATGTCCATTTTCCACCATACACATATATGGATACATATATACATATAGATATATGTATATACATTATATATAAACACACATTCGATTCCCACACCAAAATCACATACAATTACTATGATATTGATAAGAGCCTACAAGCGATATATATCTATATGTATACATATACAGGTAGTGAGAATCATTAGATAGTTTCGTGTGCATAAGAAACTCATGCTTGAGTGTGGATAGATACATCTAACTATGTACCCTCATGTACGCGTTCCTTCGTGCATATAGTCTATCATCGGCATGTATGTGTGTGTGCATACATACTCCTCATATGTTCCAAATATCAATACAAGCATAATAACAAGGAAAGAACTCTCAAGCTCAAACAGATAAACACCCATTAATGCACTCAAAAGTAAACAAGACTCTTATTAATGCAAACATATTGACTAGGGATGACTTACCAACTTCCCACTTAGTAACTTGACTCAATTATTCTACTGTGGTGTGTGCAAGCTTAGATAGGTTACGTTACTAGTTACCCGACCAAGACCTTCTCCTGAGTGATACTTCCCCTCCTCTTGGAGGAATTGAATATATACCTGCAACCACTAACACATGCACACAATAGTTAGTTGTTCACAAAATATGCAATATACATGATACATCTCCAAAGTTAGAATATCAATTCAATATTCATCCAATCACATAAATGCATTCCTTCATATAATGTTAAATGAGATGACATTCATTCATAGAGTAGTGATAACAAAGAGCAGGTACAATTTATTCATCCACTGAATTCACATTACATTCACAATTTACCCTACATCGTAGTAGTAAATAGTAATTACACAATTGGGGTGTAACAATGGGAAAAGAAGATTTGTGTTGGGTTTATTCTTGAACTAGTTATATAAGTTTGCATATACAAACACATACATATATAAATTTTATATAAGGAGTTATATGTTTATTTTATTATAAATGTTTAAATTCTTTTAGCCGTCTCCATTTAGAGTTGTGCATAGTTATTTATAATTATTTAATCTATATACATATATCATTGTGTATGAAGAGTTCTATGTATTTAAAATAGTTATTTTATGTCAAATATATATATTCAAGTCAAAACCTATGAAATTCATCCATTAAATGGTATGTTAAAACCATTATAGGATACTTGAAGATTGTAAATGAATAACATTATACTCAACTAGGTACTTAGTATGTTTATGAAAATTGGTTTCAATCAACATTGTAGTAACTATGTGAAATTCATTTTATATGACTATTTACTCTTCAAAACAATATTATACATGAATACTACACATTATACCTCTACAAAATAATATTGTAACATCCTTATACTTGATTGTACTTATGTTGGTGAGTAGAAACCTCATGGATAATCTTATATAAGACTCTACAATCCTCATATGGGAACATTATATGATTTTTTATGTTTGAAAAATTAAGTAAATGATATTTAGGTAATGTACACTTATGATTTTCACTCAAAGGCAAGCTAGGAATATGGAAAATATTATAGTATTCTGGAAACTTGTGTTAAAAGTTGTACCTTATGATTTTAAATTTATTTTATGATTATTTTATTTAAGTAAAGAAAGATATAGTAGTGTTGTGAATATATGACCTATATTTTTATATAATTAGAATATAACTATGACCTATGTTTTTATATAATTAGAATATAACTATAATTAGCACATTGGTCAAAGTGATACTATAGTTGTATGCAATTTCAATTCACTATACTCTTAGGATTGCATAGTAGTCAAAATACATGAGTAGCTAGAGTATATTTAGGGTCTACATGGTTGATTTCAATGATAGTGATCAAGTACTTATTATACACTTGGTTCTCATATTTGGTTATGATAATTCTATAGATGTCATTATATACCACCCTTGATAAAGGGTTGAGCCACTTCTAGTAGGAAGATGAGTGAGGGACCACTTGGTCTTTGGTTGGAGGTAAAGTGGTTAGATGATGCTCTCCCCCTTACAACTATTATAGAGAATATATTTCTTGTACTAAAAAAGATGAATAAGATAGCAGGTCCTAATATTTTGAATAATTTAAAAGTTAGTCCTTTATGTGGTTAAAATTTACTTGTATGGAATATATAAGATAACAATCCTATAGTTGAATTATATTTCATTGTATTATCAGTAAAAATGAAGAATTTTTGTTTCATGAAATAGAGTAATGTGAAGTATCCATTTTTCTAAATTGTGAACCTTAAAATTTTAGTTACGGTTTAAAAAATATATATTCATCTTTAAAATAAATGAAGTACTTTTAGTTATACAACCTCTTTGTTTTCTTAATGTATTAAATATATGTATTATTTAAAATATGGAATCTCATCACAAGTGATGTTAGAGAATAGGTTCAAACTCTAGGATCTATGAGCTTGTTTTTTATCGATTAAGCAGGGAGAGGGCCCTGACCCAAACATATTAATACAACATTATGAGAACAGGAGGTGGCAAGAAACAACAAAAAAAGGAAGCCCACCGAACTTCCCTCCTACCACAATAAAAAATCCTAACCAATACCCATTCGATCAAACATTACAGTTCTACCAACAGTATCAAAAAAATTTAACCCACTATTAGCAACATCCATCCTACTTAACTTAATAAACCTATTAATAACTTTCAAATTGTCCATGTTGAAACTAAAAATATTATCAGTCCTACAAACAGTACATAATAGGCCCCAACAAACATTAACCAAATTTTGAAAGATAATAAAATCGACCATCTAAACAAAAACAAAGAACAACAACACGAAGCATCATTGTTATGCTTCCTCGATCAGTTTCCACATTGTCAATAGGTCCTCCACCGTGTCCTCCATTGCTTCCTTCAGCTCCATCTTCCCAGCTAAGTCCTCCTTCTCATCCGTTTATTTTTTCTTTTGTTTTTTTTTTAATTTTCCCATTCTAGAAACAGTAGCCATTATAGCCTTCTTCATAATAGCATCGACCATAGAGCATAAAATTTTAACATCCTTTTCTAGGGTTTGAATTCTATTTTCTTTGTCTTGTTCTTGCATTGCTTCCTCTAAAACTTGCAGTCTTTACTCAATCTTTCTCTTCTCAATGATTTCAATAACTTGAATTATACCATCCTTATCCTTCCCTTTCCTCCAATCTTTTGACCCTCTCATTACCATCATCTTCAACCTTTTCTTCCTCATTGTCTTCTAATTATGTCCTCTCTTGAATGTCCATAGCATTACCACCGTCCTCCTCCTGACTCATCTCTTGCTGCAAGTCCTCATCCTTATCCTCGTTCTCATTTCCATCATCACTTTTTGCTCCTGAATCTTCCTCCTCCACTGAATCCTTGCCCAAGTTGTCCAGGACCTCTTCTGTGGAAGAGTCATTCTCTTCCATCACCTCTTTTTCTTTACTTTCTTGTGGACTGTGGGTGCTTTTCTCCTTAGGGCTCTATGAATTTTTGTTACTGTCTTGACCTTTCGACACCACCAAAGCCAGTATTTTAGACCTTCTCCCACCCGGGTTAGATCCTCCCGCCTCATTGTCATCAAGAATGGTAATCATATTTGATTCCTCCCCCAATTCGTGCAACAATAGTTTCCTCTTCTTTTTAGCCCCCAAGTCCATGGATTCGTCCCTTCGCTTTTCAGGTGTAATAACTAGCAGATCCTTCCACAAAGCCTCATCAGGTTTAGGAGATTTCTTGTTAGGTTTTTTGGCCGCGGGATGGGCATTGTCTTCAATAAGCTCAATTTTCACCGAGCTTTGGGGTTTTGGGTTTTCAATCAGTTTGAGGGTAGGGTTTCTCTAGAGAGCATTGGATAAAAAAAACTTGCAAATGGCTCTAATGAGTCCCTAGTGTAAAGGAAAGTTGGCTCCATGAGTTAAACTCTGGTTCAAGGAAGAAAATAGAAAGAACAAAAGATTAATTTTTTAATGAAAGATTGATTTTTTTCAGATGTCTTATATGGTTGAGGATGGGGAAATGATACCCATGGACGGACTGGTAGTGACCTTCAAGGGTGAAATATTTCATAACTATAAAAAAACATTATGATATGGTGGCAAAAGCTTAACTCTAGAATAGTCATCTTGAAACCTTTCTGCTTTTTCTTTATCTTCAAAGAACCTTTCAATGAAATCTTGATACTTACCATTGCGGACCTTGGCCACTTTCTTTCCTTCATAAGCTAGTCCCATAGCCTGTGCAATTAAATTTATGTCCACCTTAAACTGAATGCCACCCAAATTAACATCGCCATCTCTCCAAGCATTGGCAAATTTGTAGCTTAATTTTTCATTATAGCCCTCCATAGTAGCAAAATAAGGAGTGAAACCTGCCCTCTCAAAGAGACCCCAAAGTTCCTCATTGTTTCGAAGTGACTGATATTTATGGGGTTCTTCTCACTTCCTCAGACCTCCCATGGTGCTTTCTTGACTCTGGAAATTTTTGGGCACAAGTAGTAAATCTCTTCTATGGCCTTCATTGTTCTCAATGCTAGCTACAAACAATTCAACTATCTCATTCCTAATGGCTACTTTGTGATTGCTCATTTGAAACGTTAGTAGCTTATGGTTTTTTCTCCAAAGTATGACAAAACTAAAGCCTCTATTGTCACCTTTTCACATATCATCATTAATGATAGCAACAACTCCACCTCCCTTTCTTACAATGATAACACCAATTTTAAAATTTCTTTTATTTATGTTTTACACATGAGTCCATCCATCAAATCAGGTATCAATCTCCAGATTTTTCCTCATGCCATTTATTTCCTTAATTAAATTTGTCTTGTCAAATTACATAACTTTGCAGCCCAACTATCCTTTCTAATTTTGGCCTTTCCTCTCATTGGGACTTAACAATCCTATAACGTGCATGCTTCCGCACCCTATCAACTTGCCATCATGCATCCATTTGGTCCATATCATCACTGGACCCCTCCACCTATCACTTTTATTAATGATAAAATTCCCATCTATTAATTCCGTTATTTGAATATTTCTTCCTCTAGGTTTGTCAGCCACCATAATTTCTTTAATTTGGTTGGGTAACCTAGAGAAGTCCCCAAAAATTAAAATATCCTGATTAACTCCTAAGTTGGCCATAGCATCCGCAGCCTTATTTCCTTCCCTTAAGGAATGCCATATTTTATAGTGTTGGATATTTTTTATCGTACGTTTACAATCTTCCAACAAATCCTTGATTTCCCAAGGGATTTGAGTAACACCATTAAGATAATCAATTATCAACTTAGAGTCTCCTATAGCGACTTTGTTGTACCCCTTCTCTCTAATATGTTTTACTTTGATCCAAACAATGTAAGCTTCAACATAGTTGTTCATTGTTGTACCTAATCCTTTGATGTACCCTACTAGAAAGGTGACTTTATCATCCCTGATCACACCCCCAGTAGTAACCTATCCCAAATTTCCATTTGAGCAACCATCAAAGTTGCACTTCACCCATCTTGGATCCAAGGGGATCCAGATAGTATTCATTCTTATGAGTTGCTTCAGTTAATATTGTTTAAGTCATGGGATAACCCCATAGTTGTTTTACACTTAGTTCTTGTTGTGTTGGCCCTTTCTTAACCTGTCTATATGAGCAGCTTTCCAAATTTTCTTGAATTTGTCTTTTTACAATCATACATAGTTCCTTGCTTGTCCTTGTTGTATCCCTAAATACCCTATTATTTCTTTCTTTCCACAAGCCCTAGGCCAAGAATGGGGGGACTTGTTCCAAAAGGTCTTTAATTATATTATGGAAATAAGGACAAAAGCTCCATCCATCTAGAAACATTTGAACATTGGCCGGGAAGACCCAATCCACCTTCAGCATATTAAGAAAGAAAGCCCAAACTTCTTAAGCATAAGGACATTGGAAGATCAAATGAACAATAGTTTCCTCTTCTTCATTACAAAGACTACACGTATTGACAAGATACCAGCCTCTTTTCTTTAGATTTTCAATAGTAAGGATCTTACCATGAATAACCATCCACCAAAAACAATTTATCTTCGAGATTAAATTTTTTCTCCAAACTTTGAGCCAGTCAAAAGATCCCAAATTTTGGTATTTTTGCATTATGGAATCATAGGAAAATTTAATAGAGAACCAACCACTAGCACTTTTAGTCTAGATCCATTCATCCTTTCTATTTCTTGAGAAAAAGTCAGGATATCTAATTTGTTCCATAAGTTGATCTAAAACAACATCCCATTTCTATTGTCTGCTTCCTCTTAAACTGACATTATTTAGGTAGTCTTTGAATCTTATCCACCTAGGTTTCAAATCTTCCCAAACTAAGTAATTAGAGAATTTTTTTCCAATACCTCTTTTCAGTCTGAATCTAATTTGTTGGACGTCTTCAAAATCTGACATAGGGGTCTATGTGGACCAGATATCATCCCAAAAATTAGTATTTAGCCCATTTCTTACCCTTATCTTTGCTCCTCTAGTCAAGATTCCTTTTGTTTTGAGAAGATTATTCCAGAACACAGATCCATGTGGAAGCTCCTTCTTCCTAATAAAACAACTAGCATCCTTATTTCTAAGATATTTTGCGTTCAATAATTTGGCCCAATCTTTTTCATCTTCCAGGAGGAACCAACCCATTTTCGCCCCAAAGCTTTATTGAAGAGTTTTAATTGTTTGATTCCCAATCCTCCAACTTTCTTTGAAGCACAAACCTTTTCCCATTTGATAAGTGCCATTCTTTTCTTTTCCTCCACCCCTAACCATAAAAATATTCTTTGAATTGTTTCAATTCTCTCAGCTACGTATGTTGGGATATTAAACATAGATAGGTAGTATACTAGTATGTTATGTAGTGAAGCCTTTAAAATTTGAATTTTTCCAGCTAGGCTTAGTAATTTACCTTTCCAACAACCAATTTCCTTTGTAATCTATCCACTATATAGTTCCAATAGTTGTTGTTCGGTTTTCAAGAGAAAAGAGGTAAGCCCAAGTAGGTAGTAGGT
The DNA here is from genome assembly GCA_007258455.2 of Sequoia sempervirens. Taxonomy (NCBI): domain Eukaryota; kingdom Viridiplantae; phylum Streptophyta; class Pinopsida; order Cupressales; family Cupressaceae; genus Sequoia; species Sequoia sempervirens. The sequence continues at coordinate 443,115,472 of VDFB02000017.1, read as the reverse complement.
AACTCTGCCTCCTGACATCCCAAGATTCTTATAACTTTCTCTTTCACGGTTAGGATAGAATTAAAAAAATAGATCTTGCTTTTCTAGTAGTTTATACACTGGCTAGAAATTTTTACATATTTTTCCAAAATAGATCTCCAATGTTTAGCTTTGACCACAAAAGCTTCCCTCATAAGAATAGTATCATCAACAAACTGTTGATGTGAAGCAGGGGGTAAGGAAGAGGCAGCACAAAATCCTTTCAGAGTTTTATTATTAAGCTATTTCTATATGTTTCACCCTAAGGCCTTAGCCACAATAACAAACAGGTAAGGAGACAAGGGGTCCCCCTGTCTCAAACCTCTGTCTGGTGAGAAAAATCCATGGGCAATACCATTAATCAAAACTGAATACTTTGGAGAAGTGACACAAACTTTTTTCAAATTAAGGATTTTCCCAGTGAAGCCAATTTTTTCAAGAACAACAAATAAAAAATTCCAGGAGACCCTGTCATAGGCTTTGGAGATATCTAATTTCAACACCATACTTGGTTTTTTACTGTAATCCATAGAGTGCAAGATATCATGAGTATATATTGCTACATCCAATATTTGTCTTCCTTGCACAAAACTTTTTGATTTATCACAATCAATTTTCCCGTAACCAGTTTTAGCCTATTAACAATTATTTTTGAGCAAATCTTGTATGTTGTGTTACATAAGCTTATAGGTCTAAAATCATTCATTGAAGTAGCCTCATTAGTCTTGGGAATAAGTGCTAAAAAAAGTAGAATTCATCTAATTCAAGAGTTTTCCTGATCTGAAGAAATCCTTGACCACAATAAAGGGGTCTGAGGACACAATATCCCAATAAACTTGAAAGAAACTAGGGGGAAATCCATCTGGTCCTGATGCTTTGAAAGCACCAAAGAAGAAAACAACTTCCTTTACTTCTTTCATGGAAACAGTCTTAGTTAATTCTTTCAGGTCTTCCTCAGTAATGATTTTAGGTATAACCTGCAACAACTCCTTGAGCTCCTGATTATCAATGATAGGGGGCTCAGGATAGTTTGAAAAGAAAGAAACAACCTCCCTTGAAATTTCTTCCTCCCCTTCCAATCGGGTGCCATTTGATGTGGTTAGGGATCTTATCTTGTTTCTTCCTCTGTGCTTCAAAGTAGACTAGTGACAAAACAGTGTTTTCGTCTCCTTCCCGAAGCCACTGAATCCTAGATTTCTACTTCTATAAATTTTCCTCCTTACTTATTTTGTGCCATTGAGCTCTCAACTCCCTTTCTTTGGTATAGATATCATCATCACAAGTTCTAGTCTCCATTTGATCTTGAATTTCCTTAATTTTTAAATTCAATTCTTTCTTGGTGATAAAGATGTTCACAAATGTGTATTTATTCCACCCTTTGACCTTTTCTTTGATTCTTTTTAATTTTTGTGTAAGCCTAAAAATTGGGGTTCTAGCACAAGGTAAATTCCACCATTCCTCAATTAGCGATTTAAAGTCTGAGTGGAGGGACCACATGATTTCATATGTAAAAGGATATGGTTTTTTAATCACTCTATCATCCCATTCCAAAAGAAGAGCATTATGATCAGACCATGTTCTAGGAGAGGCTAAAAGGGAGAGATTCTGCATTATATTCAAGTTAGAGGATATAAAAAATGTGTCCATCTTAACTTGGATGAGTTGATTTCCTTGTCTCCTATTTTTCCAAGTGAAGAGAGATCCAATAAGAGGTATGTCCATTAATCCGACTGAATCAAGAAAGCTTGCAAGATCAATCATACTATCTGAATAATCAGTTAAACCTCCTTTCTTTTTAGATGGGTATAGTGGGGAGTTAAAATCTCCTCCAAGCATCCAAATCTCATCTTTTTTGTTTTCCATAACTCCTTCCAGACTTTTCCATAGCTCCAACCTATCCAATCTTGAGTTGGGGCCATAAATATTTCCCAGGGTCCAATTAATGGAGGAGTATTTGTCCTCCATGTTTACTGAGAAGCTAATATTATTATTGTATTTCAGTTTTCGACCGAACCTTCAAGAATTACAAGTAGCAATCTCTCCAAAGGCATCATCTGCATCATTGACTTTGAAACCAGCTCCCAGCCAAAGCCTTTTTAGGTTTTTCTCAAAACTCTCCTTTCTCATCTTAGTTTCCTAGATCAAAAGGATATCTTATTTCACCTCAACTAAACAAGCCTTAAGAACATGTTGTTTATAAGGGCCATTTAGACCTCTGACATTCTAAGACAAAATCTTCATTGATCGATTCAAACAAAAGAGCAGTATTAGGCTAATACTACCCCTGATGGGAGTCTTTACTCCCTTACTTCCTCTTTGTTTTGTTCCCTTCTAGGGAATCAAGAGTTTTATGTTTCCCTGCTGCCGCATCCTTTGTTGTTTCTTTGATTCTTGTTTCCTTTAACTGGGGTTTTCCTTGTTTACTATTTCTTCCTACATCTAGTTTTTTCATCTTTCTTGATTTGGTGTTTATTCATCCTTTTTCATCTTTACTCTGTGGTGTGTATTCCTCCCCAAAGTTAGATTCTTGAGTTGGGGTCAATAGCTTTTCCTTATGGCTTATTATTTCCCCTTCTTCCAGTAGCTCATTTAGTTTTTTTCCCTCATTGTCGGAAGGCAAAGCCTACTGGTTCTCCAAAAAAGGTGGGGTTGTTGGTTCCTTGGAAACTTCAGACAATAACCTTTCCAAATTTTCTTTTGGATCATCCTTCTTTGGGGTTTTGTCATCCCCAACATCTTCTTGATCAAAGTCAAAGGATTCTTCTATGAGTAGCAAATCTTTATTGGGTGTTGAAGTTTTAGGGTCCTTTGATATGTTCAATAGGGTCATATCCTTCAAAGAGTCACTCATTTGTATGTCTATTTGGTGTATCTTCGGGTCAAGCGAAGCCTTGTTACAAGCATCTTGCGAATACCCAAATTTATTACATCCTTGAAAAAACACCATAGCACTCTCATATTCCAAAGGTTGCACCCATTTCCCAAACTTAGATTTTAAGGTAACAGAAGTGGGTAGAACTGTGTTAACCTCCACATTCACACAAATTCTAGCATATACTAATCTAGATTTAAGGAGAGTTACTTTGTCAATAGTAACCAAAGAACCAAAGGATTCTACTATCCCCTTAAAACCTTCTGGTGCCAGAACTCAAGTGGTAAACCAGGAAGCCTAACCTAGGTTGGAGCAACTTTTTCCAAGTCAGCAGAGGCATCGAATCCTGGCTTCCACTTGCATAAAGACAAAATATTTTTGAAACCTCTGTCAAAGACCCATGGTCCCCCCATGAGGACCTTTAACATGTCCTCAAAAATGACAAAATAAAAAAGAAAAATTCCTTTAGGCATAGCACTTATAGAAACACTGCCTTTAAGTTTCCAAGTTTTAAAGGCCCGCTTTTGTACTTGGTCTATATTGGGACGTCCAACTAAGAACTTCCCCACCAGAGAAAACTTAAAACCCTCTAGAGCATCATTAAGAATTGCATCTGGGATTTCCACCTCATCCCCAACCATAGTGCAAAAAGTTAGCATTGACTTCTGAGGTGTCTTGGCCAAGATTTGAATCCCCACAAGTTTTTCCACATAGGAGGCCGCATGGGCCTCAAAGCACATTTTTTCCTTTCCCCCGAGAGAAAAAATAGGATTATTCAAACCCCCAAGCGAGGGAATAAGTGATGTACCCGACAAGTTTGTGGTCCTATCGATTGAAGAAGCAACACTATTTTGGGAAACAATAGGCTGCTTTGGTGGGGGAGCCTTGATGGGGCTCCTGCCATACTGATTCATTAAGTTTCAAAGTAGCAGAAATTCAAAATTTGCAGAGAGCGCAAAAGCACAAATTCTATGAGCTTGGTGTGTCTAACACAAGACTACTAATTTAGAATTATGTGTAAGTACTGTCTAATTAATAAGGGTTTCCTTTTCTTTGAATTTGGAAATGGGGATGATCCATGTCAAGAAAATGACTTGGAATATCGAAAAAGAGTAGGAATCAATCCAAGTTTGAAGGGAAGTCTAGCCAACTACCTCAAAAGGAGGAGATGGATTTTTTACTTTAAGACCTTGGTGTTAGCTATGGATCATGTGAAATTAAACAAGAGAACAAAAGTGATGCCGAAGATTGAAATAAAACTAAAATTAAGGAAACCTTCTATAGTGCATTGCATGCCATTTGTCCATGTACATGATAGTACCCCAACCATAAGTAGGGAGGTATTAACAGAGTACTTGTGCATACATCTTGCCTCTAGTAGTTTGAATATAGAATTCAAGGATGAAGAACCCCAGGAAGTTAAGGCTAAGTAGTATTTTGAAAGTTGCAATTATAAATAACTATTTACTATAAATAAGGATATGTAAGTCTAATATTTTATGGTATAAAAACTATTCTTTTTCTCTTTTCGAAAACTTGTCTGATGTTTAAATTTCCAATTAATATAAAATATAAATATTTTTGGATGGGTTACTTGTGATAATTCACCAAAAAATTGGATGTACCAAGATGATATAGTATGAACAAGGATGAATATATGGAAAGTGGTCTTGGGGTTTTGGCCAATCCATAAATGACCCAACCTCGAAGCTTGATTTTTATTTTCCACTAAATTAAACCAAAGAAGTGATAGTAGTCATATATTAAGAGTTTTGAGGATCTTGAGAGAATGTAGGATAAATTGAATAAGATTAAGAAGCTAGTGTGAATGAGAAACAAGATGAACCAATACCTATCCAACAAGTAATCAAGAAGAGGTTGAAAGATAGGTAGATGTATGAAACCATTTGGAAAATAAACCTGCCTAAGATATGCAGAAGGTGAACTAACCGAAGTTTGATAGAATGATTCTTGGTGATTGATCCAAAGTGTGTCTTAGTGAGATGGATAAAAACTTCAAGATTTAGAACTACTTAGAGATAACTAAATTAATTTGGGTAGCCTATCAAATATTTGGGGAAGCTTCTACCTGGTGAACAAGTAAGAAATAAAAAATGGGGATTGATTCCACTAGCCTAATATAGAATAAATTTGTGACTTTGATTAGGAAAATGTGGTTACCTCAACTCTGTTTTAACCAAATTTTGGCCAATTTTTAGAATTTAAGGCAAGGGGATATGTACATAATAGAATATGAGGTAAAGTTTACACTACTCAAATATGTTTCTTAGTATCAATATGATGAATGGTTTTGTATTTAATATTTTATTGTGGGGTTGAATCCCCAGATTAGAGGAGAGGTAGAGATTGTTGGCATAAATTTTTATTTTCCTAGTGGGTTAATTTATTTCTCCCTTAGTCCTAGGTTTTTCCTACACTTTTATTAAGCTTTCTTAGGATAATAAATTGATTTTATTACTAAGAGATAAATGATGTGGTTTCCACTTCCTTAAAGGTGGAACACTTTCCACTTTTTGTGGTTGACTCCTATTGGTTGGATTTGCCACGTCCATCCTTTCCTTAGTTCTATATAAACTCATTACCTAGCTTGTATTTATCTTTTTTGCATTCATTAATTCAACTTGGAAGCTCTTAATGTAGTTCTATTTTATCAACATTTTATAATCTCCCAGAGTCCTAGTTTGCATTCTTTATATTTTTCCAATTTATGTAACTTTGAATCTTAAAAATTTCCTTATGATTTGAGGAAAAAATACCACACTAACTAATTGAAAGAAAAACAATATTTTACTAACAGATTCCTTATGATTTTTTGATATTTTAAAAAAAAATATTGAAAAAAGTTTCATATGAAGAAGTTATGAGCAATTAAAGTTAAAAAATAAGGGTTGAATTTGATTGATTGCACTTGATTCTTGGAGAAGAATATAAAATATCCACTTGCATCATAGAGAAGAGCTCTAAGCTAGATTTTTGTGAGGCTAAATTCATAGATGAAATGGAAAAATGTCAAATAGTCAAGAGGAGAGGGTAATTCACTCTTCATCTTCATTTCCATAAGGTATAAATTTATTGAGGGCTTGGCCAAGATTGAGAAGATTCCACTTTCAAGGGGGGTTTCTTCTGATTCAAACCCTACTCTTTATACTCCACCAAAACACTAGAGTTGGGGTCATCCCATAGGGTGATCAAATCTCTAAGAAAGCCCCTTATAAGGAACAAAGAGTGATATTTTTGATCCTCAATATGAAAAACATAAAGATTATAATCTAATAATGCAACCTTTAACCTTGCTCTTTATTTTATCCTTTGGTTGAGTAGAATTGAAGTGCACCCAATCAATCCACTTGATGATCTCTTTGTGATGCATTGACGGGTAGAATGTGGTTGCTTATTAAACTATTAGCATGAACTTGGGATTAGGATGATATATAAAAAAAAGGCATAATGATAGCATAAGAGTGGGTCCCAAAATGGGAATGCATGCCTCTTATTTATAGATTTTCATGAGGAAAATCAAGGGATAATATGCATTGTTAATGGAGGGCTATGTTTTGAGGAAGATGGAAGCATGGATTGAACTTGTATTCATGTGACAAGTGTCCCATGAGGTTTACTCACACATGTGTGAGAACTACATGTGCAAGAGGTAGGGTGGCTACACATGTGTGAGAAGAATTCTCACACATGTGAGAAGCATGCTCACACATGTGTGAGGAAGGAGCAAGGTAGGAAAGTATTCTCACACATGTGGGAGCATGAGGGGGTAGGGTCACTTTTCAAGTGATGAAGTTTTTAGATTTTGATCCATGTAGATGGATTTAATGGCTGAGATTAAATTGAAAAGGATTGAAAGTGTTGTGGATTTAAATATTAGAAGAAATAGTAATGGATCTTAATTAGCCTAAATTAATCAAATAAGTAGGTGTTAATTAATTGATTTAGTTGGAGAATTTGGGGGATTAGATTAAATTTAATATAAATTTATTTAATTAAGGGTGATGGAAAAGGTAAATTATAAATTAATTAATGATTATTTATTTAATTAATGGGCAGGAAAGAGTAAAGTCAAGTGTGGTCAAGTATGGACGAATTTAGGTGCCTACAGGTGGATAAAAAATATGATGTAGGTGGCTAATGTTTATGTTGTCAAAGGATATACTAAATAAAATTCAAACTTCACTATTTTAAATTTAGAAATATTTTTCTAGGCCTTGTCACAAAAGAATTATTCTCAAAAGATCAAGTGCATCAAAGAAGATGGACAAATTCTTTCTATTATCCTAGTTGTGATGCATGCTTTTGTTGAACTCTATACTAAATTATTCCAATCCTAAGCCCCATCCTTATAAAATGATGTTACTATTGGGGCTTTTCTAGATGTAGTGCTATATAACTCTTTGAAGGTTAGATTACTATTAATGACAAACTACTTTCTCAAGAGGAACTTTCTATAGTTGTGTTGGCATGGCCATTAAAAAACTCCTTTTTGTTATCCATTTTCTTGTGAACTATAAAAAATAATCTAGGAAGATGTTGGTTATGACTTGTATAGGTTTATCTTGAAGCATTTCATTCTAACTCTCTAGGCTTTATAATCAATCAAGGAAATATCAAGCTTATACCTATAGTTGGTGATCAATAGTTGAGATCCAATTAGAGACTTATCACTCTTTTGAATATATCCTACCAAATCATCATTGAAGTTCTTCCCTTGTGTATTAGACATCTCTCATTTATTGTTCATCTTAAACACATTAGTTTATTTAAAATAGGTATATCCTTGAAAATTTTATTGTTGTGTAGGAGGGATGTAAAGGGTTTATAGGTCCAATTAGCATCTGTTTCATCAAAAACTATTTTGAAAAATATTATTTAATAGTATTAAATGGTATTTCATTATTTTCATGGTCAGAGCTTTAGGATTGGATCTTGGATAAATGATCAACTTATTCAAATTATCTTTAATATTTTTTCTTCTTCTCTCACCAGTAGTGGTGTTCAATTAGAACCCTTTGGTATTTTTCCTTCAATATGATAAATTTTCCCTTTTATTTCTTTTCTTTATGTGTTGGCTACTAAATATTTTGGTTATCTACTTGCTAATGCTACTTCATAACAAAGGGTTAAAGTTTTTTCTCTACTTACCAATACCGCCCAATAGTTAGATAATGGGAACTCTATGGATGATTAGTTCTTAAGACTCATTGAGCATGTAGGTAACAATCACTAAACATTCAAATTCCTTGATACCTTTTTCCTACCCTTTTGTAATGCCCCGTCTTAATAACCTAAGGAATGTTGCAATTGTGTATAAAAGTGGAATAATTTTTTTTTAAAGTAATAATATTAAGTTAATTAGTTGCATACATTCATTAAGTTACGTGACGTTACACTACTTTGAGTTTCCATAGACGACTTTAGTATTTCGCATTGCACAAATTAATTAATAACATAAAGATAAACATTGCATAACACTGAATTCCATTCAAGATAATATAAAGTACCAACCTGTTTCCTTACATTGCATTTGATAAAATATACAATACTCATCCATCTGATGAGGTAGTCCAATAATAATTACAATTACATTTTACAATATTCACCTCATATACAATTGAGGGATGTTTTCAAATACAAGATTTACAATTTAAAATGAAGTACACATAAGTTTCCAAGTGCGAGCTCTCCATCCATGAAGCTCTCGATGCCATGATCACAAAACTGGGGACCCAACGGAGTAAGGTGCACGTTCCACCCAACCATGTGGTACCCGTAGGTCCACCCCCCGTGCTAGGAGATAGTAATATGGTTACCTAGACATAATCTACTAACCCTAGACACTAGTACATAACAAACTAATGGTTACATTGCTTCCAGATTTTTTTGACAATTGAATGTACCACAAACACAAGGTTAACTGTTACTTTAGGTGGAGTGTCATCACAGTATTGCAAAGGTTACCCTGGTGTTTCTTCCTAGGTTCCGGCCCCCAACCTTGGGTTACCCTGGTAACCTCTTACGAAACCCAGCCCCATTGCAAGTTATTGCGGAATCAAATGTCTCTTAAGGAAACAAGACACCAATTTTCCATTCCAGGCCTTCTCATCTTATACTCAAGACTAAACTAGCTCAAGAGTCATAAGCGAGGCATAAACATCTTGTTAAGTGTTTTAATCTAACTATTGTGTTCTTTAGTTATCACTGACTTACTAACTCCTTGCAAGTTACCTTGACACCACTTTGTGTGTCGGCCCTTACAAAAAGCCACTCCCCTAAACATAACAAAGGAATCTAAGTTCACTATCTAGGGTAGACAAAGTGCACAAATTCAACATATAATACCACATATACCACAATGTACATCACAATTTGTTCACAAAATCAAGTGCACTACCCTAACTTATTCAATCACATGGATCCAAAGTCAAGTTTACTCCCTTAAAAAGATTGCAACTGGAAGACTTAAAAACACATAAAGATAAATTTCCCCCCCCTTTTACCCAATAAAAGTTTAAATCAACTTAAAACGAATACACGTCTATCATTGGGATATATTAAATCCAGTCAAACAAATTAAAAGAGAGAAAATATCTATTTCTTTTTTTTTTAAACAACAATTCTCAAAACATTTAATAATTATGCTCATTAAAAACATTATATGCATAACTATCTAAATACAAATAAATTCTTATTTCTCATTTTTCCAAAATTAACTTTTCCACATTAATATTTTAATCTAATATTCTCAACATTAAATATATATTCATAATACATATATATATATATAAATATATATATTTACATATATACATACATATATACACATATATATATTTAATAAATATAAATATATATATATATATAATATATATACACATATATATAAATATTTAAATATAACAGTGAAACCCTAAAACGAATTAAATAATCAAAATAAAGTAAATTTCGTTATTTCTGGTTAAACACAGAAAGAATGCCATTTATACAGTCGCGGATTGTGTACACAGTGTACACAGCCGGTGGCTGTGTCTATGCAGCCCTCCCCGTATGGGGAGGTAGCTGTGAGACAGTCGCCGCTGCCTGTGAGGGCAGCGCCGACTGCCTCCACAGTCGTCGCCCCATATGGGGGTGGCTGTGGGGTAGCCACGACCCCTTAACATATATTCCGAGGTTTAAAATTTCACATTTTATTTCATATAAAACAAATAAACTAAAACCTCCGAAATACAATTTCGCAATACGGAAATTTAATCCGTTTTTTAAAAAAAATATGCCTGTACGGCGACAGATATGGAATAAATAAATTTTGACAATCCAATTTATATATGAAGCATATATATATAAAATATATGTACATATATATATATATTATATATATATATGTATATATATATTTATATTTCACAGGATTTCACAATAAACTATACAGAAGTTTCATCAAGAAACTTAAAATTTTCTTTGGGGTTTTCATACAGGAAACAGGGAAATTATAAAAAAAAATTCAACAGGGATTTCAAAAGAAGAATATGCACAATATTTCCATTCAAAACCTAAATAACCTAGAGGTTTAATTTTCTCTTTCAACAAATATTTTCCACAAAATTTCAAATACTTCCTACAAACAAGATTCTACAGAAGCTTTCTGAAATCTTCCAATTTTCACCCGACAAAATATAATCTCTTTTCACAGACATTCCCTTTCAAAACTAATAAATAATTAATAAAATAATTCACAAGAAGATTACCTATTTTCCTGTGCTTCAGAAAACTGATTGGGAAGAACTTTGCCTGAAGCTTTCACAATTCTTTCCCGAAAAACCAAGCCCAAACAGCATCCAGAATACAACCAAGAAATCTTCCACAAGTATACAGTATTTCCAAAATAACATAAACAGATAATTTTGCAAAGCTCAGATATTTTTCCCGTGAGGAAATTGAATAACCTCTGTGTTTTTTTCCAGATCCAAATTATCCTCCGTGAACAAATTTCCTCAACAATAATCAATAAATGCACTGGCACACATGTCAAGAAGTGCAAAATATCTATTAACCACTTCTCGGCAATCTTGCCCATTTCAAAATTGCATGTATTTAATTATTTTATTTAAATTTAAAAATCAAATTTCAAATTGCATGCATTTATTTTATTTAATTTAAATTTACAATTTCCAATATACAAACATTTATTTAATAACCAAAAATACCATTTCCACAAATTATTTAATTTAATTATTAAATCCATTCACACACAAATTTTAAAACAATTTAATTTAATTAATTAATTTATTTAATTAAATAATTTAATCTTTTTGATCAAACCATTTAACCAAACAAACTAATTAATTAATTAAATAACTTATAAAACTAATTTCTTTAACATTTAAAATTTAATTTAAATAACAGTAAATAAAACATAATAACTATTATTTAAATTGACATTTTTCCTTTCAAGCAATTAAACCAAACAGAAGAATACAAGACAACCTATGACTCAAACTAAAAACTGACAATGTACAGTGACCGGGTTATAGACTAGACTAGGGTGAACCAAACTACTATCTCCCGATCAACATATCCATTGAGTCTTGACATGCTCAGACTTGAGTAACCAGGTGGAGTCGGTGTCATGTACCTGCAATCTTGCAACCAAGCAAACAACATGCATATATATATATATATAAACCATTGTACAGGCACACCGTGCAGAGAAAATCACAGATATCACAGGGCACTCGCAAACGAGTGATGCGATTCCGTTCTCCACACCAATACACATCACATTAGACTGACGAAATTAAATAACAGTTAGTCCAACATAAACATGTGCATAGCAATAATCAACTGAAATTAAACATCTACGCTATCTCAAAGCATATAAGAAATCAAATATCGCAATACAATGTATCATCATGTCACAGAGTAAATCCACTATCGCTCAAAACCAGCGATCAAAATATCCAAACAAAATATCATAGTCTAACAGTGTGAAAACATAACAGCAGAAAGCATAAGCATAAATGGTGGGGTACTACATCCTCCCCCCTAGGATCAGGCTTGCTCCTGAAAGCCTGCGAATAGATAGGGATAAAGTTCCCTCATGTGTGTCGCATCCTCCCAAGTAGCAGAAGCCTCATGGCTAGGATCCCATTGGACCCTCACGTTCAACCCCGACCGGAAAGACCGAGGTCAGAGAATGGCTAATACTCGCTCCAAATACTCGCCCTCTACCTGTAATGCATTCCAATCAAGTACATGAGATATGTCGGGATGATATGGTCTAAGTACTGATACATGAAAACATCATGAATACGAGACAAACTAGGTGGTAAGGCGAGTCGATACGCCACGGGACCAATTCTCTCTAAGATCTCAAATAGTCCAATGAAACGAGGCGCAAGCTTAGAGCCTTTTCCATAACGGATTGGACTCTTTCGCGGTCGCACTCGAAGAAACACTCTATCACCAACAGCAAACTATCGATCAATCCTATGCGCATCGGCATACTTCTTTTGCCTATCCTGAGCTGCTATCAAATGTTCTCTAATACGGTCAACCTGTTGTCTACAAGTCCTCAAGCATCTCGTGTCCAAGTAACACTCTATCCCTCTAACGATCCCAACTTAGGAGTTCCCACAAGGATGACTGCAGCCTGAAATGGTGGCATACCTATGGAACTCTGATATCCATTATTGTAAGAAAACTCTACTAAGTACAAATAATCCTCCCAACATGATTATTGGTCCATTACATACATTCTAAGCATATCCTCTAATATTTGGTTAACTCTCTTCGTTTTTCCATCGGTTTGAGGATGATACGCTGAACTAAAGTTCAACTGTGTACCTAGAGCATGTTGTAATGAAGTTCATAGGGCTGAAGTAAATACGGGATCTCTATTAGAAATAATCCTATGAGAAATTCCATGCAATCTAACGTCCCATGAACAATCCCAGCTACTGCATTTGTGCCACTGTATGATGAACGTATGGTGCGAGAAGTGAGCTACTTTAGTCAATCGGTCAACAGTTACCATAATGGCATCATGTCGACGTGATGACGTAGGTAACCCTACAATAAAGTCAACGGATATAATATCCCATTTCCATTCAGGAATGAGATGTGGCTGTAATAATCCAGCAGGATGTTGATGCTCAGCTTTAACTCGCTAGCATTCAAGACATCTCGATACATAATTAGCAATATCACGTTTCATACCAGGCCAGAAATACAATTGCCGAAGATCGGCATGCATTTTCTTAACTCCTAGATGAGCTGAATACGGAGCTCGATGAGTTTCAGTCATGATTAATGTACGAAGACCCTCAAAATGTGGTACATAAATATGACCTAAATGCCATAATATACCATCTGGTTCTAAGACATACCCTGCAAATCGACCTTCTAAAGGTCTACTAGATTCAATCTCCGACCTCACTTCCTGATATAGTCTATCAGTAGGAAGTGCAGCTAATATTTGACCTCTCAAATCTACTTCAAGAGTAGTAACAGAGATCTCATGTCGACGATGACTAAGAGTGTCAGCCATTACATTCTCTTTTCCCTGAACATATCTCACTTCAAAATCGTACTCACACAAGAACTCCATCCACCATCTCTGCCTAGCATTCAAGTTAGGTTGCGTAAAGATGTATTGTAGACTACGATGATCAGTATGAAGTTCGAAATGATGACCTAATAAGAAATGCCTCCATCAAACTAATGCATGCACTACCGCAACTAGTTCTAGATCATGAGTAGGATAGTTTAATTCATGATCTTTGAGTTTACGAGACTCATAAGCAATCACACGCCCATCTTGCATCAAAACTGCTCCCAAACCCTCTAAGGATGCATCCGTGCATACTACAAAATCCTTAGTAGGATCAGGAACAATCAGTATAGGCGCATTAGTTAACTTTTCTTTAAGATTCTGAAAAGCCAACTGACACTGCTCTGTCCAAACAAACTTCTTCCCTTTCCTTTGAAGAGAAGTAATAGGATGACCGATTCTAGAAAATCCCTCTACAAATCGCCTATAATAGCCAGCTAGATCCATAAAACTACGAACTTCACCTACATTAGTAGGCGCGGGCCAATCTACAATAGCTTGGATCTTTGAAGGATCCACAGCAATACCTTTACCAGATATTACATGTCCAAGATATTTAATCTCAGTTTGAAAGAAATCACACTTCTTCAGGTTCGCATATAATTGATTTTCCCTTAAACATTGCAATACCTATCTCAAGTGTTCTTCATGTTCCTTCATGTTTCTCGAATAAACTAAAATATCATCGAGAAATACCAGGACAAAGCGATCAAGGTATGTACGAAAAACACCATTCATTAGACTCATGAATACTGATGGTGCATTCGTTAACCCAAACGGTACTATTGTGAATTCATAGTGCCCATAACGAGTTCAAAAAGCAGTTTTATGAATGTCTGCTTCGGCTATACGCAATTGATGGTAACCAGATTTCAAATCGATTTTAGAGAACACATTGGCTCCCTTAATTTGATAAAAAAGATCATCGATTATTGGCAAAGGATAACGATTCTTAATTGTAACCTTGTTCAATTGACGATAGTCAATGCACAGCCTAAGAGATCCGTCCTTCTTCTTTACGAAGATGACAGGTGCTCCCCAAGGGGAAACACTTGGACGAATGAATCCCTTTTCTAATAATTCCTCCAACTGAATATGAAGTTCCTCTAACTCTCGAGTCGTCATTCTATATGGAGCTCTAGATATAGGCTCAGCTCTAGGAACTAGATCAACTCTAAAGTCAATATCCCTCTTCGGTGGCATTCCAGGTATGTCATCGGGAAACACGTCTACGAATTCCCTAAGAATAGGATGATCATCAAGAGATACCTCTCGACTCTCACCCTCTTCCAAATCAGTAACTGTTGTTGCAAACAGTTGACATCCCTGACGAAGACATCTCTTTAATTGCATAGCAGATATCATCCGCAAAAAGATAGGTCTTTGAATACCTACAATTTCCACTTTCGAACCTAGATCATTAATGCAACTAAATCGCCTTAAGTCGACAAATAACAAAGATAATAAGATGCTAACCAATCCATACCTGCACTATATATCATAATGCATCCAAGGGGTGTAACATATAAATCTACTAAGGTAGTTAACGTACCAATTTTAAGTTCACTATGTACCAGTTTTCTATCAAGCATTTTCACCCTCGGTATTAATTCAACTTGCCACTTAACACCTTGCTTGGTCACACAAGCAAAGGTCTGCCAAATGGTCTGCGAAATAAAGGAGTCCTGTGGTCTGTGACCGTGAATGTAGAACATCAACACCATGTAATCCACTGTCCGACCACCTGTTAAGTGGTGGACGTGGCTTACAAAGACCGTATACCGATCGTTCCCTGCATCACCCAATCGCCTGAACCGGTCGGTCCAAAACTAGAACCTTCATCTGGATTATGTCCTTTGTTTCCGCCCACATGAATAACCAGGTTCGGTTTCTACTTCAATCATAAGGCATTGATTGCTGGAAAAATACCCCCACGGGACGGTAGATTCGGCGACTCACGCTGTGTTGATCCCCGGCTTATTGGCGCGCCCACCGCCATGCACCTTCAAGTTGAGGACTATTTTGTAGCTGTGGTTGAGGGTTATTGTTCTTTTGAGGTGTTCATTGTTGTTGTTGCTGCCCACCCTTTGTGGGTGTCTGTTGGTTCCTAGAGGAACCACCTGTCTGTACCTATCCACCCCGTGGACTAAAACCTGCTGCAGGAGCACTACCAATATGCACTCTTGTGTGACCACCTAACGCCATAACAAGGTTCCCCTCCACTATGCGAGCCTTCTCCACCACAACTTCCATAGTCTTTGGCTCAAAGACTCGGACACCACCACTGATGCATGCGTTTAAACCCCTAATGAAGTGTTGTACTAGCATAGG